>CM035414.1:161885708-161918208 GCA_020310875.1 Ceratopteris richardii | reverse complement strand
ATATCCCCAATCTTGCTAAACCTTTTGGCATCCATGAGACCATGCCAAAAGTGCTTGGGGGAAATCGTATATCTATCTTGATTACTTCTTAAAAGTTTGTTACTTCTAAAACTAGATGCCTATGATGGCCTTGGAGAGATTTATAAGAGGTGATCATTTCTACTACATACTTGAAGGCTGGATAAACTATGGGCAACCTTAAATACTTTCCAAAACCTAATAAGTTCCATGAATGTGAATGGCCCTTTTCCTTTGTGATTTCTTGCTCATTTTTTTTATTTTTGTGTTATGTTCTACGTTTTTAAGGATATAGAGCATGAATATAGAGAAACTTTGTAGAAAAAAACTCTCTTTTTTGAAAAACGGCCTGTATTTGAAATTTCAAAGCTGTGATATTTTCACTGAAGTTAGTTCTTATCTCTAGGATGCCATGATGAAATCTCAAGTTATTTGGAGCACCACATGATGAGCAAGAAGTTTTTGAAGTTTTATTCTCTCTTCACTCTCTACTATTGCTCTCTCTCTCTCTCTCACTCCCTCTATCTCTCTCTTTCTTGTGAATTAGCACTAATTCAAGAAAGATGAGCATAAAAGAAGTTAAAATTACCTTGGTTATGAAGTTTGAAGCACTAAAAGTCCTCCTTTAGCTTTCAAAAGTACTCAAATCTTTCCTTATCTAGTTTTAATGAGCACTAGTACTGATGAGTTTCATGAAGAAGATGATTATTTACCTTGTTGTAATCCCCTCTCATCATAGTCAAAGAGCATACCTAATAAAGAAGAATACCGTATCCATGGAGCAAAAAATTGATAGATATGAAGAACTACACATGATGAGATAGAATATCACACACCTATAACAAGAGAAAGGCAAGCATGCACATTGTTGCACACAGACACATATGCACACACTCATGATAGACTGCTTTCAGAAGATCACTATATTGCAAAAGCCTAGATATAATGCTCAAAAGACTTGCCATCCTAACTACGTAATCCTCATGAATGAGGGATCTTTCACTTATGTAACTTTTTAAGATCTCTGTCCATATTCTAGTGTCCAACCTAACTTTAAAAATAGTGTCCAAAAGCCATTTAGAGGTTGAAACGGCGTCAAAAAGTATACAAAATTTGGTACATCTATTCTAATCATGCCCATGAACCTCAAGTACTAAGAGTTTATCATGTGTTTGGGTTGCTACTAAAATTAGGAAAATTATGCTAAAATTGTGCTTCCCTTTTATCAAGATGCCTAAGCTATGTGGATGAGATTTTATTTTTTTGTTTTTTCTTTCTTTTTTTGTTCTCTCTCTTTTTCATGATTTAGCCCTGATAAGGCATACAATCCAATAGATGGAAAAAACTTGACCTATTAATGATAGATCTTTGCATGGATCCATCTCCTTGGAATTTTCTCTTGGTTGGAAGTCCGATACCATAAGAGTTGATTGGTTGGAAGTCCGATACTCCATATGGGTTCTTATCATCGAAAAGTATTATGAGGGAAAGAGGCCCAACTTAAGCACAATGGCATTTATTGGGTGAAATATGTTCTCCACATCCATGAGATACAAAATAAGAAAACAATACCAAAATAGGGGCTCAGCTGATTAATCATTTATGAAAATTTCTTTCCCTTGAGTTTTTTCTTCTTAATTGTTTCTTAACTCATTAAATTTGCATATATCTCTATTGATAACACATCAAGAAACAGATCAAAAGCTTCAATCGAGTGCAATGGACTACTTATAATTGGGTTGAGCTACCAGCCACCTTTGAGGATCTCAAAGTGACATGGCCTCGAGGCATTGAATCCTCAATAGAGTTGATAGACTAGAGCCAAGAAATTTGGTATGATTGTTTACTCTTGGTTAGAATATGGCCGACATCTATGGTTGGAGATAGCTACTTGATGGTTCCACAAAGAAATATGTGAGTACTAACGAAAGATAAAGATGTGTTCTATCCTCACATCCAAGTGTTCACTCTTGTGGATAGGTTTATAACAAATATGTCTCATGCAAGGCCATATAATGTGGCCCTATGATTGATGTGTACTTTAAGTATAATTGATCTGAATGGTGCAAGTGAAAGGGCTACACATTTAGGCACATGATTATCACACAAAGAGGTACTTTTGGAGCTTAAATTAGGCACACAAACAATCTCCAATAAGCAATACCCCATCCTAGGGAGATGGGAGCAAGAGCACCCTAGATGACTACATCAGAATCTGAGTTCTTTGTCCCTTCAAACAAATTGAGTACAAGGCAACAACAAGAAAGCCCAATAGAATATAGTGCATAATATGCACAATCCTTGAAACTCACTACACTATCTACTGTCATGGACAAGGAAACCATCATGAACCTCAGATTCCATGTGACCTCTATATCTCATGATTGGTTAAAAACTAGGAGAAACCAACACTTTTGTTGCATCCAAAATGTGCCAACACCCTAAGATCGACTATCTATTTGCTAAATTCTAAGATTCAGAGGTCATGTTTGGATTATTGACATCATTGATGACATCATCAGCTTCCAACCACCCTTGGGAACCGCCCTTGACATCCTAGATAAGGAGGCATTGGCCACATACATACTCAGTCTTGCCAATGCTAGTCTTGGGAGCTCAAGGAGTCGTGATCGCCAAGTAAGTACTTTCAAGTTCCAGTTCGAGTTCTAGTCTTGTCTCTTGCTCTAGTCTTGTCTAGTCTTGTATCATGGACATCCTTTCTTGTGCTATTGTAATCTCATAGTATGAGATCCTTTCTAGTTATTTCTTGTATCTAGTTCATATCCCTAAAGGGAATTCTTGTAATCAAGATATTTTATTCCATACCTACAGTCCGAGGTTATGGGATCTCTTGTATCATCTTTAGTCGAGTTATTCATACGTACCAATGCCTGATTGTGGGACGTCTTGTATCAATCACATATTCTTGTATCATTTTTCCTATGTGGGTGTTCTTGTAATCAGAAGTGTATTCCGAATCTTGTCTATTGTAGTCAGAGAGCACAATCTATTGCTCCCTTGACATTTTGGAAAACTGCCTTCATCAAGACTTGGCACCATGGATTCCCTATGCAAGGAGATCCAATCTACCATAAAGGACTTAATCAAACATGTTGAAGAGATGAAAAGATTGCTATGACAAGATGATCCATCAGTTTCAAGCTATGCCTTGAATATCAAGATGTTGTTTCGTGGAACTACATATCAAGAAGGCTACATGGTCAATCAATTTCAAAGTGGCCTCAATCCTGAAGTCAAAGATCTCTTACTATCCATGCCTCAAGCAAATACTTTGAAGGACATTATCAATCAGGCAGTTCAATGTGAGAACGAATTATTCAAAGAAAGCCAAGTCCAAGAGCTAGAACTATTGAATAATCAAGACACTATTCCTTGAAAATTCGAATCAAGAACTTTTGAAGACCAAGAAGTCACTACGAATGCTATGGAGCATACAAATTATGAAGATAACAAGAAGATAAAGGACAAGGAGGAGTTCATGTTCAATCAAGGAGGTGTGCTTACTCAAGGCACTCCATCAAAGATCTTGGAAACACTACAACGCACCACTAAAAGATCAAAGGACTTATCTTGTGATGAAGCTAAGAAAGCTCAAGGGAGACCCACTCCTTCACCACCTATCAAGATTAATGATCATGAAGAATTTGAACTCAAACATGTCCTAGATTTGAGAATATCTCGAGGAAGATTGGAGTACCTTGTTCATTGAAAAGGGTATGACATCAGTGATCGTACTTGGGAACCTACAAAGAACCTTTAGAGATCTCCAATCAAGGTTTGAGAATTTCATAAGAAAAATCCACTGAAGCTGACACCAGAGATGATGACTGCCCCTCATGGAACTCGTCGCTTAAGGGGGAGGTGATGTCATGGACAAGGAAACCATCCTAAACCTTAGATTCCATGTGACTTCTATATCTCATGATTGGTTTAGAATTAGGAGAAACCAATGCTTCCATTGCTTCCAAAACGTGCCAAAAAAAGATTGACTCTCTATTTGCTTGCTGAGATTCAAAGGTTTTGTTCAGATTGTTGACATCATTGATGACATCATCAACTCACAACCACCCTTGGGAACTACCCTTAAAATCCTATATAAGAAGGCCTTGGCCACATACATACTTAGTCTTGCCAATGCCAGTCTTGGGAGCTCAAGGAGTCTTGATCACCAAGTAAGTACTTTCAAGTTCTTGTTCGAGTTCTAGTCTTGCCTCTTGCTCTAGTCTTGTCTGGTCTTGTATCCTGGACATCTCGCCTTTTTCTGTTGTAATCTCATAGTATGAGATCTTGTTGAGTTCTTTCTTATATCTAGTTCATCTCCCACAAGGGAGTTCTTGTAATCCAAAGATCTTGCTCCATACATACGATCCCAAGTTGTGGGATCTCCTGTATCATCTCTAGCTGAGTTATTCATACCTATTAGTCTTGTGGGGACTTCTTGTATCAGCTACATATTCTTGTACTAGTTTCCCTATGTGAGTATTCTTGTAATCAGAAGCATATTTCCGAAATCTTGTCTACTAAAGGTAGAGAGCAGAATCTAGTGCTCCGTTGACATCTACCACACAATGAACAATATTGTACTATAGCAAACAATGCAAATTGGGAAAATAACTAGTTTGTCAATAGTGCTTACTTGTAAATGATGAAACAAAACTAAATAGAATGAGAGGTCTTCTTGGAGAAGAGGAAAACGAAGCATATGTATAGTATCATCATTTCCATGCATGTACTACTATTATCCGTATCAACTACTTCTTAATAGAATGAGCAAAGGAACTACATCAGAACACGATAGCATTGAAACTCTAAACGATTTGCACCATACATCCTTCAAAACATAGCGTGCACTACTAAATCTACATGTTTCTTCCTTCTTCTTGGTCAACCAACCATCTTGCCTTATTTATGCCATTCTAACTTTTTAGGAAGTGGTATGGATTCCAAAAGTTTGCTCTAACCCTTAATATACCCTCGTTCTGTTTACAAAAATAAATTATTATGCTGTCAAATTTCCATAATTAATATCCCCCTAATCTAGAAGCCAACATTAGGCACAACGTGATAAAGAAGAGCACCTACATGAGTCTCTTACATCAGACCCATCGATCCATTGTTCTTAAATATTTTCTTCCTTATGCAACTCCATATCTTTCACTGAAATAGAAACTTGTGACTATTGCACCACTAAAGTGAGCTCAATTTCAATAACATTTGATTCCACAACCTCCTTTGGAATAAATTAATAAAGGTTGTTCCATATGTAATATTGGCTTACATATTGTTAAAGCACGAGACCTTTCTCCAACACATTCGTTGTTAGTATCAAAACCAATGTACCGCATCATAGTTTTTCCACAATATTATCGACCCTTTGTGTTATGAACTACTACCATCCAACTTGCCAACTATTTAATACCTAAACAAAAAATTCTTGAAACTTATCATTCTGTTGCATCGCAATATTTTTCCCCAAAGCTTCATGTCATTTAAGCTTATGATTTTTCAGTTCTATTAAAAGTAGCTCCATTTCCTATTTATGATGGCTGCTTCCCACTTCTTGCTATTTGAGCTTCTCCATATTCTACTGTGAATCGATGAACTTGCCACTCTAGAGTAAAAATTACATAGGTCCTAACAAAAAATGTTGACTTGAGTTCAGAAGACAGCTTAAAACTTTCAAGTAAAATATTTGATGTGTGTCTGCTATGCCTTTTGAATATATAGGTAAGGCAAAAACTATCCAATCTTCCATTACAAGATCAACAAAACAAAAATTTCTTAGACTATATTGGAGTACTATCAAGTGCTTCGAAAAGCCTTGTAAGTGTAGTGTTCATCTTGTCATGTTGAAACAACACAAACAAGTAAGCTCCCTTTTTTGTAGCTTTATCGAGTTTCTATTATTAGGATCCTAATTCATGCACACACAGAGGTTATGAATGCTGAAAACACTCAAAAAAATAGATACACAAGGAGACAAGATAGAATGCAGTATTGGGTGCAATATCCCTCCATGCACTCTGTTTCGACAAAGTGTATGTATTTATAGGATGTTTTGATTATGTCGAAATAGTGGTTACATGAGAGCGGATTCAATGTGTGAAAGTAAAAGTTGGTCTCTTCTGTAGAGAGCCTTTGCTTTTATTAATAGAAATCATAGTTTACAATGATCCACATACTAACCACTAATTTACTTACTATTTCTAAAAATCAAACCCTCTATGTGGGCTTATTTACAAACTATATAAAATATAAATCCGATTATTGATGTCCGTCCTTTCACGCTATCGGGTCGTGAGAGATGCTCGGATGGTGGATCAAGTCATCCACCTAAATCGTTCGGCACACGCGGGGTGTCTGTAGCAAACTCAGGCTTATGAAAATAAGGGTTCTAATGTCAAAACAATATAAATTACCTAATTCTATGACTGAAACTAAAGTTCTCTTATAAAAGTAAATAGTTTTAATTAACGATGGACCGTAAGGACGGGCAGCCTCGTACATAGCAACAGCTTCCTGATATGAGATTGAAACTTCCATAATGGGTTCTTCTATTAAACTTTCAGGTAAGCTAGAGGGTTCTGGTCTGTCTAGAGTTGGCGGAATATTTTCAATATTTTCAATAGTACTGTGTTCAGACTCATGAACTAACTTAGAAGACATCAAGGAAAGTAATGGAAAAACTAATGAAACAATATGATGCTAACTGTTTGAATGAATTAAATGATATGCTAATGGTTCGAATTAATAATTCTAATACAACTGGAAGGCCTAAACAATTGGATAATTGTCTAGTCGATTGGATAGTTGACTAAATGAGAAACAAGATTTAAATGGTTCTTCAAGCTGCCGCTTCACTTCAATTGTCTTCACTTCAATTAATTGTAATCTTCAATGTTTCTGAAAAAAAACATTAGGTATTAGTAATATTACAAGAAATCAATAAAACATAAAAGACATACTTCATATACATTAAAGCATACTTATGCTCATGGATTCTAACATACATTCTTGCACATGCTAACATTTAGCTTAGACATACTAACATGTTGATATGATGAAAATATAAACACATTTATGCTTATGCTTAAAAGAACCCATATACTTACATCTAAACACATACTTTCATAATAGCATAAGCTTACTCATGCATTTCTAAACAACTAGCTAGGTAATTTAATGCATTATACCTTTCATCCCAATGCATTCTAATTATGATAACAAAATGCCCACATTCCCTCTCACTTCTAAATGCATTTAATCATGTATTAACAATCATTGTCATGCACACATCCATTAATTCATATGTATATGCACACGCACTAACACATATATGCTTATCACATTAATCATTTAATCTCATACACTAATGTATGCTAATGCACCCTACCATAAATTCTTATACGTAGATACCCTCATTAACTTAAACATTAACATGTTAACTTAAAACAAACACATGTATCTAACATGTTTTCATATTCATGCTAATGCTAATATACATACATACATCTACCTTATCTTATAAACTTAAATACGATTAGTTAGGTAATGTATACATGTGCATTTATACTTTTCATTAACCTAAACATTAACATACTCATGCATCAATAGTATTAATTCATTTATGCATAAGTTAATAACTTAATAATAAACTAAATAAAATACAAACCAAATATAGATAATTACTTTTAATTATTCATTAATCTAACAAACAAACAATTAAATAAAATAAATTAACATCTAACAATTAAATTTAAACAAACAAATAAATAAAATTAAATTTAATCTAACAATTACTTCTCTCTCTCTCTCTCTCTCTCTCTCTCTCTCTCTCTCTCCTTTCTCTCTCTCTCTCTCTCTCTCTCTCTCTCTCTCTCTCTCTCTCTCTCTCTCTCTCTTTCTCTCTCTCTCTCTCTCTCTCTCTCTCTCTCTCTCTCTCTCTCTCTCTCTCTCTCTCTCTCTCTCTCTCTCTCTCTCTCTCTCTCTCTCTCTCTCTCTCTCTCTCTCTCTCTCTTCCTCCGCCGTTTCTCTCTCTCTCTCTCTCTCTCTCTCTCTCTCTCTCTCTCTCTCTCTCTCTCTCTCTCTCTCTCTCTCTCTCTCTCTCTCTCTCTCTCTCTCTCTCTCTCTCTCTCTCTCTCTCTCTCTCTCTACGCGCTGCCATGGAGGGAGGGAGAGAATAATTTCTCTCTCTCTCTCTATCTGCCTACGTGCACAGCGTGCCACCCAGGCAGGGATTTAATTCCCTCTCTCTCTGCCTCTGTACGCAGCCTCTCTCTCTACAGTCTCCCTGTGCACAGCGGCCCCTACCATTCTCTCTCTAACTCAGTTCTGCACGTTGCGCGTCGCCAAACAGCCTACGAAGCCACCAGGGAATCCACTCTCTCACTATAGACGCCTCTCAGACATCGCCACGCTGCCAGCCTGTCCATAAGTGGCCATATCTCTCTCTGACACATGTCATTCTCTAAACATGATCTCTCTGAGCGCGCGGCCGAGTTCACAATTCACATGTCCTGAGCTCTCTCTCTGTGGATTGGACCCGAATCTGTGTGGAATCCTGAAGACCAAGGTTCTCTCTCCAGTCTCCAGCTCATGAGTCATGCGGCATGCCATTCTCACATTCTGAACATGACATCTCTCTGAGCATGGGCTGAGTTCACTCATGAGGATGATCCTCCACAGAGTTATAATTCTTGGACCATATGGTGTAGTGACCAAGGTGGAGGAAAAGAATTTTCTCTCTTTCTATAAGCACACGCAGCCATCAACCGTCAGAAAAGGAGAAGCATAACTCTCTTCAAATCATTAAGAGCAAGAAGTGAAGGAATAAAATGAGTACCTGAAACAAAACATTAGGAATTCATGATGAAAGCATACATATATATACTCACACAGATTATGAGCTTACCATTCTTTTGGTTTTAACTTTTAATCTACAACCACACTTTAACCCACACTTAATCACCACTCTTTTAATTAACTTTATGCACACAACTTACTTTCACCTCTCTTTTTATCTACATTAATTCTCTCCACTCTTTTCGGTCAACCAACTTTTTCACTTTAAGTGCATCTTCCTTTCAGACCATTCCTTAATTCACTTTAATTACACACTTATCTCACACCATTCTTTAAACACTTTTCATATATATCACTCATTAATTATCCACTTCTTTTTCATTTTAATTGAATTATCCTAATTTTCTCAATTTAATAATGCATTTAATTTAGGCTTAGGTTAAGCATTTAATATATTCAAACCTTAGTATTAAATGCACATACATGATTAAATAATTAATTAAGCCATATTTTAATTTTTATTAATGAACCAATGTTTAGATATAGATTAATTTCCTTCAATATTAATTATTTTAACCCTTTTAGACATTCTAAAACCCTAGAAACCCTACTTAAACCCATCAAAAACTCATGAAAATCCTTTAAAACCCTTCTAAATCCTATCATTAACCCACTAACTCTTAATTAAACTCTAACATGAATCCATTAAATCTTTTGAGATCCTTCAGATGATCCTAATGAACATAAAATCATGTGAATTTAGACAACCCTAGGTTTAAATACCCATGAATATGAAATACTCATTAAATATGAAATTAGAGTAAACCCTAATATGAACATGTATTCTTTATCATTTCCTGTATCTGCAAACACTTCAAAAATAGTTAATGTAATCCAGAACAACTAATCAACAGTGAAAAAGCGGTTTAGAATTCACCAATTAAGTTGCTTTTATTTCCTCTGGTTATCAACTGGAAGATGCAAATCTTCCCGACATCCACCGCCACCAAACCTGCACATCGTCCCGATGGGCCAACTTGCAGATTTAGGGAAGCAGCATTTTCAATGATTATCCTGAAATTAAATCATAGAACAGCATCAAATTCTTTTATAAACATATTTTAAATTATCAAATTTTTAATCTTTTCAACATGCACATGAAGTTTATTTCAATTATATCTGGCAATGAAAACATATTAAAGTATAAAGGTAAACTAGTAACCTGTTCAGTCAACAAACATTAATTTACATTTCATCCATTTATAAACTATGTAAAGATTAGTATAAAACAGAATTCATTTTCATTCATTCAAATGCAGGTTTCGTCATATATATGCATTCACATATGAACAATCAAGCATGCCAAAGAAATCTACTAAATCTACTTGGACAGACAGCCGCCTTGTATGCCCAATTTTAATCACTAGATGTGTTTTTTCACAACTAGTTTCTTCATATACATATGATGTAAACTTCATGTCAATAATAAATGTAAATACCTTTTTGGGGTGGAAGAAGGTATAACTTCCATGTCAATATTCTTTTTTTTTTTTTTTTCGCTACTTTTTTGTTTTAAAGGGGAAAGGCTTAACCCCTTAATCCGAGCTAAGGATCTAGCTGCATGGACAAGAAAGATCTAGGTTTTCACAGACATGTATCATGCAACAATATGCTCCTACATATATACAACTACTTTCGTTATCTAAATGAACTACAAATCCTTCTATTTTTAACAAATCTCACTTAATCTATAAATGTGGAAATATAAATTATGTCTATTTTCCTAATATGGTCAACTAGAGTCCTTTATAAATTAATATTCTTCATTCCAGATTTTATCAATTAGTTTTATATGAATGCAAATAAATACGTAAAACAAAATTGTATGGCAAAGAAAAATACGACCTAAAATCAACTTCATCTTCAATCTGCTTCATCTTTATGCATCTTAATTTGTTCTTCAAAGACCTGTTAGAACTCAACCAGCAACAGCTAGACACACAAAATTATTAAATTTCATATTCAAATCTTCTCTTGGCTTTCCTGCAAAAGAAACCCACACTAAAGAAATTCATTCATACATAATTAATCATGCTCATCATCAAACATTACTTCATACATTTCATTATCTCTTTGTTTAAATAATTTAATTCTTTTGCCAGCAATTAAGTTTTTAAGAGGCGTGCCATCTAATTCGCGTAAGGCATACGTTCCATTATCATAGGTTTTGACTACCACATAAGGTCCAAACCAACGTCTTTTTAGTTTTCTACGGGCATCATACTGAGAATCAAACGTACTATCATACAGTAAAACCCAATCATTAACATAAATTGGCTTTGGCCTTAACCTATGTGATTTATCAAAATACTTCTTGTTTTTCAATCGAGAATCTTTTAGTTCAACTATAGCCTCTTCTAAACGTTCATTCCCTTGCTCTAACTGCTGGATTCGCAGAGCTAATAAATCTTCTGTTGACAAATTATCTTCCCATGGTAACGTAGTCCAAGTAAGAATTTGTGTATGCAAAGGGAAAATTGGTTTCTGGCAATACATCAACTCTGCCGGCATATACCCTGTCGTTCTAGTGCAGGTCATTCTATCGGCCCACAATGCAAATGGCAGATAAGTTGGCCAATTTTTAATTTCTCCATTACAAGCTTTGGAAATTGCTTTAATAATAGGAGAATGCCCTCGCTCAATCTTCCCATTAGCTTCAGGGTTGTAAGCAATAGTAAGGGCTAAGCGAATTCCATGCCTAGCAAAGAATTCTCTAGCCTCCTGCGCATCTAACTCTCCCCTATCCACCACTACCTTTTCTACATAACCAAACCGTGAAATAACTTCCTCAAGAAGAAAATTGCATACATTCAAGGTTGTCTTAGATCTTAAAGCTCGGCCTTCTACATGATTCGTAAGATCTTCACGTGCCAAGACTATATATCTCATCTTATTGATACCTTTGGGCATGGTAACTAAGTCTATAACCCATTTATAATGGATGCATGGTGGATAGGTAGGATGCAACGGATCCCTATGTTTGATTGAGGAATGAATCTGACATACATCACATGAAGTAACATAATTTTTAACAGTAACATAAATCCCTGGCCACCAGTATCCTTCTCTAATTTTTTCATACGTAGCTACAAAACCTTTATGACCTGCCCATAAAGTATCATGCATACTCTTCATGACTTGTAACTGAAGATCCTTAGTACCTAGTACTCGTTGTGGCAATCTAATTTTTCCCCTCGCATGTCTCCAAATGAAACCATCTTTCAGAAAAAAGTTGTAAGCTCTTTTCCTAATATTCCGAAATCTATTTGAAGACCATGAAGGTGCCCTAACCAAAGTACTTAAATACTTTCCAATATCCTGCCACTCTCCTTCGTATTCTTCAATATTAAACTGTTCATATGTGTATGCTTTAGAATCATAATTAATTGCATTTATTTCTAATTCTGTTTCTTCCTCATTATCAAATCTAGCTCGTGAAAGCATATCAGCCACAGGATTAGATTTACCTGCAATATGTATCAAAACAGGATTTATAAACTTGATGTATGAAATCCATCTAAGCATGGCAATGTCGGGTGATGAACAGTTTGTAATCATTCCAATCAGAGGTAGACAATCTGTCTCAACTATTACATTTGCACCTATAAAATATTCTTTATCGGATTTTAATGCCGTGACTAAACCCCATAGTTCTCGTTTAATTTGCGGATAATTTCTTTGCGTATCGTGTAAAATCTTTGCTCCAAATCTCACAGCATACCTATTGCCCTCTTCATCGTCCTGACCAATAACCCATCCTATTCCTATAGGGCTCGTATCAAGAGTTAAAATGATAGGCTTTTGATCAGTATAATCTACTCGCTTTAAAATAGGAGCTTCAAGAAGTAATTTCTTTAACTTTTTCATAGCTTTTGAGTGTTCTTCAGTCCAAAGAAACTTTCGATTCTTCCTTAGTAAAGCATAAAGACAGTTTGCAACATGTGCATAGTGTGGGATCCAGATGGCATAAAACACACAAGCACCAAGGAATCGTCTTACCTCACTAATATTACTACAGGTTTCAGAAATCTTGTTTATAGCGTCGACTTTAGGTGGATATGGCCTCCGACCGTAATGTCCACATAAATGTCCAACTATAAGTACCTCATTGACACCAAAAACAGATTTCTCAATGGAGAATGTGAGACCAACCTCTTCAAATCTCTAGAAAATCCTTTCACAGTCAGAGATATGATCTACTACAAACTTCCTGCAGCCAGAGGAATCTAAAGTTTCATCTTTCGCATTCTCAATACATCCTTTAATAGGAATGTCATCAATAAATGGCATGGTTATATTAGGAATGAAGTCATGTAATACTGAATTCATGGCGTTCATCATATGCGCTACTGAATTAGTAGCTCCTTGCGGCAAAGTGCACATGTGAACTAAGCCTAACGGAGTTTTCATGGTCGTAATGTCCCTACTTTCAATAGCAAGCTGAAATTGATCGTAGCCAGAATACAAGTCTCCCATTGAGTATATGGCATGACCAGCGAAGGCTTCAGCGAATTCTCCTACAATGGGCCAGTACCTACATTCCTAATAGTAACCTTGTTAACAGGTTGTAAATCTTGAATGAACCGTAACTTGCTATTTTTCTTTGGAACAGTAAACCACCTATTTGAGTAGGGTGCAGACGATGGCTCTAAAATTCGCATGTGAATCTTTTCCTTAAGAAGCCGCATTAACTCTGGTAAATGGGCTTTCGGAACAGGTATGGATCGAAGATTCCATGGAATGTGAGGCACTGTAAAGATGATCATTGGTGGTACAATTTTTGGGTCTGCACAACCTATCTCATGGGAATATAAAGAAAATGCCTTTCCATGCTTTCTAATCACTCTTTGAAATAGTTCACGTTCCTCGGGTAACAAAAGATTTTCATCGTTTCCTATCTTGATTAGCTTTAAAGTTTCTTCTGTGAAAGTATGACCTATATTTGTGCGCTCTCTTAAATAAGGATCATTGGTAACTTTCCTAAACTTCTCTTCACTCTCTCGTGGTAAAGATTGGGCAATTGGTTTAATTTTTTTATCAACGGTTTTGTATTTTGTATTTACTTTTGCTTCCTTTTCATTACTCATGACAAATTTAATAATCAAATCATATTCTTCAATAGAATTTAAAAGTACAAATTTAAAATTTTCTTTTTCATGCAAAATATTTTGAAGTTCTTCAATCAATGAGTTTGAAGATAAAGTTTCAATTACGGTTTCAATGTGTTCATCAGATGAAATGAATCCTTTCTCTTTATAAATTTTTTCATAATGTTTTATAATTTTTTTAGGAATTTGTTTATAATGACTGAATTGCAAATATGATGAAGGAAAATATAAAGAAAAACTATCTAAAGTATCTACAGATGGGTGCGAGACATCAAACCAAGAACCACCGTTGTCTCGCTCAACAGTGGCATCTAGGCAAAATTTTGATCATAATAAGTTCCAAACTCTCGAAGAGGCATATGATCTTCGCGTATCTTTTCATGAGAACGGATGGGCGTCTTCCTAATTTGCTCCCTATTTCGTACATGGTTTGGGCTGACTATCATAACTTGGAGTGATTGTAGATCATCTTTAGATCTAATTCTTGTGTATGCTGAGCCGTCATCTATTACTTTAGTCTCCATTCTGGCTTCACATATAAATGGTTGACCTAAGATAATTTCATAAGAGCAGTTGTCCTGGATGAAAAAGTGGAATGTCTCAGAGATTCCACCTATCATTAGAGGTATGTTGGCACATGCTCCTAGGAGTGATCCACAACCATTGTCCGCGGTTCGCATTATCCAGCCGTGATTTTTATCAATAGGCCATTTAAACTTATCATATAATCCTTTCGAAATCACATTGATTTCAGATCCAGAGTCAATTAGGGCTAAAGCAGAATATGATCTCTTCTGATCTCCTAAGTTAACTTTAATCTCCGGTGTGCCTCTCGCCCAAAAACTTTTTCTAAAATCACTCTCTGAGTTTTTTGTTTCGTCATCTGGTACAATCGGCCCTAAGAAATTTTTGTTCACATTACAGGTATTATCTTCTTCATCCTCTGAGTCTAAAGAAAGAGATTCATGAATCAAGTGAGTTACATCGGCAACATCTTGCATCTCTACCTCTTGTGACAGAGGGAATCTCTTCCTTTTAATTAGTTTAATAAAATTTTCCTTAAATTCAATTTTTGCTATTGAGAAGATTTGTTCTAAAGTCATTGTTACTGCGCTTTTTAATAAGATGTCATACAATATTTCTTTCGAATCAACTTTTTGTTCAAGTTCAGAAATAAGAATAGCTTTCGGTACTCGTTTTGGTTTCTTTTCTGGTTTCTCTTCAGGTTTTGTTTCAGTTCTAGGAATTTGCTCTACTTTGTCTGATGTTTGAATTGGCTCACCAAACACAGGTTGTTTACCCTCCCTAATTTCTTTTCTTCGCTCCTCATTTGTTTTAGAACTTTCGCCTTGTTCAAACTGAACTTTCTTAGGCTTTGGTTCATCTCTCATCTTACTTCTAGTCATTCGTCTTCCTGAATCATTTGTATCTTGCTCATCATCCCTCTTTCTTTTCTCTTCAACATTCGCAATATGCGAATATATCGAGAATTGATCGACAGGAGAGTTCCACGCAGTTTTCTGCATAATATCATCTCTTGCCTTGATCAAAGCTTCAATTGAATAGTTCCTCGTTTCCCTTGTTTGTGCGGAATCAGAGTCACTATCAACATATTCTAGTTTAACAGCAGAAGCAGATTTCGAAGACTCAGAAAGGTTTTCATACAGCTTCTGCATCCCTCCCTTTCCCCAATTGGCAGCTAAGGGTAAATGTGTTCTATAGTCGCACAATCGCTTGTCAATATCAATTACAAGTCTTTTCTCTTTCGCATCTTTCAATGCTTCACATGTGTAAGTCAAATGATCTGTGGCATCGCACCAGATACATCTCCTCACATTGGCATTTCTCCTTTCATTGAAATTTCTTTGGTTAAATGCTTGAGGAATCGGTTGAGGAATTGGTTGAGGTACAACTGGAGGATTAGGAGGTACTAATGGATGATTCGGAGCTACTAATGGTGGATTTGGAGCATTTACTGGTTGAGGATAAATAGTCGGATGAGCTTGCATTGCAGGTTTATCTTGAAGGTTTAAAGCATACACCACATTCTGCAAAGCCGCTACCTCTTTAGACATATTCTCGTGCATATGCATCATATTGTCCAACTTGTTAAACAAAATCTCAAATTGTAACTCGGTTGGTACTCTAGATGTGGATGTTGTAGGCTCAACTTTCGAATCTATATGTGTATCCCTAGTTGCCTGAATCGGAGGAAAACTGGAAGATGGTTGAGACATCGATTCATAAAGGAGTGTTTTACGTTGGATCATGTGAGCAACCGCCTCAACTACAGTTTTTACTACACCCTAGTCATCTGTAAGCCCATATTTCTTTCCCGGTTCTTCAAGCCTACGCTCAACCTCTACCCTTATATCTGGAGTCAAGATTTTAAGGGAATATAAAATGATATCTGGGGTAAGGGCAACTCTATCCTGTTCAGGCAATTGAGAGAATCTTTTCATAAATTCACTATGGAGTTGAGTTAACGAAATGTGAGGCTGAGGTGAACTAATCCATTTCATAAATCCTTCTCGACTATGTTGACTGTAGTCTTCTAAGTAGAATTCCTTATGCAGCTCTTTTCTAAATTCATCCCATTCCTTATTGTCATGTATATCCATAATAGCTTTTACAGTACCTATGGCCAAACGTCCAAGATAGGATTTCCACTTTGTTTCAGGTAAACCGTGTAATTTAGCTAATTCCTCAAACATGTCTAAATAATTTGTAACATTCATTCCAGTAAATTTCCCTTTATCCTTTAATAAAGTTTCAACTACCTTTTGTCCTTGCGTCTCGTGCATCATAATTTGAAATAGCTCGTCCATTTTTGAAGTTTGTTTTGACCTAGCTTGAACAATTCTAACTATATCCTGAACTTCTTTTGTTACTCTTTCCTTATGTTCAGCTACTAATTCTCAAATTCCGTTAGAGTCCAGTTTGATAAGTTTTTACTATGCAAAAATGTTGCAAATAAAGCTATGACTAATGCTTAACCTATGTTTAACAACCAGTTGCCTTTAACCTCTACTAGCAATTTAACCTTAAATCAAATTTTGCACCCAAGAATGTAAGGGTAAAGAAAGTATACCAACTGCTCGAAGATGAGGCTCAAAACAGTGCTTTCTGTGAAATTCAATACATTTATTGATTTGAATCAAAACCTAAATACATAGTTTGCTAAAATGGGTGCAAACATTTTGTGCTTCAATTGTTGATGAAAGGGGTGGCGTGACGAAGTTCTCCTACTTGCCAATCTTCGTGGAGGCGCTCAGGTCACAAGACCAGCCCTCGACACCAAGAAGATTGCAAGCTCACGTAAATGCCACAGCTTCCAAGGATGAAGACGCAGCTGCACTGATGTAAAATCGTATGAATGTATATTCAATGCAAAATTTAAAATTTATACCTGAGCTGCAAGGCCGTTTGTTCACGTCAGGTTCACCAATGTCGGGTCGTGAGAGATGCTCGGATGGTGGATCAAGTCATCTGCCTAAATTGTTCGGCACACGCGGGGTGTCTGTAGCAAACTCAGGCTTATGAAAATAAGGGTTCTAATGTCAAAACAATATAAATTACCTAATTCTATGACTGAAACTAAAGTTCTCTTATAAAAGTAAATAGTTTTAATTAACTATGGACCGTAAGGACGGGCAGCCTCGTACATAGCAACAGCTTCCTGATATGAGATTGAAACTTCCATAATGGGTTCTTCTATTAAACTTTCAGGTAAGCTAGAGGGTTCTGGTCTGTCTAGAGTTGGCGGAATATTTTCAATATTTTCAATACTTTCAATAGTACTGTGTTCAGACTCATGAACTAACTTAGAAGACATCAAGGAAAGTAATGGAAAAACTAATGAAACAATATGATGCTAACTGTTTGAATGAATTAAATGATATGCTAATGGTTCGAATTAATAATTCTAATACAACTGGAAGGCCTAAACAATTGGATAATTGTCTAGTCAATTGGATAGTTGACTAAATGAGAAACAAGATTTAAATGGTTCTTCAAGATGCCGCTTCACTTCAATTGTCGTCACTTCAATTAATTGTAATCTTCAATGTTTCTGAAAAAAAACATTAGGTATTAGTAATATTACAAGAAATCAATAAAACATAAAAGACATACTTCATATACATTAAAGCATACTTATGCTCATGGATTCTAACATACATTCTTGCACATGCTAACATTTAGCTTAGACATACTAACATGTTGATATGATGCAAATATAAACACATTTATGCTTATGCTTAAAAGAACCCATATACTTACATCTAAACACATACTTTCATAATAGCATAAGCTTACTCATGCATTTCTAAACAACTAGCTAGGTAATTTAATGCATTATACCTTTCATCCCAATGCATTCTAATTATGATAACAAAATGCCCACATTCCCTCTCACTTCTAAATGCATTTAATCATGTATTAACAATCATTGTCATGCACACATCCATTAATTCATATGTATATGCACACGCACTAACACATATATGCTTATCACATTAATCATTTAATCTCATACACTAATGTATGCTAATGCACCCTACCATAAATTCTTATACGTAGATACCCTCATTAACTTAAACATTAACATGTTAACTTAAAACAAACACATGTATCTAACATGTTTTCATATTCATGCTAATGCTAATATACATACATACATCTACCTTATCTTATAAACTTAAATACGATTAGTTAGGTAATGTATACATGTGCATTTATACTTTTCATTAACCTAAACATTAACATACTCATGCATCAATAGTATTAATTCATTTATGCATAAGTTAATAACTTAATAATAAAATAAATAAAATACAAACCAAATATAGATAATTACTTTTAATTATTTATTAATCTAACAAACAAACAATTAAATAAAATAAATTAACATCTAACAATTAAATTTAAACAAACAAATAAATAAAATTAAATTTAATCTAACAATTACTTCTCTCTCTCTCTCTCCATCTCTCTCTCTCCTCTCTCTCTCTCTCTCTCTCTCTCTCTCTCTCTCTCTCTCTCTCTCTCTCTCTCTCTCTTCTCTCTCTCTCTCTCTCTCTCTCTCTCTCTCTCTCTCTCTCTCTCTCTCTCTCTCTCTCTCTCTCTCTCTCTCTCTCTCTCTCTCTCTCTCTCTCTCTCTCTCTCTCTCTCTCTCTCTCTCTCTCTCTCTCTCTCTCTCTCTCTCTCTCTCTCTCTCTCTCTCTCTCTCTCTCTCTTCTCTCTCTCTCTCTCTCTCTCTCCTCTTCTCTCTCTCTCTCTCTCTCTCTCTCTCTCTCTCTCTCTCTCTCTCTCTCTCTCTCTCTCTCTCTCTCTCTCTCTCTCTCTCTCTCTCTCTCTCTCTCTCTCTCTCTCTCTCTCTCTCTCTCTCTCTCTCTCTCTCTCTCTCTCTCTCTCTCTCTCTCTCTCTCTCTCTCTTCCTCCGCCGTTTCTCTCTCTCTCTCTCTCTCTCTCTCTCTCTCTCTCTCTCTCTCTCTCTCTCTCTCTCTCTCTCTCTCTCTCTCTCTCTCTCTCTCTCTCTCTCTCTCTCTCTCTCTCTCTCTTCCTCCGCCGTTTCTCTCTCTCTCTCTCTCTCTCTCTCTCTCTCTCTCTCTCTCTCTCTCTCTCTCTCTCTCTCTCTCTCTCTCTCTCTCTCTCTCTCTCTCTCTCTCTCTCTCTCTCTCTCTCTCTCTCTCTCTCTCTCTCTCTCTCTCTCTCTCTCTCTCTCTCTCTCTCTCTCTCTCTCTCTCTCTCTCTACGCGCTGCCGCGCGCAGCGCCGTGGAGGGAGGGAGAGAATAATTTCTCTCTCTCTCTCTATCTGCCTACGTGCACAGCGCGCCACCCGGGCAGGGATTTAATTCCCTCTCTCTCTGCCTCTGTACGCAGCCTCTCTCTCTACAGTCTCCATGTGCACAGCGGCCCCTACCATTCTCTCTCTAACTCAGTTCTCCACGTTGCGCGTCGCCAAACAGCCTACGAAGCCACCAGGGAATCCACTCTCTCACTATAGACGCCTCTCAGACATCGCCACGCTGCTAGCCTGTCCATAAGTGGCCATATCTCTCTCTGACACATGTCATTCTCTAAACATGATCTCTCTGAGCGTGCGGCCGAGTTCACAATTCACATGTTCTGAGCTCTCTCTCTGTGGATTGGACCCGAATCTCTGTGGAATCCTGAAGACCAAGGTTCTCTCTCCAGTCTCCAACTCATGAGTCATGCGGCATGCCGTTCTCACATTCTGAACATGACATCTCTCTGAGCGTGGGCTGAGTTCACTCATGAGGATGATCCTCCACAGAGTTATAATTCTTGGACCATATGGTGTAGTGACCAAGGTGGAGGAAAAGAGTTTTCTCTCTCTCTATAAGCACACGCAGCCATCAACCGTCAGAAAAGGAGAAGCATAACTCTCTTCAAATCATTAAGAGCAAGAAGTGAAGGAATAAAATGAGTACCTGAAACAAAACATTAGGAATTCATGATGAAAGCATACATATATATACTCACACAGATTATGAGCTTACCATTCTTTTGGTTTTAACTTTTAATCTACAACCACACTTTAACCCACACTTAACCACCACTCTTTTAATTAACTTTATGCACACAACTTACTTTCACCTCTCTTTTTATCTACATTAATTCTCTCCACTCTTTTCGGTCAACCAACTTTTTCACTTTAAGTGCATCTTCCTTTCAGACCATTCCTTAATTCACTTTAATTACACACCTATCTCACACCATTCTTTAAACACTTTTCATATATATCACTTATTAATTATCCACTTCTTTTTCATTTTAATTGAATTATCCTAATTTTCTCAATTTAATAATGCATTTAATTTAGGCTGGGTTAAGCATTTAATATATTCAAACCTTAGTATTAAATGCACATACATGATTAAATAATTAATTAAGCCATATTTTAATTTTTATTAATGAACCAATGTTTAGATATAGATTAATTTCCTTCAATATTAATTATTTTAACCCTTTTAGACATTCTAAACCCTAGAAACCCTACTTAAACCCATCAAAAACTCATGAAAATCCTTTAAAACCCTTCTAAATCCTATCATTAACCCACTAACTCTTAATTAAACTCTAACATGAATCCATTAAATCTTTTGAGATCCTTCAGATGATCCTAATGAACATAAAATCATGTGAATTTAGACAACCCTAGGTTTAAATACCCATGAATATGAAATACTCATTAAATATGAAATTAGAGTAAACCCTAATATGAACATGTATTCTTTATCATTTCTTGTATCTGCAAACACTTCAAAAATAGTTAATGTAATCCAGAACAACTAATCAACAGTGAAAAAGCGGTTTAGAATCTTCCCGACAACGCCCCTCACAAACCTACAATTGCTATATCAGAAACATCAAAACACATTAATACATTAATAAATTAATACTCCAACAACTCCTTGTTCAACACATTCCATAATTCATAACATGTCCCTTAGTTGAAAACGCAATTGAGCACATTTGATAAGATAAAAATAAACATTGATGGCGAGTCACACGTTCTATCACTAAACAAAAATAAGCATGTTCCATGTAAAAACACATGCATGGAAATGTTCATGGAGGAGTTACATTAATATGTATGTGTATGATATGCAAAAATTAAGTGATCATAATGGGGTGCTAGTTGTGTTTTATGTATCCATTGACATTCTTCAATAGAATGATTTTTGTAGTTAACTAAATATCGATGATACTAAGTACCTATACGTGTAGTAGTGACATCATGATCAATGATTTTCTCAGGAACTAAGATTTCTCACTATTCTTCAATTCAAGGAGGGCCATCAAGATGTGGAGTGAGTGGTAAAGTTCCTTTAAATGGTTTAAGTAAATTAATATGAAAAGAGTTATGTATATTCCAATGTGATGGTATATCTAATCTAAATTAATTATCATCAATTTGTTGTATAATGCAAAATGGTCCATAATAGCATGGTGCAAGTTTAATTTTAGGATGCTGCAAAATATTTTTGAGATGTCTTTTGATGATACACAACCACACAAGATCACTTTCCTTGAATTCCTTGGCTAATCATTTTGTATTGACATTACGTGTATAACATTCTTCAATTTTCCTAACGTGCTCATTAACATCGTGAAGTATATAAATGTGATCTTGAACAATAGAATCAGCCATCGAAATGTCAGTTTGAGTGAGTGACATGGGAGTAGGAAGCTTTTTACCGTAAACAATTTCAAAAGGTGCACGACCAGTAGTGGTGTGTGTAGTGTTATTGTAAGCAAATTGAAGTGATGGAAACTTTTCATCCCAATTACTAAGACTATCTAATGAATAACAGTGCAATAAATCAAGCATAGTACCATTTTTAACCTCACTTTGTCCATTACTTTTGGGTTGAAATGAAGAGCTAAAATCTATTTTAGAACCAAAATGTTGAAATAAGGCCACACAAAAAATGATTACAAAATCTAACATCACGATCAGATAACATTACTTTATGAAATCCATGATGTGAGAAAATGCATTTAATGAATAATCTTGTAGCCTAAGGGGTAGACAAAGTTTTTCTACAAGGAATGAAATATGCATATTTACTAAACCTATAAAGTATTGTCCAAATACTATCATTATGTGATGAAGTGATAGGAAGTCTTGTGATAAGATCCATAGAGATTTGTTCCCATGATTTTTTCGGACTAGGAACATGAGGACGTTTCACCTGCTGACATACAATGCATTGAGAAATATAATGTGCAATATCGTTTTCCATGTGAGGCCAAAAGAAGAAATCTTTGCAGGCAAAAATGGTGCTCTATATGCCTCTTTGATCCATTAAGATGGTTCATGCATTTCTTTGATGACAAAATCTTTAAAATCTTGGGTTATGCATTGTCTATGTTGAAAATAAAGTAACCCATGATGCAATGTATAATGTTCATCAGTTAAAGGTGCACCATTTTTGAATTCATGCCATGCACATGAGAAATACAAATGAGATGCATAAGTGGAAATCATTTCTTGGAAGGAATGAATTTGGATTGCAGAAATATTATGCAAAACAACAGAATGTGAAGGAAAATAACTAAGAGCATCCGCTATGACATTAGCTTTCATTGGCTGGTATTGGATCATGGGTTGGAAATTTTGAATGAATGAAGCCCATTTACGATGTAGATAAGAGATTAAGGGCTGATTTAAGAAATGCTTAATAGCCTATTGATCAGTTTTGATTAAGACCTCAGATCCCATAAGATAGTTTTTCCAAATTCACAAAGCATGCACAACTTCTAACAATTATTGATCATATGTACTATAATTCTTTTCTGAGGGTTTAAGATTCCTACTCCCAAATGCAATGGGGTGATCATTTTGCATTAAACAACACCTATTCCTAAACCATTAGCATCAGTAACAACATGAAATGGTTGTGAAAGATCAAGCAACTGTAAAACTGGTGCATGTGAAAGTGCATGTTTGAGTTTTCCAAAGGAGTGTTGTTGGGTAAGTCCCCATGCAAATTTTATTTTCTTTTTCAATAACAAGGTAAGAGGCAATGCTAAATAAGAAAAATTTTGAACAAACTTCCGATAGAAACTAGGCAACCCAAGAAAACAACGAACATCATTGACTAATTGTGGTGTAGGCCATTCTACTATAGCTTTAATTTTTTTTGGATCCACATGCCAACCTTCACTTGAAATAATATGTCCTAGATATTCTAACTTACATTGAAAGAAGTAACTCTTTTCAGGATTCGTGTAAACTGTGTTCTCTCGTAGCAAATGAAAAACTATTTTAAGATGCTTCTCATGCTCACTATCATTCTTATTGTAAAAAACTATATCATCAAAGAATACAAGAGCAAAATCTTGTTAATCAGGAAAAATGTTGTTCATCATTCATGCAAATGTAACAGGAGCATTAGTAAGTCCAAAGGGTGTTACCATAAATTCATAATGTTTGGTTTGGGTTCTAAATGTAGTCTTTAAAATATCACTTTGCATCATACGAATCTAATGGTAACCCGATTTAAGATCAATTTTACTAAAGACACAAGCTCCTCGTAATTTATCTAAGAGATCATCTATTCGAAGAATAGGGTATCTATTCTTTATTGTGATCTTGGTAAGGGCTCTATAATCAATGCACATTTGATAAGTTTTATTCTTCTTCTCTACTAAATGAACTAGTGCTCCAAATGGGGAAGAACTAGGCCTGATAAGTCCTTTGTAGAGTAAGCCTTTCACTCGATTTTCTATTTCCTTTTCGTGTAGTGGGCCATGCCTATAAGGTGCTTTATGAGGAGGAGAACGACTAGGAATTAAGTCTATGCTATGGTCAAAGGATCCTCGAGATGGTGGTAGTTCAGAGGGATACTCACACATAAAACAATCCTTATACGTAGTCAGGAAAGGTTTATGTGCATCGGGAAGTGTATGAGAATAATCATTTATGACATTGACAAAAACAATGCATGAA
Organism: Ceratopteris richardii; assembly: GCA_020310875.1. Taxonomy (NCBI): domain Eukaryota; kingdom Viridiplantae; phylum Streptophyta; class Polypodiopsida; order Polypodiales; family Pteridaceae; genus Ceratopteris; species Ceratopteris richardii. The sequence goes on along the minus strand of CM035414.1, from coordinate 161,893,715 downwards.
TTGTATCCTTTCCTAAATGCACGTTTTACTTGAGTATAACTAATCAATGGAAATGGCTGGAAATCATGCCATGCAGGAAAGTAATGATTTGACCTTTAAATTCAAAGTTAAAGGTATGTTTATGGTAGTCAATGCATGGGTTATAATGATGACAAAAAGGCATACTGAGTATAACTCCTAAGACTGCAAAGGTGCAACTAAGAATATTCGTGCATCTACATATGGGCCTACGCTAATCGTAACATCTTGCACTTCTCATGTTACATTATAACGACTTCCTTGAAATGCAGCTTTCACTTTATACAAGGAGGGAAATGTTTTTAATTTAAGTTCTTGTACCAATAAATGTGAAATGAAATCATGTGAAATACCATGGTCATGTAAAATATTAACTATTTTTTTTAGTGATAGTACCCTGCATGCAAAGTAAAGATTGAATAGAGATATCATTACCCAAGGTACTTAAGTCCTTTTCCAATGCTTCCTCTATCCAAACAGGAGGAACTTCTTCACTATGGGCCTCCATGTTATGCAATTGAGTTGCAGCTAGTTTCATGTGAAGAGGTTTACCACAATTTCAGGTTTTTGTATGTCTAGGTTCACCACAATTCCAAGTTTACCACAATTCCAGCAGTTGATACATGGTCCCCTTTGTTGGCCATCTACCATTGAAATTTGCAAGGTAGGTGGTTTGTTAGGTTGGAGAGAAGAAGCAGCAGGTCTACTTGAGTAGATGGATTGTGGAGGACGAGGAAAACTAGAGTAAGATGGGGCATTAAACTTACGTTTCATAGGAAAATTAGGTTTAATGAAAAGTGGTCATTGATGCGGTTGTTGTAGAGGAATCGACTTGGTTATGGACTGGAATTCCTTCTTTACATCATAGGCAAAAGAAATAGCATCGTTGAGGATTGTAGGATGTAGGGTGTGAAGCTTGGCTCAGACTCCCACCTCCAAATCATCTTCATGTTTCCACTACAAGCTATCCTTTGGTACATCTTCGAGCATTCAAACCAACAAAAAAATTTTGCCAAAACCGCTCTATCTAGGTAGTGACCATTGTTATATGCCAGAGATGTACATGCTTGGAGGAACGAGAAGTTCCTTGCTTAGGGGATAGCCAAGACCAAAAGCCAGAGAGTTCATACGAGGTACTTACTCATGATGGCCAAATGAGTAGAGGGACCTTAGAGAAGGCTCTAGATGGTGACTAGGCAAGGGCTATAAATAGGTTGGGAGGTGAGTCCCAGGCTGGGAGGTTTGCACATAAGAATCATGAATAGGCAAACCTCCCATAGTTTGATCCATAGTTTGGATGTGAGAGATTGAGATCTTGGTCCATAGTTTGGATCATTGACAAATTGATATCTTAAATGTGAAGACTTAAGATGGAAATATGAACCTATTGAGAAAGGTATTATATGTGCCAACTATCACCATGAACCTCATAAGTGTAGGTCAAATTGTGGAAAAAGTTTTGCAAGTCAGATTCACAAAGAATGGAGCATTTGTTGAGGATCCACATCAGGTATTCAAGACGATAGCAAGAGGAGAAAAACTAGGTGGATTATTTACATTTGAGCTCCAAGATACTATAAATATTGCATTGTTCAATTATGGTAGCCAAAGTCTATGAGAGTTGGAAATTTGGCACAAGAGGTTAGCTCACATAGGTTAAAGAGCTCTGAAGCAAATCAATAGGCATTAGAGTGTACTTGGTCTACCAAATAACTCCAAACAACACATGATCTACAAGTGTAGTGCTTGTTAATTTGCCAAGTCACACAGGCAACCATTCACAAAGAAAGGATACATTCATGGAGATCTATTGGAGCTAGTTCATAGAGATGTATGGGGACCAAGTAATGAGCCTTCAATATCTAGATCCACGTATTATGTGTCATTCATTGATGATTTTAGCATATGGAATCTAATATTATACTTTATGAAGCATAAAGATGAAGTGTTTTCATGTTTTAAGAAGTACCTAGCTCTTGTAGAAAATCAACCAAGTAAAACTCTAAAGAGATGAAGGTCAGATGGAGGGGGAGAATATTTCTCCCATGATTTTGATTCTTATCTCCAAGAGAGATGAATCAAAAGAGAAATCACAACCAACTACACTCCAGAACAGAATGGACTAGCAAAAAGGAGAAATAAAACAATAGTGGAGGCTGCAAGGTAAATGTTGAATGAGAAGAAATTACCCAACTACTTGTGAGTAGAGGATATATCCATAGCCACATAATATCTAATCAATCTGTTGGTGTATAAAACACCACAAGAACTAAACTAATGTGGTATTAGAAGACCTCCATAACCATCATTAGCTTAGCAATACTCTTAATGTGAGTCTTCATCTCTGAACTTAGTGAAAATCAAAATTTCACTTCACAGAAATCTGCGCCTTTTCTTCAATCCTTCAATCTGACCTGTATTAGCTTGACCTTTGCAAATTCCTTTGATCATTTACTAAGAGAAGTTCTTGCTAATGTTAAGCAACACATAACAAGCAAAACTTTCAAGTAATAACTTCAAAATCTTCTGAATTTGCTCTAAACTTTTCACTATGTCTGAAAACTGAAAACTGACTTCATCGATTTGACATACCTTCACTGTTAAGCTGATTTCTCTGAGTATGCATCCCGTTTCTTAAAGATCTTTTGACCAAATGTAGTTGAGGATAGTAGCTTTAAAATGAGCTATCACTTACTGAAAACTTTACAGTATACTTCGAGATCTGACCTTAAGAAGTTCAGGTAAATGTGCGCCAGAAAAGTCGTAACTGCCAACTAACTTACACAGTCATGTGAAATCACTTAGAACTCAATGTACAAGAGAAATTAGACTTAATCCTTCTACACAAACATATGTTGTATATCAGAGAGGATGTGTACAAACTGGCTCAGCCTAATTTTGCTCATAGCCATGGAAAACTCTCTCAGACTCAGAAGTTTTTCGTGAACATCTCTCTCAGAAAAGACTCACTCAGATTACAAAATTGAGTTCTCTCTACCTGTTTTTTATCTACTCACTCAGATTACAAAATTGAGTTCTCTCTACCTGTTTTTTATCTCAAATTAACTTATATACCTATGGTTTACATACTCCTAGACTCGAACTCGTAAGTTCTGAAGATCTATGAAAAAACTACTCACTCAGATTACAAAATTGAGTTCTCTCTACTCACTCAGATTACAAAATTGAGTTCTCTCTACCTGTTTTTTATCTCAAATTAACTTATATACCTATGGTTTACATACTCCTAGACTTTTCTCTACTCACTCAGATTACAAAATTGAGTTCTCTCTACCTGTTTTTTATCTCAAATTAACTTATATACCTATGGTTTACATACTCCTAGACTCGAACTCGTAAGTTCTGAAGATCTATGAAAAAACTAGACTCTAATTTGCACTAATTTACAATAGTGAAATTGTCCCTTCACTTAGGCTTAATTTTTTGTATGCTTTTTCTTCACTTCTCCTTTCCTTCTTTCTTTCTTCATATGTCTTCATATATCTGTGCCTAATTAGTGAGTGAAGCCTCAAAAGCTCCCCCTCAATCACTAATTAGCATACTTTGACTTCTTCATAAAGTCTTCTTCTCTTTTATTCCTGCCATCTCCTTGAACCTACTTGTCTTCACTCCATCCAAGCTCTTTGTCATAATATCTGCAATCTGATCTTTTGTAGAAGTGTACACCACTTCAATCTCTTTCTCCATTACCTTTTCTCTGAGAAAATGATACTGTATTTCTATGTGCTTTGTCCTTGCATGAAATACAGGATTTGCTGCAAGATATAATGAGCTCATATTATCTCCATGAATGATAGGTATACCTTGATCAATTTCCAAGCTTTTGAACAATGTTTGCATCCATATTACTTCTTTTGCTGCTTCCACAAGTCCTTTGTACTCAGCTTCTGTTGATGATAAAGCCATTGTATGTTGTTTCTTTGAACACCAACTCACAAGTTTATCTCCAATATATATCATGTAGCCATGAGTAGATCTTCTATCATCCTGACTTCCTGCCCAATCTGAATCACTATAGGCTCTCAATCTTATATTTGATGTAAAAGGATAATACAATCCTTCTTTCAAAGTCTCTTTGATATATCTAAGAACTCTTTGACCTTCATCTGTTCTTTTGATAAGTAAACTTGCATCTGCCTTTGAACTTTGATATCCAAGATCATTAAGATACTTTACAAGTCTATAATTCCAAGCTCTTGGAGCTTGCTTCAAACCATAAAGTGCTCTTCTTAGCCTGCAAACATAATTTGGAAACTTGTGATCTACAAACCCTTGAGGTTGCTCCATGTAAACCTCATCTGATATATATCCATTCAAAAATGCATTCTTAATGTCCAATTGACTCAATGTCCATCCTTTTGATGCTGCAATGGCAATGATTGTCCTTATGGTTGACATCTTTGCCACAGGACTGAATGTCTCATCATAATCTATGCCAAAAGTTTGAGCATAGCCTTTAACCACCAATCTAGCTTTGTATCTGGCTATTCTTCCATCTGCATGCTTCTTAATTTTGTAAACCCATTTATTTCCAATCACTTTCTTACCATTAGGCTTTGGAACAAGTTCCCAAGTTTTGTTTTCTTCAAGTGCATCAAACTCTTCCTTCATTGCTTCTTCCCATTGTCTCTTACCCTTTGCTTCATCATAGCTTTGAGGTTCTTCATCTTCCTTAACCATATAAGCATAATTTTTCTGAGTCAAGTAAGAAGTATCATATGAATACCTTGTAGGTTGTTTCCTCATTCTGGTTGATCTTCTTGGTTCACACTCTTCATGTATATCTGGATGTGCTTCTTCATCAAATATTGGTCCATCTTCATTTCTTCTATATGATCCAACTCTTGATGTGCTTGCTTGCATATGTTCTTCATCTCCATCTATCTGCATATGTGACTTACCTCTTGGACTCCTTCTTATCTCTTCTTCAAATGTTTCAATGTCACAATCTTTATCTGCATACCAACTCTTCTGTTCATCAAAGGTCACATCTCTGGAAACAATAAAATGTTTAGTTAAAGGACTCCATAGCCTATAACCCATTTGCTTTTCATCATACCCAATAAACACATATTTTTCTGCCTTTGGTTCAAGCTTATGTCTAAGTTGTGATGGCACATAAGCATAGGCAATTGACCCAAACACTTTACAATGGTCAAGTGTTGGTTTCTTACCCCACCAAGCTTCATAAGGGGTCATACCATTCAAAGCTCCACATGGTAGTCTATTCACAAGGTATGTAGCTGTATTTACAGCCTCAGCCCAAAGATAATTAGGGCAATTCTTTTCTTTTAACATTGCTCTTGCAAATTCAACTAATGTTCTATTTCTCCTTTCTGCCACCCCATTATGTTGAGGTGTATACCTGCAAGTTATCTCTCTCTTGATACCTGCATTCCAAAGATAGTCATTAAACTCTTGATAGAAGTATTCTCCCCCTCCATCAGACCTTAACCTCTTGAGTTTTTGACTTGTAACTCTTTCTGCATAAGCATGAAAATGTTTGAAGGCTCCAAATACTTCTGATCTTTCTTTTAGAACATAAAGAGTTATCCACCTTGTAGCATCATCAATAAACAAAACATAATACCTAGATCCATTTATTGATCCTTCTTTTGTTGGTCCCCATACATATGTATGTATGAGTTCAAGCAAACCATCATGCTTGAAACCTTTCTTCTGAAATGGTAATCTATGTGCTTTTCCCATCTGACAAGCTTCACACTTGTATATCATATGTTGATTCTTCACATTTGGTAGCCCCATTACAGATTGGTTCTCCACCATAGTTTTGATTCCTCTTTCATTGAAGTGTCCCAATCTCTTATGCCAAAGATCTAACTCTGTAATTACTTCATCACCATGTGTGATTAGGGCTTGACCAACATTTCCTTGCACTTTGAGAGTAAAAAGTCTACCTTCCTTCTTACCACAAACAATGGGATTGTATGCATCCTCTGGATCTTCAACAAATACCCCTTCATTTGTAAATCTGACTTGAAAACCTTTTTCCACTATTTGTCCAACACTAATCAGATTCTTTGGTATTGTTGGAACATACAAAACATTTGTTAACAAATCAGCTCCACTCCTGCACTTCACTTTTCCAATTGAATGCACATTATGTTTTGTATTATCACCTGTTTGTACTGTATGACTTGAATTGCCTTCTTCCAATTCTGACAATAATTCTATATTACCTGACAAATGATTTGAACAACCAGAATCAATATAAAATACCTTGAGATCCTCCTTCTCTGATGAACTTATTGAATTCATCATCAATGTTGTATGAATGTCATTCTGTGTATCATTTGCATAATTGTAATATGTGGTATTGTAAGACTGATTTTGATTCCAATTTCTTCCACCACCTCTACCATAACTTCCTCTTGAATTCTGTCTTCCTCTTTGAAATTGATTCTGAAATCTTCCACCTCTTCCTCTACCATTGTTGTTTTGATTTTGGCTTGATCCTTGTTGATTATGCCAACAATCATATGCTAGATGATTGCTCAATCCACAAATCCAACATGTCTTCTTGTTATTGTTCTGATTACCTCTACCTCTTCCATTTCCTCGACCTTTACCTCTGCCAATACCTCTTCCTTTTGCATAATTTGATTGATTTGTTGACTCTTCTTCATCCTTTGCTTTACCTTTATCTCCTTTCTTCTTGTTCTTTATGTACATTGCAGAACTTTGTCCTTTGTCTCCATCTGACTTCAAGTCTTGCTCAAATGTGAGCATCAATCCAAGTAATTGGTTCAATTCTGGCACATAATGATTTAATGAGAGCTCTGTTGAAAGTACAAAGGGCTTCCATCTTTCATCACCTCTTAACCCTGCAAGTAATTGTGCTATCAACCTATGATCTTCAATATCCTCATCAATAGAACCAAGGCTATCTGCCAAGTCCTTCATCTTAGTGACATAATCACTAATGCTCTGATTTTGCTTTTTCTTGAATGTGGTAAACTCTGACCATAAGCTAGCCTTCCTAGCTTTAGTAGTCTTTTGGAAGTGATCCTCCAAAGCATTCCAAATGTCTTCAGCTGTTTCTAAACCTCTGATATGTGGTAACAAATGATCTGTAATAGTGTTATATATATAAGCTCTTGCACTTGCATCTCTCTTCTGCCATAGCTTCAAAGCTTCTAGCTCTTCCTTTCTTGGATGACTCTCATCTTCAAATTTAGGTTTTTCTTCTTCACCTGTCACATATACCATTAGGTCCTTACTCATAAGTAAGGCTTCCATCCTCATCACCCAAGCAGGATAATTATCTCTGTCCAATTTGTCAATGGACACATGATCTACCATAGTATTCTTGCTTCTGCTTCAACCTGTAAGTATAAAGTTAAAGAATGATACCTTTTGTAGACCTTTACCTTTGGAAGTAACTTCGAAATAATCTTCTGATCACTTTTGTTTGTTGAACACCTCAGCTTCCACCTTCTTTGATAAAAAACTCTTCAATTCTTCTTGTATCTGCTCTCCCTTTACTCTCGAGGACCTTATCTGCTCTGATACCACTTGTTGGTGTATAAAACACCACAAGAACTAAACTAATGTGGTATTAGAAGACCTCCATAACCATCATTAGCTTAGCAACACTCTTAATGTGAGTCTTCATCTCTGAACTTAGTGAAAATCAAAATTTCACTTCACAGAAATCTATGCCTTTTCTTCAATCCTTCAATCTGATCTGTATTAGCTTGACCTTTGCAAATTCCTTTGATCATTTACTAAGAGAAGTTCTTGCTAATGTTAAGCAACACATAACAAGCAAAAATTTCAAGTAATAACTTCAAAATCTTCTGAATTTGCTCTAAACTTTTCACTATGTCTGAAAACTGAAAACTGACTTCATCGATTTGACATACCTTCACTGTTAAGCTGATTTCTCTGAGTATGCGTCCCGTTTCTTAAAGATCTTTTGACCAAATGTAGTTGAGGATAGTAACT
>CM035414.1:161863208-161875708 GCA_020310875.1 Ceratopteris richardii | reverse complement strand
TACTGCCTTAGAGAGAAGCTAAGCAGAAAGAAAATCAAGAGAGAGCATCAATGAGGTGAGACTACTAAGATCTATTGTGGAAATCAAATTAAAATCTCTGAAAATATGACCACGGGTGCATTCGGTATTGTGGGGTGAATATCGTTGGATAGAGTGATATTTTGGATTCTACAGGCACATAACAAAAAAGAGGTGCACAAGGATCACATAGCCACAAAAAGTTTCAAAAAATTCTTTCATTTGAGTGAGTTGAGCATAAGTATCACAACCGGTTGAATTCAAGTATCGCAATACTTGAATTCCTGTGTATCACGATACGTAGCAGGTATCGTGTATCGCCCATACCTTTTACTCCTCGTGTATCATGATACCTTGGTATCGTGTATCGTCGGGTTGAGTATCGTGATACTGAAGTATCGTGTATCACGACACTCTGTGTATCGTGTATCGTCGATCATTGAGTATTCTGTATCAGTAGATTTCAAGTATCGTTTATCGTGATTGTCATGTATCAAGATACTGAAGTATTGTGTATTGTGACATATAGTGTATCGTGTATCATTGTTGTTGTGGTATCATGTATCATGACCATCTGTGTATCGTGATACATAAGTATTGCATACCGTATACCCAAAGTGTCGTGTATTGTGTACCATGTATCAAGAATTCCCCATGTATCGTGTATCATGGTAGCAAAAGTATCATGTATCATCTGTCAGCCATCGTGTGGTCATCCAGTATGGTGTATCATCCAAACCCTGTATCGTGACCCGAATCAATCTAGGATCAAAGCAGGACTAAGTGTGGAGCAACACAAAGTGAGTTGCCCGAGAGGGGACTTAGAGAGAGAAAGGCTAGAAATCTGTAAAAGATTGATGGAATTAGCTCAAAATACCCTAGAGAAACCTATACAAGACCTTCCTGAAAATGAGAATACTTGATAGAGAATTTCAACAAGGATTAGGAGCTCATGACCCACCAAAAGGCAGAAGGATTGTAGAGAAAGTTGAAAGCATAGCCACTGAAAATCATGAGAGACATTTGATAATTCCCAAAGTGGAAGCTAATTGGCTAGAGGATTTATGGGCTAAAGTCCAAGAAGAGAGATGCAGGAAAACTGAGGATATGAAACCACCTTTCAAAGAGTTGGATGCAAGCAAGAACCTACGAACGATGAATCATGAAATGAACTATGAGGAAGGTTCAGAGGGAGTGGAAAGCATGGATACACTACTGAACTACATGAGAGAATATGAGCGGAATTCTGAACTTTATCATGCCCAACACTAAGAATGAAAGGGAAACGAATTTCTAGCATTACTAAAAATCAAACCACAAGTATGGAGTAGATTAGCTAAGCAACTCATGCAGAGAGAAGTACAAGCAGTTAACAAGGAGACCAATGAGGATACACATACAATTAAAATCCCTATAGATAAAGTGGGAGGCTTGAGTGAAGGTGATGAAGGTAATACATGTCTACCCATCACTTTTCGAGGTTACACCACAAAGGCAATCCTAGAAACGGGAGCTGGAGTAGGTGTAGCTACAAAAGAAATATGTGAGAAGTGGGGAAACCCAGCGTATGACCCACAAGAATGAAATTGCAATTAGCTAACGGTCACACTGAAAAACCCCTAGGATTGTTAGAGAATGTAGTGCTGAGGACATGTGGAGTAGATTTTGAACACACTTTAGCCATTTGTCAATTTGAGAGAGCTAGTAATTATGAGATGATCTTGGCAAGACCATTTATGAGACAACTAAGGGTAGTGCAAGACTGGGGTAGAGATGATATATATCTACAACATAGAGGCACAACTACAAGAATAAACCTCCATATATACGCTTATCAAGATGTCCCACCTCTACAATGGAACTCTATACACAAAGAAGAGGATGGCCAATCACTCCATAGTGCAGGATCTGAAGACCAATCCTAGATGCATGAGGACACCCAACTATGGATGTGTAAGGTACCTAAGAGGGAAGAAGAAAGAAGACTAACATGGCAACGAGATTGTGGAATCTCCAGGCCAGTAGAAGATCCAACATATATGCCACAAGTGTTCTCGGATGAAGAGTTTGAACCCTGTGGATGGATGGAAATATTGGCCACATTAAATGTGTGTGTCAATAAGGAAGTTTTGACACTAAACGAGTGCATAAATAAGGAAGGATACGATGTAAGTCTATAAATGGTTGTGCTACAAGAGACAGAGGAAAGAGAATAGATAGAGAAGGAGTGGAAATGGAACCTGAAACTCAAGAAGAAGGACTTCAGTTAGAAAAAGAACACAAAGAAATCAGTGTTGGAAACAACTCTTCCCAATAACAAAAAGAGAGTCCAAAAAATATCCATTTAGAAAGGACCATCGGAGAAGAGAATACCCCATAGGAGCAGTTTGAGGTCCGTGAACATTTTAAAAAGTACAAAGTGGAGGAAAGGAAAATTGCCTAAACGAGAAGCACAAGGAGTAGGATATGATAATTAAAAACATGGTAAAAAAGTTATGGTGATCGTAGAAGGAGAAGAGGAAATATGTACCTACATAGTGAAAGATGTGTCAAAAAGTGAAGAACGAGATATTCTAGAATTGATTCGAAACTATAGGGACATATTTTCTTGGACATACAAGGATTGAAAAGGAGTGGATCCCTCTATTTGTTCCCATTGTATTCCCATGACTCCTGATGCTAAACCATCCAAACACCGACGATACACATACAATGATGTATACTCAGTCAAAATTAAGGAAGAAATAGACAAATTATTGGCTGTAGGATTCATTTAAAAAATCAAACACACCGAATGGGTATTGCCTTTGGTAGTAGTACCAAAGAAAAATGGGAAACTTAGGGTGTGCATCAACCTCAAAAAAGTTAATGCAGCCACCATTCGAGGCAGTTATCCCTTGCCCATTACAGATCACCTCTTGGAGAGGGTGGCAGGCAACGAAGTTTATAGCTTCCTTGATGGATTCTGGCTACAACCAAGTTGCAATCGCCCTAGAGGATCAACACAAAAATGCATTTGCCACAGAATGGGGAGTGTATGCTTTTAGGGTTATGCCATTTGGATTAACCAATGCACTAGCTACCTTCCAGAGATTAATGTGTCATGTATTTAAAGAATTTCTCAGGAAGACTATGAAAGTGTATGTAGACGATTTGTGCACATATTCCGAACAATGAGCGGACCACATACCTGAGTTGAGGAGGATTTTTGAGAAGTGTAGACAATACAAAGTCTATTTAAATCCACAAAAATGCATCTTCATGGTAAGACAAGGAAAAATCTTAGGGCATATAGTGTCTAAGAATGGAATATCCACTGATGAAGACAAGATCAAAGTCATTCTAGAACTACCCCGACCAAAAAATGCAAAGGAAGTACAAGAATTTATGGGACACTGTGGATACTATCTCTATATGGCTTACTAAACCAGCTCAATTGGCCTGAAGATTTGGAGAAATCATTCAATGAGCTGAAGACCAGACTGAGTACAACATCTATTCTAAAGGTACAAAATTGGAAGAAACCATTTCATATCGATGTGGATGCTTCCGAATTTGCCATAGGATACATCTTAGCACAGTGGGCAGACGAACCAAAACTGGATCACCCTATAGCCTATGCTGCAAGGCAGCTCAACGAAGCCGAACGTAATTACAGAACCACCAAACAACAAGGATTAGGAATGGTATATGCGGTAAAGAAATTTCGGCATTACATATTGGAGAACAAATTCAAATTCTTTATTGATCATCAAGCCTTACCATACCTAGTCAATAAACCATATAACACAAGAAGGCTAGTGAGATGGTTTCTCTTATTAATGGAATTTGATTTTGAAGTCGTGGTCAAGAAAGGAAACACGCATGCCAAAGCTGATCATCTCTCTCAAATGACGCAGGGCGAACACCCAACTAGAGTAGCACATGACTTGCGTGACACCTATCTTTTCAACCTAGAAGTTTCCCCACAGTGGGCTGAAAAATTGATACCTATACTCACCCATGGACCTAGTCATTGGAGGTAAAGCCCAAGAATTATGGAAGACTAGGAATCTTCATATTGTAGCAGGAAGCCTATACCACGAAGATTCTAATGGACTTCTACTGAGGTGTGTACATGAGGAAGAACAAGAAAGTTGGCTGAAACATGGACACATAAACCCCTGACAGAAACATAGAAGTATTAGTGGTACAGTACAAGAATAAAAAAGATTAGGAGTGTATTGGCTAGGGATGCAAAAGGATGTTCACACGCATGTAACGAGTTGTCTCAAGTGCCAAGAAGAACAACTTGAGGAGAACTCGATGCTATGCTATTCCACAATAGCACTTAGATGGACTTTTCCTTTAGTAAAATTCTTGAAGACACGTGAATACCCGAAAGGAGCAAGCCTAGCAAGAAAACGAGCTCTTGAGGAGCAGAGTAGAGATTATACCCTCATAGGGAGACAACTATTTAGATGCAATCAAGACAACCAAATACGATTGCACGTACATGAAGACGAGTATATCTATGTGTTGGAGATGGCCCATATTGGAGCAGTAGGAGGTCATTTTTTGGCTGATAAAAACTGCAAAAATGATTCTCTTTTCTGGATAATGGTGGCCAACTTTATGCCAGGATGCGATGATGTATGTTCAAAGATATTCTATACGAAGAGATGAAATGCCATTGCAACCTATGATGAGTGCTAGAGCTTGCACTAAATGGGGTGTAGATTTCATTGGACCAATTAGCCCTCTAGCTAAAGGGTCTCATGCTAAGTATATAATCGTAGCCACAGATTATTTAACCAAATGGGTAGAAGCAAAGGCCACAAGGAAGAATGATGCAAGAACTATAGCCAAGTTCCTCTTCGAGAATATATTCACAAGGTTTGGGCTACCCATTGAAATGGTGAGTGATCGGGGCACACACTTCATTAATGAAGTAATAGAGACTTTGATGAATGAATTCCTATTAATATATAAGAAATTATCATCCGCAAGCCAATGGATAGGCCAAAAGTTCCAATAAAGTGCTCTATACCATTTTAACTAAGATACTAAATAATAAACGATCAGATTGGGATAAGCAATTACATCATGCCATTTGGGCCTTCCGAGTTGCATATAAGACTCACAACACCTTTCAATCTTGTGTATAGAAAAAATGCAATCTTACCAATTGATTTCTTGATTCCTAGTACTCTTTGAGTAGCTGAAAGATATGAGTGGACTGGACATGAATTGTCCCAACAATTGGATCAGATTGAAAGATCACATGAGACTAGACTACAAGCTGTAGCAGGTATTTATGTGGCCAAGAGGCAACAAAAGGTCTACTATGACACCCATATAAAAGATAGGGGACTCAAAGAGGGTGACTTAGTCTTGGTGTACACCTTGAAAAAACACGCAAAGAAGTTGCAAAAGCGAGGACATGGACCATTGATAATTAACCGTATTTCTACCAGTGGAGCAATGAACCTAGCCACTCAGCATGGAGAAGTCTTACCAAATTACATAAGTGGTTGTCATGTGAAGAAATAATCCGAACCCTTAACAGACGAGATGATGAGTACATAAGCAAGGCACTGAAAGGAAGAGGATACGAGAATAAGAGAAGAAGCAAGGCTCGAAGCCTTGGAACGCATAAGAAAATGAAAACAATGGATGAGAGATATCACCAAGGAGAGGAACCGATTCCCATGGCCAACTATAGGGCAACAGAACCTATGACCATAAGACGAAAGCTAGACAGCCCTACCTAAATTCGGGAATCGGAATGGAGGAATACCACTTCGTAGATGCATTGATTGATACTGGGGCAGCATTAAGTTGCATACGCTTATCTTTAGCTAAACAGTTAAGTGTGTCGCTTAATCTGACTAAGGCCTACACGGTGGGCATAGGAGGAAACACCATTGAATGTGTAGGGGAGATCAGCCTATCTCTACACTTGGGTAACAACTCGATGCATCAAAAGTTTTTAGTTTGCAAAGATGACAACCTAGTGGAAGAGCTAGTGTTAGGTCAAGAATAGATATACAAATTCGAAGTAACAATCCAGTTAGCCTTAGGCTACATATCTGCAAAGATTGGACACAGAGAAGTCTTTAGTCTATTAGATGAAAAGCCTCCAAAGAAGATTGATGTGAAGTATAACAATGCTGAATGTGTGTCTGCATGTGACTCTTCACCAATGGTGAACCTTAATCAACCAGTGTCCACTCTTGTCTCAAGTCTAAAAACCCTTACTCGTCTTACTCATGACACTCGACTCAACCCTTCATCTCTACCTAACCACTCGGAGAGAGCAAGTGAGGATCTTACTACAGATAAGCTATGAGGAACCCTACGACCAAACACGAATTCAACACCAATTCAGGAAACTCTGAGGAAAGGGACGCGACAAATATGGGTCCACAAAGATCAGTTAGACATCTACCAGTCTCAAGAAAAGGAGAATAAAAAGGAATTCCCTCGAAGGTGGCACCGACCTGAAGTGTTGATCAAAGATAGGCCCACACACATAGTACAAATATGGATACCAAAAGTATTAAAGGCAGCTCAACCCTCAAGGAATCAAATATGGATACCAAAGGCAGATATCAAGATCATCAAGGACAAACCCATAAATTTACGAAGAGGTCAAAGAAAACATAGATAGCTCTTTAGAAGATAAGCAACTCCCATGAAACGGATACCATGAAGGGAACAAGTAGGAACTTCAAATGAAAATCGACACGGAAGGAGAGTGAAAATACAACAAAACCAAACACTTTCAGCAAAAATAAGAAGTTTCCAGAAGGACCTGCAAAGCCCCAAAGTTAGAAACATGTGGATTTCCAAGTGTGAAATACCATCACAAATTATCTGAGCAGGACATTCCTCTTGCACTCATGATGAGTCCTATGCACCCTGAGTGAGCATACAAAGGCCACATTACATGGCCAGGCATTAGGCACAATAGTACCATTGTACTGACAAGTGAGCACATTTTCCTCATTGGGAATAGGAGACACCATGTACAATAAATAATAAACACAATTGCTTTGGCTATGTCATTAATGTTTTTGTTTTCATTGTAGCTTAAGAAAAAAATATAATAAGACACTCTGTGAGTGGGGACACAACACATGGAGTGAACGATCGACACACCATGACAACTTACTTCAAATTCAATACTAATCATTAAATACTTCAATTACAGATGGCTTCCTCAAGTTTTGAAGCTACCAAGAACGCATCATTTGATTTTGAAGCTACACATGAGGCTGAAGTATTGGAGTTTCCTCTGGAATCCACTCTCAAGGCAAGAGGACACTGGTTCAGAGATGACAACCCCCCAAGTGAGCATTTGTTTTTCATCACTATAAAGATCATGGATAGAGAACATCAATTCCTAGTGATGACTCAAGATTTCAGAATCTTGCATGATATGCCAAGCGTAGTGAATGTGTGGACTCAAGCTAGAATTGAGGCATATTTAAAGCTTCCCATCTACAAATCGGACTTTCAACGATGCACATAAGTCATGAATACTTTACATCCTGCCCTTGATAAGCCATCAGTCCCTGAAGTCATGGTATTAGATCGCAATGGTGAATCTTAAACTATCGGATTCACACATGAGCTGATCAAGATAGCATTCGGCTGGACTGTGGATGGTCTTATAGATCTGAAGCATGAATGCCATGAGGCCAAGAAAAGAACTTTCTTCAACATTAATAGAATAGACATTGAAGAGGAAGTCAGACTGGTGCATCCACACTTTTGTTTTCCAAATATGCATAGATATACAGCTCCGCAAAAAGTTGTAGTAAAATTGTTATCTCATGTTGTCAAGCAAGTTTGGAATCAGATCAATATGACACCAAACATTCAAGAGCATATATTTGAAGCCAAAAAGCAGTGGGGCCACAAAAAGTTCTTAAATGGAAGCTCGGCTTTGACACTGCTCATATATCAAGCATTGAACATGAAAGAGTCCTTACAGCCTATGATCTCCACCACGGAAATGGCAAAATATGTGAAGGCTACGCCTCAATCCAAAAAACACATGAACTTCCTAAGGTGCCATTAACAGCAACTCCAGCCATTACAAGAAGATATCTCTCCATTGCATTAGAAGCGATGCATGTTCACATAAGAGGTCAAGTCAACCTTACGGTACAGGGCCACCAATACCATGAGGCAAGTACCCAAAGAACCTCCGAGGCAACAAGGAATGTATCTCACCAAGACCGGTATAAAGAATTGAGATTAGAAGATTCTAATTCAGATGATGAGTCATCACATGATCATGACACCCTTAACACAGATATCCAAATGGATGATCATATAGGAGAAGAATGGGAGGAACTCAACCAAGACCAGCAATCAGTTGAAAAGGAGGATGAACAAAGAGCACAAATTTAACCTTTGAAGGAAGCATTTGTGGAAGGAGAGCATATCATACTCCCAATCTCAGAACCATGATACATCCAAAGATGGAACCAAATGCCACTAAGATACAAGATGAGGAGGAACTTGTATTACCTATATGGGTTGTGGTTGAACCCTCACCCTTGGATGTGGTGGTCGATTCTCATAAGATGCCTTCTAAGGAACCACCAATGCAACCCATCGAGAAGGGTGAACCACACATTCACCTACAGATAAGGCAACCACACCAAGACACATTACATGTAGCACAAGGTAAAGATGTGCACATAGACACAGAGCCATTTATATCGAAAACATGGCTGAATGTCGATGTAAATCAACTAAAACCTATTGTTAGAAACATGATAGACACTACAATGATAGCTCAAAACATGTTGATGGATGAGGAAAAGGAAAAGGTAGAATTGTTTGAGGCAAGAAATCGATTCCAAAACCTAAGTGAAGAGCTTTATGCCAAAAGTATAGCCATTCAAAAAGAATATTTCCTCATAGTCTATACCACGAGTTTGAGAGCATCCTTTGGCAACTAATCTTGCCTTGTACCTGCAAACTAATCCATCTCAATTTCTTTTTAACTTTATATACCCATTTGCAACCAATTACCTTTTGATTGGGTGACATTCGAACCAAATCCCAAGTGTCCATCTCCTTCAATGCATCTATTTATTCTTTCATGGCCTTTTCCCAATTAGGGTTTCCCTTTGCCTCTTCATAGGTTGAGGGTTCCTCTAAAATTGAATCTTCTACCAAGTAGATTGAATGCTTTATAACAAATGTGGAATCATATCCATAACTTTTCTAGTTGTTTCTTCTCTCTTGCTCATCTTCTAGGTGCTTTTTTGGAGCATTCTCCAACCTCTTGCATCTTTTCTTTGCCTATTGACTTCCATAGTTTGTAATCCTTTTCTCTTTCATCTTGGTCATCATCTTTATCACTTCTTGATCCTAAACATGTGTATCATGCTTACTTCCTAATTGATGAGAATCAAAATCAAGATCGTATGGTAGAGTTACCTTTTGTTTGTCTTCATCATACCAAGACATGTGTTCTTCAAACATAACATCTCTACTTGTAGTGAATTGCTTGGTTGAAGGATTATAGAACCTATAATCCATTTGAGTTGAATCGTATTGAATAAACATTGCCTTTGTTGCCATTTCATCTAGCTTACCTCTTATTTGTGATGTTACATGCACATAATCTAAACAACCAAACACCTTGCAATCTCTACGACTAGGTTTTCTTCGATACTATGCTTAATAAGGAGTCATAACGTGAAATGATTTGGATGGTAGTCTATTGACAAGGTACACAACAATTGAAATAGCTTCTGCCCATAGATAATGTGGCAACTTCTTCTCTTCAAGCATTGTTCTAGCTTATCCAACAAAAGTCTTGTTTCTCCTCTCTGCAATTCCATTCAATTGAGGAGAGTACCTGGTAGTCACTTCCCTTTTGATACCTTTGTCCTGCAAGAACTCGTTAAACTCTTTGGAGAAGTATTCTCCCCCTCCATCAGATCTGAGCTTCTTGAGTGATGTACCCGTATGATTCTCCACATGTGCTAGATAATTTTTGAAGCAATCATACACTTCATTCTTGCTTTTGATAAAGTATATAATAGTCCATCCACTATGGTCGTCAATAAATGAGACATAATACCTTGATCTTGCCAATGAAGGTTCTTGACTTGGTCCCCATACATCTGTATGTACTAAGTCCCATAAGTTGTTGTGGCTCTAGCCTTTGTGGTTGAATGGTTGTCTTTGTGCCTTCTCAATCTAACATGTATCATACCTATTGATGATGTGTTTCTTTGATATGTTTGGAAGTCCTAGAACACTTTGATCCCTGCATATATCCTTCAATGTTCTTTCATTCACATGAGCAAGTCTCTTATGCCACACTTCAAGCTCACTTAGGGTTTGAGACCCAAAAGTGAATAGAGCTATGTTCCTAGTTTCTCCTACTTCAAAAGTAAAGAGCCTACCATGCTTCTCACCTCTAGCTATCTTCTTGGAGTGTTGACATGGATCTTCCACAAAACCTCCATGTTGTGTGAACCTAACTTGCAGCCTTTTTCAACTATTTGGCCTACACTTATTAGGTTTTTAGTGATAGTGGGTACATAGAGAACATTACTCAAAATGTTTGTCTTGCCATTGGAAGCTTTGACATTACCAATCTTCTCCACATTGTGCTTTGTGTCATCCCTTGTTTGTTCTTCATGCCTATGCTTTGGACTTTCCAAATCAGATAGAAGAGCAATGTTGCCTGCAACATGATTTGAACATCCTGAATCTATGTAGAACAAATGATCATCTTCTTTACCTTTTTTGTGTCTTAAATTCATAAGAAGCAATGCGTCTTCATGTGGTTGATCTTTTGAATAATTGTTGAAGGCCCTTCTATTGTAACCTCTATTGTTATTATTGAAGTTGTGTCCACCTCTACCTCTATTGCTGCCATATCCACCTCTTCCACTTCCTTTCTAGGTCTTCCCATTGAACCAGCAAATGTGAGTGGTGTGGTTGGTCTTATCGCAAATGGCACAAGGTTGAACATACTCACCTTTGGCTTTGTCATGTTTTGGTCCTTTCATCTTCCCTTTCCACTTGCTCTTGCTTGCGAAGTTCGCTTGGGAAGTCTCCTCTTCATCTTCTTACCTTTTTGCTTCGTATCCTGCTTATCTCCATATAGGGCACTAGTTGAATTACCATGATAGGAGTTACCTTTCTTTATGCTATTTTTGGCCTCTTGATTGAAGAGTTGTCCAAGAAAGATGTTGAAGTTTAGAGTTTGCATATCCATGATAAGTTCATAAGCCGTAGCAAAGGATTTCCATTGCTTGTCACTTCGAATCCCATTGAGAATCTCCCTCATGATAATCTCTTCTTCAATCAGCTCTCCAATGGATGCAAACTGATCTGCAACCTCCTTGATCTTGGTAACAAACTCGGTGATGGTTTGTTTAGGTGTCTTCTTCATTTGGTTGAACTCGTTCCAAAGATTATTTTTTCTTGCTTTGGTACTAGCAGAAAACAAAGTCTCGAGGACATCCCAAGTCTCTTGATATGTCTTGCATCCTCTAATATGTGGTAATAGAAATTCCAACATAGAGTTTAGTATGTATGACCTTGCTTGAGCATCCCTTGTGCACCAAAGTGTGAGCTTATCTGTCTCCTCTTGTGTAGGTCCTCCTTTGGATCTTGGAATAGGCATAGCTTCATCACCTGCTACAATTCCATAAAGATTTCTACCTTGCAAATAGGCCTCGATTCTAATTTGCCAAGCCACATAGTTGCGTCAATCAAGCTTCTCGATCATTGAGGGAAAGCACTCACCCATCTTGATCTAGCTCTAATACCACTAAAAGAACTTGGAGAAGCTTGTAGGAGGTACAAAAGTGAGTTTCGAAGTGACAAAGTTTGGTCTAGCCAACCGGCACAAGACCAACCCTTGAGCTTATGGAGACTCAAATAGACCTTATAGGCATGCAATAAGTCTAAAGAACTGCACTATATACTTTGGAGCGTCAAGGAGAAAGAGTCGATACAAAACAGATAGGTTTGCTCATCAACTAGCTCAAAAAAACTTACTATCTACGGAGTGATACACATAGGGTTGAGTGTATAGAATGCAAAGAGTATAAGGAATAAGAAAAATATTCTATATGAATGAATCAGACACTCAATGGTTGTACCTTCTATTTTTCAACAATATGTAGAAATTGATCCCAAGACGGAAAAACTAAGGTTTCTTGCAATCTACTAAACCGAATGCTATGGGACTTTACACATCATAAAATAGACACTAATATCTTTCCAATGAGCCATCTCTACATCCAATTTGAAGCTCTGTAGAGAGAGCAGCACCATTTGCAATATTACTCTTGGCAAAGAAGATGATGCAGAAAAATGAAGGAGCAAGACAATGATGGTCACAAGTGTATGTATATTGCTTCCATGTATTGTACAAGTGAATTCAAGTCTTTATATAGACTCTAGAAGTGTTCCACGATTTCTAGAAGTGGATTTTGAATTCAAATGAA
>CM035414.1:161840708-161848208 GCA_020310875.1 Ceratopteris richardii | reverse complement strand
TATCTATCTATCTATCTATCTATGTATCTATCAATCTATCTATCTATCTATCTATCTATCTATCTATCTATCTATCTATCTATCTATCTATCTATATATCGATGTATCTATCTATCAATCTTTCTATTTATCTATCTATCTATCTATCTATCTATCTATCTATCTATCTATCTATCTATCTATCTATCTATCTATCTATCTATCTATCTATCTATCTATCTATCTATCTATCTATCTATCTATCTATCTATCTATCTATCTATCTATCTATCTATCTGTCTATCTGTTAGTCGGCCACCGGAATAATATATGCCAGATATAACGGAGTTCGTTGAATTACGCACAAAAGTTGGTACGCGCACTTTGTAAATCTATATAAAGTAATGTAAGGAGAATGGTAAGAAGAGACGTTTTTTTGAAATTGCCAGTTTGTTCGCCTGATTATTTGTCAGAATATTATTACACTGTTACGAAGTTCTGAGTATTGATAGTGCTGATTTTTGTTTTGTCTGCTACCACTGAAGCTCGTTGTAATGAATGTTGAGGAACGGATTGTGTATCTGAGTACTGGTAACGTCTTGTAGTACTGTGCGTTCTTCGGTTGTTGAAGTACCCTGAGTCAGCCTGAGTAGTTATATTGCTGTGTGAGTTGAATAGGTAATTGATGTGTGATTGGAATATGTTCTGTGTGTTTTATGGGTTCATTGAGTTCGGTGTTATTCTCTATTGACCCTGAGTACGAGATCAAACGATAACCTCAGTAAAACGTGAACTTTTATTTGAAGAAGTGTTGTATGTGTTGTGACGAACAAATCTGTCGGTTGAAAGATGATCTCTAGTGGGATACTACTGTGGAATCTGTAGCCCAGACTACTGCTCTGTGCCCATAATAGAACAGACTGAGAAGTCGGTACCTAAGTCACAGAAATCAACCATCATCTAGTGATATTAATGATTGAGCTAAGACGCGCATTAGTGTTGTTGTTGATTGTAACGAAGGTTTGGGAAATTAGTACAGGGCCTCTGTCTAACAGACCCCTACCACTCCCAAGAACCCACGACGATCTGGTAATGTCTTTCGGTAATGATAATTAGAGTTAAACATAGTTTACGGTGAAGCACTATTTACGTTAATATTTGTTCGGTAACAATTTGCGTTTTCAGTAACACAGAATCGCTAGTTTTAACACTTTATCACTTGGTGCCGTCTGTGGGAAAGTGGCATCAAGATTGTTAGTCGTCTGTCAGAATTAGATTATCATTCGATTGGCAATAGCAACATAATCAGATTGTTGTAAACTACTCCGTTAGTAATACTACGCGATTAGTACAAAAAAATGATACATGCCGGTTACTCGATCCGGTGAAATGTATCCCAAGAACCATCAGTCTGGAGTACTTAATGTACAAAAGACAACTCTAGAAGGTAAAAGTACAACTAGGTTTGACCCAGCTGTCAAGAAAGTTAAGAACGTTAAAACTGATTCCAGTCATATTCCGGTGGAACGTGTTACGCCTCTGGTACATTCCGGTACTATTTCGGCACAGTTTGTCGAAGATATAGTAATTCCAGAACCTACCAAGACGCGGTTGGAATCCAGTTTAGCACTCGTGGAAAAAGATTCAGATTCATCTACGATTAGAAGTAATCTAGTCAAAGAAATCGGCGAAGGTGAAAAAACACTGTATTCAGGCATAATTTTGGTGCCTTTCGGTGATATTTCGGTAAGAGAATCACAGTTTTCCGATGAATCTTCAGCCCAATCACTGTGCTTGAAAACAAGCTCCCATACAGTGGATATCAAGGAAGAGGGAAGGTTGTTCGAAACACAGATTCAAAGCATATTAAGCAAGATAATCGCACCGGAAAGTGCGTCATCCGACGATACAGATTCCGGTAGTTCAGAAGGAAAGTATAACACGCTCACGATGAACGGACAACAACAGTTATGTCCACCCAGGCCACCTCCAACGGGAGTGACATACACGAAGTTTGGTGGATTTCCAAGAGATGATCCGGATGCTCACGTACGCACTTTCGAGATAAGCTACGCAGTTCTCAACCATCCACCGGATCAGGCCTACAAAGCTATTGTCTTCCAATCTACACTTGTCAATGAAGCAGCTAAATGGCTTACAGAATATGATATTAATCATTTCGGTACCTACGAAGCAGTACGAGATGCTTTTCTCCAGCGATTCAGGTTAAAAAAGAATCCAGCCGAAATTTTTGACTATCTGTAGAATAACAGACAGAAGGCAAATCAAACCGTACAGGAGTATGCTACTCTCTTCATAACACACTTAAGGCAACTACCACCGGCTCACGCTAACTTGCCAGATGATGTTATTACTCAGTGGTTCATCAATGGTTTAGTTCCACAACTTAAGCAGATCATGATCATAAGATGTGTTGGAGCCATGTCCCTCGATGCAGTCATTGCAATGACTCTGCAACTAGAAAACAAAGTCGGTGGATTTACAGAAGACTTGGAATGGGTAAAAGCAAACAAAAATGTTGCAGAAGATATGACTAGACAAGTATACTACAACATATGCAAAAATTCAGGACATACCAGTGCCAATTGCGCACTTAATCAAACATTCTGCGCTATCTGCAACATTGCCGGACACACCACCGAAAACTGCGCATACAACGCTAGAGTACAGGGAACAGCGACTGTCAATGCAATTATCCAGGAACAAGGGCAGCCAGCCAATCATTATGTGCCTCCACAAATGAGAAACAACCAGCAGCAAGGATATCGAAATTACCGAGGACAAAGGAATAACAACTATAATCCAAATCGCTGGCAGAACGGGCCACCACCGGAAAATCCCAATTTACCACCACCACGCTGTCATTTTTGTGGCGAATTTGGACATACTAGGAGATTTTGCAAAGATGCAGCTGAGTATGACCAAAGGAAGAAGGAACGTCAAAATCCAATGGCTAACATGGTAAAAATCACACCGGTGGAAACACAGACTACTGCAGTCCAGACCCGTTCCGGTAAACAATTGCAACCGGCAGCATAAATATTTGAACCAGGGATACGTGAACAACACAGAATGTACAACAAGGCTAGTCAATGGACCACAACAGAACCACCAGTGTTCCCAGAACCTATTTCGGTGACTCATGCATCATCGACAAAGGAAGAAGCACAACAAGGAAGCAGCAGCGGAGCCATCATCAGCAGTAGACATAATAGCAGATACTTCTGCATCAGCAGAGACCTCAAGTTCAAAGGAGCAGGACAAACAATCTCAACAGGCCTGGGAAATTTTATCCAAAGCATCTATCACCCTGCCTCTAGGCCAACTACTAGTATTAGTACCTGGGATTCGACAACAATTCCAGCAACAGTTCAGTCTGGTACCTTCTTGTATTCCGGTGACAGCAGTAGTTCAACCAGAACCTGATTCTATGGTTGATCATTCAGTTCCCTTGATTACAGTATGGTATAAGAAGCATAAGATCACGCAAGTATTGATTGATGGAGGCTCTGGTGTTAACATTGCGACTGCGGCATTATGCAAAAGGTTAGGATGGACCGAAATTGAGCTAGTTCAATTTTTTGTCAGAATGGTAGATCAATCAAGAGTCCATCCTGTAGGACTTGTGCGAAATGTACCCATCACTTTACAAGGTACGACCTTTAAAATGACCTTTGTTATACTAGATCTGCCAGAATCTACTTTGGATTACAACCTTCTTTTCGGCCGACCCTGGCTGAAGCATGCAAAGGTAATACAGGACTGGTCCGCACAAGAGCTTACGTTTAAAGATGCCAATCGTAGATATGTGGTAAAATTAGATGCTATACAACCTTGCGAGCTACACGCTAGACCGTATTTTGTTGAACCAGTCCATATGTTAGATGGATTGTCAGATGATGAAGAAGAAGAGTTTCTGAAGAGTAACGCGGACTTAATTTCCTTAGGGACTATTGATCTACAGTCCGTTGTAGATAATTGGAACGCTTCAGTCTGTACAGTAATACCCATCACAGAAGAGGCTAAGAAGGAAGACACTGTTTCGACACATGAGGATGAACTGCAGCAACTTCTTAAACCAACAGACGACACAGAGAAACATCACCAGTTCTATGTCCCCGAAGATCAGCTGATCACTTACAATTTAGGAGATGAAGATCATCCGCGTCCGGTAAAAATAAAGAAAAATTTACAAGAAACATTTCAAGTAGGCTTAATCCAGTTACTCTGAGAATTCACTGACATCTTTGCATGGGACTACAAAGACATGAAAGGATTGGACCCCCGTATCTACCAGCATAGGGTCATGCTGAAGCCAGAAGCAAGGCCGATAAAACAAACCAGCTACCGGATGAATCCCCATTATGCATCTCAGGTAAAGGCTGAATTTGATAGATTATTAAAAGTTGGATTCATTGTACCTGTAGAACATGCTGAATGGATTTCACCAATTGTGATCGTGCCAAAGAAAAATAAGCAACTGCGAATCTGTGTAGACTATCGAAAATTAAACGCAGCAACAGTACCGGATCCTTTCCCGATCCCCTTTCTGGATACCATGCTTGATAGGGTAGCAGGTCACGAAATGTATTCATTCTTAGACGGATACAGTGGTTAGAATCAGGTTAGAATGGCTGAAGAGGATATACCAAAAACTGCCTTCATTACTAACTGGGGTGTCTTTGCTTGTACAGTAATGTGGTTTGGATTGAGAAACGCACCAAGCACATTTCAAAGATGTATGCAGGAGATATTTTCTCCTTATCTCACTTCATTTATGCAAGTATATCTCGACGATTTTTCAATTTTCGGTAAGAGGATAGCACCTGTTCCATTTACGGTGCTGCTTTCAAAAATGCAGAGAATATCAACTCTGTTTGAACCCAAACAAATCAGTGTTTGCGGTCTCATGTGGCAAGTTACTTGGCCACATTGTATCTGCACAAGGTATCCAAGTAGATCCAGATAAAATTTTGGCAGTATTAGAAGCTCCGATGCCCACTACACCAAAAGAAGTTATGCGCTTCATGGGTCAAGTGCGGTGGCATGGCAGACACTTACGGTGGCTTGCTCATCTGGCTATACCACTAAACAAGCTAATCAGCAAAACACCTCGACAATTTGAATGGACCCAGCAATGCCAGATAGCATTTGATCGTTTAAAACATTTATTAACACAAGTTCCTATTTTACAACCGCCGGATTGGGATCACCCATTTCATGTATTTGTTGATGCTTCAGATATAGCAATAGCAAGTGTGTTGATGCAACAAAATGATAAATGGTTCAGGCCAGTCTATTATGCAAGTCGAAGATTAGCCCCTGCCGAGAAAAACTACTCTGTAACAGAAAGAGAATGTCTAGGGCTAGTATATTCTGTCAAGAAATTCAGACATTACTTGCTAGGCCGTAAATTCACATTTCATGTAGATCATGCTGCACTTGTCTATCTAGTTCGGCAACAGCATCTCGTTGGTCGATTAGCGCGATGGGTCTTACTTTTACAGGAATTTGACTACGAAGTCATTCACCGACCAGGCAGTTCACATGCCTTAGCAGATTTCTTGTCACGCTTAGATTCCGGTGAAGCTCCGGTAGGCATCGATGACACGACACCCGCAATTTATGTGTCAGAACCAATTTATGAAGATTCTACATACCCACCTATCCCATTTTCATATTATGAACAGATCTTGACCTTTCTTACTGATGGTTGCCTTCCATCTCAGACTTCTAGAGCAGTACGCAGAAAAATTGCAGTCTTTAGCCGCCGATTTCGGTTAATTGCTGGAGAATTATATTATGTAGATCACACCGGAATCCTACTTCGCTGTATTCCACCGCATGAAGTTAATTCGGTTATTACTTTGGCCCACTCAATTCCCTCCGGTGGTCATTTTGCAGCAGACTTAACTCACCGGAAAATTCTACAGAGTGGTCTCTGGTGGCCAACGATGTACAGAGATATCTCACAGTTTGTCAAACAATGTGATACTTGCCAAAGATCTGGCCAGCCTTTGCAACGCCATCTCTTTCCTCTGCAACCCATCTTACCATTGGAACCTTTCCAAAAGTGGGTTCTAGATTTTATCGGTCCAATTACACCTCCAGCAGTCTTCACTAACAACCGTTACATACTGACTTGTACAGACTATGCAACCAAATGGGCAGAAGCCTGGGCTTTACGGTCTGCTACAGCCGTTACGGTAGCAAAGTGTCTGCTAACCGATGTCTTTCCATGTTTTGGCTTACCACTAGAAATTGTATCAGATCAAGGCACCCATTTTATAAACAATTTAATGAAGGCACTTACACAGTCGTTCCAGATCACACATAAATTTAGTTCTCCTTATTATCCTCGTGCTAATGGATTGGCCGAAAGTACAAATAAATCCCTGCTGAATATTCTTCGAAAATTGATTATAGAATCACCAGAAAGATGGGATCAACTACTACCTGCAGTGTTATGGGCATACCGGACTACCTACAAGGTAACAATAGGATTGACACCTTTCAAATTAGCTTACGGCTTAGAAGCAATAGCACCAATGGAGATAGTTATACCAAGTTTACGAGTAGCCATTACCCAGAAACTGCTAACGGAAGACTCACTGTCATTTCGGTTGGACACGCTCAGAGAATTAGACGAACACAGATGGCTCAGTTTTTTAACAATGCACAAAGTTCAACTAAGACAGGCAAGGACACACGATCGAAACCTGAAAACTCCAGTATTTTCGGTAGGACAGCTTGTACTTTTCTATAATGCAAAGTCAAATAGATCCGCAGGCAAATTCAAATTACGGTGGTTCGGCCCTTACAAAATCTCAAAACAAATCGGTCCAGCCACTTTTCGGTTGACTACATTGACCGGAAATCCACTTCCAAAAGCAATCAATGGCTCGAAGTTGCGGCCGTATCAACATGTCGCTAGCCCGCATTAAAACATTTGGTGGTGGACCGCATCTTTTTTGTTTTTTTTCTTTATTTTTCCTGCAGTTCTTTCTTTTTTAATAGCCGCATTTTTTCATAAGCCGCCCTCCTTACCAATTACTCAAGCATGCACGCCAAATTGAAAGCAGTATCATTCCAGCACCGCACAATGATAACCCTCACTTCGTACCCCCCCACCGTAATATCTGTACTTAAGCTCTTCGGTTGCGCCAAAAAACGCTATTGTGTTCTTGTGCTTGTGATTGTGTCTTCTGTGTTCTATGTACTTGTGCTCTGTGCTCTGTGTATTCATGATCGCGTGCCCAATGGAAGCATTGGCGAACTACACCGCCTTTTGTGATGGAATCCCTACCGAGGTAGGTGATTACCTGCGTATCCGAGGGTTGGCCAACTTTGCTGAGCTGCCATGGCAGTCAGTGGAAGCCCATCCCTTCTTCGCACAAATCATCTCTGCCATCGCCCAATCCCCCATCGCTGAACGACAATGGCTCTTCCCCTCCCTACCATCTAGAACTGTAATAACCTTCTAGGCCTTCGCCGAAGCCT
>CM035414.1:161790708-161835708 GCA_020310875.1 Ceratopteris richardii | reverse complement strand
AAAGTATACAGAATGGCACATATTGGTCATTATTGGTGCCGATCCATCTATGATGAGACATGCTTCTGAAGTATTCAGACTTTATGACAGTTTCTTCTAAGTTCGCTAGTGATTGGATCTGAATGGCCACCCGTTCTTCGTGGGTGTTCGCTCTCCTTTCCAGTGTCTGAAGCCACTTAGGTGCTTCCACTTCCAATGTGTCTAGTCCCTCTGAGGTTTGTCGCCCGCCTGGCATTGGCATAGGAACATATGGTTCCTCATACGAATCATCGACCTCAATAGGGACCAACTCTTCTTGCTCTGGTTCGACCACTGGAGATGGCTGCCTTTCGTATGTTAGTAACCTCTGTTGTAACTCTGCTACTTGCTGAGTTAAGGCCTTTACTTCGTCTGAGGTGGAGGTTGATGGGACACTCTTCGGTTGTTCCTCCTGTTCCTTAAGTCTGCTCTGAAGTGTGTCACGCTCTCTTTCCAAGTCATCATGGGCTTCCAGGAGATCTGCATAGCTTTCCAAAATGGTTTTCATCGTCTCCGTGGGAACTGCTTTGAACTGCTCTGGATCTATCTCGTGAGGGGAGCCTTCCATTGCCGCATCCAGATTCTCTTCATTTTGTTTTTGCAGTCTCTTGTTCTCCTCCAGTGCTGTGGCCAT
The DNA here is from genome assembly GCA_020310875.1 of Ceratopteris richardii. NCBI lineage: Eukaryota > Viridiplantae > Streptophyta > Polypodiopsida > Polypodiales > Pteridaceae > Ceratopteris > Ceratopteris richardii. The sequence goes on along the minus strand of CM035414.1, from coordinate 161,835,056 downwards.
ATGTTTCCGTAGTAGCGCCAAGTTGCGTCTGACTCGTAGGTTATCGGCCTGGTATACTTTTAGCAAGGCTTCTAGTTGTTTGACACCTGATTCTGTCGATGGTTGGGGTGCCTCCAATAGTGTTTGGTGAGCCTGCTCAAGCGTTGTATAGCGTTGATTCACTTCTGCATTTTCCTTTTGTAGAATGTGAAATTGCCTTTGTAAGTTCTGATGGTGTGTTGTCAGTTGTTGATACCGGCCGTCCAGAGCTCTGTACTCGTTCTGGAGCTGATATACACATTGATTTAATGCTAAAAATATGCTATTTACATTAAATAATGCTGGGAGGGGTGAAGATGCAGGGGGAATGGGGGCGGGGATGGGAGTTGTGAATGATGTGGATGCAAGTGGAGATGTGGGTGGAGGGGGTATGGGAGATGAAGGTGGCATGGGGGGAGGGAGCGGTGCTGTGGCAGGAGATGTTTCCATAGTGTCAATTGTTTGAGTGACAATGTAGATGGGGATCGTGGGTGGAGTGGATGTGACGTCAGTGAACAGAGTGGTGAAAGTGGGCATGGTGACTCCCCCGAATTGGATTCCCGGAGAGAGTGGGATTCCCATGACAATGGTGGTGGTATTGGACGTGGTGGTGCTAGTGTCATGTGGTGGAGTGAATTGTGTAGTGTGAGGTGGGGATGGTGGTGACAGTGGTGCTTCCTGATATTCGTCTGCTTGCGTTGTCTCTCCTGGTGCTGATACATTTATATGAATTTGTTTCTCGGACCTCCTGGGACGAACGGTGTGGAGGTGAACGCAATCCGGGTGGATCGGGTCCGGTCGTGGCACACACAGGGTGTATGAAGCTAATGAATGTTGGAAGCTTTAAGGACATGAAAGTGAAATTAATGTTGAGTATGGAGAAGAGAGAGATGTTGAAATGATTATGGGAATAGGAATGTAGGAGTGCAAGTTAGATTTATGAACATGAATGATAAGAATGAAAGAGAACCATACATACGAATGAAATTTGGAAGGAAGAATGGTCCATTGAAGGAGCTTCTTAAACACTTCCTAACTCCAATCCATATGCATAGTCTTCTTTGGATGATATGTATGCATGACGAGAATAGATGGAACCCTTACACATAAACCAGTTTCGAAAGGAAGAATGGTCCAATATTGGAGCTTCTTATACACTTTCAGAAACTAATCAATATGTATGGGTATGTATGGATTATATGCATGCAAGTGAATTATGATGATAGAGTTTACTCACAAGCTCAAAGAAACATCCTCACTGGTTCAGCGCAATACTGCGGAGCCTTCTCACACATAGAAGAAATAGAAGACATGTAAAAATACTTAAGAGACTGAGAGAGGAGACAAGAGACAAGTGACAAGTGACATGAATTAAAAGGATTTGAATTAAGTTACATGTAAAATATCGTCGTGGTACGTCATGCTAAGCAGTCTACTGATCAAAGGTGGTTCCGACCCTCAAACCATGACAGTTCAACCGAATGTCACACGTAAGAAGGTGAGTTCCACTCCAGTGACCCTATGTCTGTCTAGGCTCGTAACGTCTAACTAAAGAAGTCTAAGACTCATTAAAATCAGCTCTAACTCACTCACACGCTCCACCGAGGGTGAGTCAAGATAGAGATGCTGGCTTCAAGAGCCTATCCTAAATTGGAGTTCTAACTTAAATTTGAAACTAGGTTCTATACTCATACTAGCTCACCTTGGATCCTCACTCGCTCAACCGAGGGTGATCGTCTCAAGGAAACCGTAAGCTAGCATGAGCCCTATGGATGCCTAACAATGATGCTCTAGGAGTCTGGAGGGGGGTTTATATAGTTTTTTGAATGAATTTGGGCCCTTGGATCTCGAGAAATCAACTCTCAACTCTAGGATCACTACTTTTGATTACAACCATTTGATTAATCAAATCAATGGCTTGGAATTGTTCTTTCTATCAAATCTAGTGTAAAGGAGTGAAATTTAGGCGCCCTCATTCTCCACCATTGGATCTGGGGATGATCTGGACCGTCGGATCAGTGCTGACATCAATTCGGATAAGATAAGCCACTATTTTTGGAGAAATGCTGTATTATTGATCTTTGATTGTAAAAAAGGTCTTCTTTTATGGAAAAAATTCGTGGATCCTCCTTCCTTTATGCTTTAGTGCATCTCCACCCTTGAATATGAGCTCATCTTGATCGTACAACATGGTTCAATCATATTTTGACATGTGGCAGACATTCAAGCCTTCAATTTTCTTATTCTAGAAATCTGCGGTGACCTTGAAAACTGGACTTTGTGCTCTTTGACCCTCCAAAAAGACTTTGATGAAGATGAAACTTTGTAGGACTATGTTTCCAAAGATCTCCTTCAGGAATATGCAGGAAGAACTCCCATCTGAATCTCCCTTGTACAAGTTTGACTACATTTGGAAGCTTGCAAGGTGGCATTAAGGTGTCTAGGAAGCTCTGATAGCCTTGAAAATTTGTACAAATATGTAGCCACATATGATCTTTATACATGCCAAACCATATGGCTAACATAATTTTCTATACAAGAATTTGTAGGGTCAAACTAGAAAAATTACATTTTTACAAAATGAACATAGCATATCAATGTGCTACAAAATCCATTTTCTGCTGAAATTTGGGCTATAGACTGCCTTTGACAATCTTTACAAGTATATGGATTTTCATCTAATTTGGTGACAATGAAATTTTTGCCCTAATTTCCCAACTTTGACCAGCTTTGACCAGCTTTGACCGCTACCATGGACTTTCTTGATTTCTTTGAAACTTTGTATGTGACCTTCCTTTGACATCCTTGATGCATCCTGGACTTCTCGGCGAATTCTGGCTACCTTCCCCAAATATGTTTTTTGTAGGCCTTCACAAGTAAGAGAGGAGAGCAAATCTCGACGACATTCGCCCCCACTAAACCTGCGATTCCTCCGGAAGCGCCACTCTAGCATCTGTGAAAAACAAAATGTTCCAGGCATCAAATTCTTTTATAGGCAACATAAGAAAGATGGAAGGAAAATTGATTATATGCATGAATAAGTAGGTAACGTGACATGAAGCAAAATTTGCATGAAAGAAATAATTGAAACAGGCAACATGAATATGCATGAACAAATAGGCAACATATATGCAAATGAACAAGCAACATTGGCAACAAGAAAGAAAAAAAAAACAAGCATCAATATGAAGTGGAAGTGGATGTATTGAGTCGTTTTAAGCATCAGTTCCTCTCATCTTGAAGAAAATTTTGTACCTTTTTCATAAAGCAATCTACCTTAAATATGATTATAAACAAAGATTTAGGATTTTCAAGAGACATCTTTCATCTTTAGCTTATTTTAGATCAACTCCTTTCCTACATAAATATGAATATGCTCTTTCTCTAATAACATGCAAGGAAATCTAACTAAACTCCACTAATGCATAAATCTGCCTATATAGCCCGTGATTTATTCTACTATGCCTCTTTATCCTCCTCTGGCTTGCCTCTTTTTTTTTTTTTTTTTGATGATGATGATGATTCGGCAACTTTATGGTTACGATCACTTTTTTGGGGTGGAAGAAAGTGTAAACTTCTTGGTAACATGTAGCTTTTTTTTTTTTTTTTGACGAGGAAAAATTAAACCCCGATACAAGGTACAACCATTTTTGATGACGGAGAACAGTCGTTTAAACTCCGATACAAGTGCTGTGATATGGACTAAGGATGTAGAAACATGCAATAGCAGGAGATAGGATTTCAACAATTATGCTTTCGATACAGGATACATATGCATGTTTATATATGAAAGTCTTGTCACCAAAATAAACCTCCAAATCTACATGCCCTATCTTTCCACAATCCTAGATTATAATCAATTTCTTAGTAGATAAGTTACTACTTAAGATACAATTTTACACAAGTAGAGAAATCATCATTTGCCTTTTTTGACTCAAGTGATGTGGATATGCAATGCAATGCAAAGACTGAAAAAAAACATGCATGAAAAAAGCATGGAAAAAAAATAGAATGAACTTGAAAAAAAACAAAGCAACATGAACTTGAAAATTAATGATATATATATATATATATATTTTTTTTTATAACATGGATACTCCTGTTTATGAATCGGCCTCATTGTTGTCATCTTCTTCAATGTCCTCATCCAAAATGTACTCGTCATTATTACGCTTCTTGAATAACTTTATCCTTTTACCTGCAATCAAAGTTTTTAGTGCAACACCATTTAATTCACAAAGAGCATACGTACCATTGTTGTTGACTTTTGATACTATGTATGGCCCAAACCACCGTTGAGTGAGCTTTTTGCGTGCATCATATTGAGAGTCAAATGTACTATCATAAATGAGCACCCAATCTCCTATTTCAATTGGCTTAGGACGCAATCGATGAGTTTTATCAAAATAATGCTTGTTCTTCATTCTAGATTCTCTTAATTTTTCAACAGCATCATCAAGTCTTAATTTACCTTGTTCTAACTGTTTAATACGCAAACTCAAAAAATCATCAGTAGACATGTTTTCAGACCAAGGAAAATTTGACCATGCAGAAATATGAGACTGAATTGGAAACAATGGTTTTTGACAGTACATGAGTTCAGCAGGCATATATCCAGTAGTACGTGTGCATGTCATTCTATCTGCCCAAAGTGCAAAAGGTAAGAATTTAGGCCATTGTTTGATGTCACCATTACATGCTTTAGATATGGCTTTCACAATAGGTGGATGCCCTCTCTCTATTTTACCATTGGCCTCTGGGTTATATGCAGTAGTGGGAGACAAACGAATACCGTGACGCTCAAAGAACTCTTTAGCTTCTCTCGCATTTAACTCTCCACGATCGGCAACTACTTTCTCTATGTACCCAAAGCGACTTATGACATCTTCAAGCAAGAATTTGCAAACATTGTAAGTGGTCTTAGATCGTAGTGCACGTCCCTCTACATGATTAGTTAAGTCTTCTCTTGCAAGTACAATGTAACGCATTTTGTCGATACCTTTAGGCATAGTTACAAGATCTACTACCCACTTGTAGTGAATACAAGGTGGATAAGTAGGATGCAACGGATCTCTATGTTTGACTGATGAATGAAATTGACAAGTAGAACATGTAGAAACATAGCTACTAATGTCAACATACATCCTAGGCCAATAATAGGTACTTCTAATTTTTTCATATGTTCCAAAAAATCCTTTATGACCGGCCCATAATGTCTCATGCATTTCCTTCATTACTTGCAATTGAAGACCTCTTTTTCCTAGGACTCATTGTGGATTCTTAACCTTACCCTTAGCATGTCTCCAAAGATAACCATTACATAGGAAAAAGTTATAAGCTCGTTTCCTAATGTTACGGAATCTATTCGTAGTCCAGTTAGGTAATGGTTGTAGTGTACTAAGATACTTTCCTATGTCTCTCCATTCATTTTCGTACTCAGACTCATGAAATTTCTCATACTCATATATATGTGGAACATAGTCAATTAAGTTCACATTCTTTATTAGATCACTTTCAAGATCATCATCAAATCTAGCTCTCGATAACATATCAGCAACTGAGTTTGACTTACCTGAAATATGAACTAACTCAGGATTTATGAACTTAATATATGAGATCCATCTAAGCATGGCTATATCAAGAGATGAACAATTGGCTATCATTCCAATGAGAGGCAAACAATCAGTCTCAACTTTGACATTTGCACCAATGAAATATTCTTTGTCTGTTTTCAAAGTTGTTACCATACCCCATAGTTCTCATTTGATTTGTGGATATTTTCGTTGTGTTTCATGTAGAATTTTGGCACCAAACCTAGTTGCATATCTATTCCCTTCACTATCATCTTGACTTATGACCCAACCTATACCAATAGGACTAGTATCAACAGTCAATATAATAGGTTTGTTAGCAGAATAGTCTACACGCTTAAGGATGGGAGCTTTAAGCAATAATTTCTTCAATTTACGCATAGCTTGAGTGTGTTTGTCAGTCCAAATAAATTTTCGTTTCTTCCTCAACAAGTCATAAAGACAATCAGCAACATGAGCAAAGTGTGGGATCCAAATAACATAAAAGATGCAAGCACCAAGAAATCTACGTACCTCACTCACGTTGTTACATGTTTCAGAAATCTTGCTAATGGCATCAAGTTTTTGTGGGTATGGCTTTCGACCATAATGGCCACATAAATGTCCAACAATAAGCACCTCGTTGACACCAAAAACAGATTTCTCTATGGAAAATGTGAGACCTACCTCTTCAAATCGTTGAAATATTCTTTCACAATCAGAGATATGGTCAAGAACAAATTTACGACATCCCGATGAATCTAAAGTAATGTCCTTTACACGTTCCTCACTCCCTTTAATTGGAATATCATCAATGAATGGCATAGTTATATGAGGGATAAAGTCATGTAAGACCATATTCATAGCACTCATCATATGAGCCACAGAATTAGTCGCTCCTTGAGGTAAAGTACACATTCGCACTAAGCCTAAAGGAGTTTTCATTGTGGTTATGTCACGACTATCAATTGCTAATTGGAATTGGTCATATCCAGAATATAGATCACCCATTGAATAGATAGAATGTCCTGAAAATGATTCAGCAAACTCATCTACAATGGGTCCTGTTCCTACATTCCTTATAGTGACTTTATTGACAGGTTGGAGATCTTGAATAAAACGTAGTTTCCCATTCTTTTTAGGCACAGTGAACCATCTGTTTGAGTAAGGTGCAAAAGATGGCTCTAAAATTCTCATGTTTATCTTCTCCTTAAGTAGTTTCATTAGCTCAGGTAAGTGAGCCTTTGGAATAGGTATAGGACGAAGATTCCATGGAATATGTGGAATAGTAAAGATTATCATGGGTGCAACTAGCTTAGGATCTACACAACCAATCTCATGAGGATACATAGTAAAGGCTTTTCCATGGCTCCGTATAACTCTCTCAAAAATATCTCTCTCTGCTGGCAAAAGAAAGTCATCATCTCTACCAATTTTCACCTGTTTGATTGTCTCATCCGTGAATGTATGTCCTATGTTTTTCTTATCCCGAAGAATTGGATCATTTTTCACATCAATAATTTTTTCATTACTTCCTTGAGGTAACGGTTGAGCTATGGGTTTGATTTTTTGTCTACAGTTTTGTACTTTGTTTCAACTAAGGCATCATGTGTTTGGTTAAATTTTGAGCACTTGTCAACATTGAGAGCATACTCTTGGATTAGAGCATACTCATCAAGGGAAGAAAGAAGAATAATATGGGAATTAGAATTTTGTTGAAGACATAACTCTAACTCCTCAAGAGTAGAGAAACAATGAGATGTTTCAATCACATGCTCAATGTTCTCATCATGTTCCATGATTTTGTTGTTTTTATAAATTTTTTGGGTTTTTTGGATAAAAGACTTGGACAATTGACTCTTATGAAGAAAATCTAATCTAGAATGTGGAAAACAAAGTAACAAACTATTGTACATGTTGGTTGGATGCGAGATGTCAAACCAATATCCACTGTTGTCCCGCTCAACAATGGATTCTATCCGAAATTTTGATCATATGTAGCTCCAAACATGAATCGAGGTGCACAATCACTACTAGCATGCTCATGACCATGAGTAACAATAGGTTTCTTTCTAATTGACAATCGATTCCTAGGATGGTTCACTCCTACTGTCATGACTTGAAGTGATTGCATTCCATCCTTAGACTTAAATCTAGCATAGGTAGACCCATCATCCATGGCTTTAGTTTCCATACGACTCTCACAAATAAAGGGTTGACCTAAGAGAACTTCATAGGAGCAATTATCTTGAATAAAAAAGTGAAACTCTTCTGTGATTCCTCCTATGGATATGGGCACACTAGCACAAGCTCCATACAGGGTACCTACACCATTATCTGCAGTTCTCATACGCCATCCACAATCTTTATCTATGGGCCATCGAAACTTATCATAGACTTCTCTTGAAATCACATTGATTTCAGAGCCAGAATCTACTAATGCATTTACAGTGATAGTGTTCTTATCATTTCCTATTTTAACATGCATCTCTGATGTACCTCTAGACCAAAATGTTCTTTTAAAGTGACTTTCAGGATTGTTTTCATGATTTTCATGGTCAGGTTGAATAGGTCCTAATAAATTTTTATTAACATTTACTTCATCATCATCAAAGTCCTCTTCATCAGATTCATCAAAGTTTAATGCTTCATTCATAGCTTGACCTTGATCTAGAGAATCTTGCATCTCAGTATCTAGATTAAGTGGAAACCTCTTCCTTTTAATTAGGCCGATAAAGTTATCTTTAAAAACAGGCTTTGCAATAGAGAAAACTTGTTCTAAAGACATAGTCACTTGACTCTTAAGCAAAATGTCATCTAAAATCTCCATAGGATCTATTTTTCTCTCAATTTCTGAAATCAAGATGGCTTTAGGTTTTCTCTTTGCTTTCTTTTGTTTTTGCTCAGGGTCTTGTTTTTGTTCATGTTCTCGTGCTTGGTCTTCAGTTTGTTTTGATTGTTCTTGTTTATCTAAAGGCTTTGGTTCTGTTTTTCTTTGCTTTGTCTTCTTCCCTTTTTGTTTCTCCTCTTGTTTTTGTTCATTGGGTTGTGATTCTTGTTGTTTATCTTTGGATTGTGATGTTTCTCCCTGCTCTATGATTGTTTCTATTCCCTCTGAGGTTTGTTTTCGTGTTACTCTTCTTTCACTAGGCTCAGCTTCATCTCTTTTTTGTTTTTCTTCTACATTGGATATGTGAGAAATAAGAGATTGATCTTCTATTGGTGACTCCCAAGCCGTTATTCTCCTAATCTCATCCCGTGCTCTTACTAAAGCCTCTATAGAAAAATCACCTTCCTTTGTGGGTTTACTTGATTCTACTTGTTGTTCATCAAGAGCTTCTAGTTTCACTCCTCTAGTTCCTACGTCCATTATGGTTATATTTTCATAATGTTTTTTCATTCCTCCCTTACAATAATTTCCTTGCAAAGGTAGCCTAGATCGATAGTCACAGATTTTCTTGTCTATGTCTATTACTAGTCGTTGCTCCTTAGCAGCCTTCAATAATTCACAATCTCTCAAAAAGTGCTCTAACGAATCACACCAAGGACACCTACGAGGGCCACGCACAAAACCATTTTGATTTTGAGGATTTTGATTAACTTGGGGTGGGAAATTTTGAAATTGAGGATTTTGTTGATAAGGTATTGCTTGAACAGGATAATTAGGATTTTGAAAATGCAATTGATGTATTTGAGGAGCTTGGGGAGCAACATGTGGTACTTGAGGTGCAAGAGGAGCTTCCATATTATACGGTTGATGATTTTGAAAATTTTGATTTTGAGGATTTTGAAAAGCTATTTGAGAAGCTTGAGGATACATGTTTTGATACATTTGAGGATTTTGCACATGAGGATGAGGATTTTGCATTGAAGGATTATGCATTGGAGGAACTTGATATGCTTGAGTAGGAGCTACTTGTGGATTTTGATTGGTAGCTATAACATGTTGATTAGGCTTTTGAAAAGTCATTGGGTTCATTTGATTTTGGAAAGTTTTGGTGTAACTAGATTGTAAAGCATCTATAGTCTTGGCCAAATTGGATTGTGTAGCAATAAGACTTTCCATTTGCTTAGTGAGAAGTCTAACTAAAGAAGTCTAGGCTCGTAACGTCTAACTAAAGAAGTCTAAGACTCATTAAAATCAGCTCTAACTCACTCACACGCTCCACCGAGGGTGAGTCAAGATAGAGATGCTGGTTTCAAGAGCCTATCCTAAATTGGAGTTCTAACTTAAATTTGAAACTAGGTTCTATACTCATACTAGCTCACCTTGGATCCTCACTCGCTCAACCGAGGGTGATCGTCTCAAGGAAACCGTAAGCTAGCATGAGCCCTATGGATGCCTAACAATGATGCTCTAGGAGTTTGGAGGGGGGTTTATATAGTTTTTTGAATGAATTTGGGCCCTTGGATCTCGAGAAATCAACTCTCAACTCTAGGATCACTACTTTTGATTACAACCATTTGATTAATCAAATCAATGGCTTGGAATTGTTCTTTCTATCAAATCTAGTGTAAAGGAGTGAAATTTAGGCGCCCTCATTCTCCACCATTGGATCTGGGGATGATCTGGACCGTCGGATCAGTGCTGACATCAATTCGGATAAGATAAGCCACTATTTTTGGAGAAATGCTGTATTATTGATCTTTGATTGTAAAAAAGGTCTTCTTTTATGGAAAAAATTCGTGGATCCTCCTTCCTTTATGCTTTAGTGCATCTCCACCCTTGAATATGAGCTCATCTTGATCGTACAACATGGTTCAATCATATTTTGACATGTGGCAGACATTCAAGCCTTCAATTTTCTTATTCTAGAAAACTGCGGTGACCTTGAAAACTGGACTTTGTGCTCTTTGACCCTCCAAAAAGACTTTGATGAAGATGAAACTTTGTAGGACTATGTTTCCAAAGATCTCCTTCAGGAATATGCAGGAAGAACTCCTATCTGAATCTCCCTTGTACAAGTTTGACTACATTTGGAAGCTTGCAAGGTGGCATTAAGGTGTCTAGGAAGCTCTGATAGCCTTGAAAATTTGTACAAATATCTAGCCACATATGATCTTTATACATGCCAAACCATATGGCTAACATAATTTTCTATACAAGGATTTGTAGGGTCAAACTAGAAAAATTACATTTTTACAAAATGAACATAGCATATCAATGTGCTACAAAATCCATTTTCTGCTGAAATTTGGGCTATAGACTGCCTTTGACAATCTTTACAAGTATATGGATTTTCATCTAATTTGGTGACAATGAAATTTTTGCCCTAATTTCCCAACTTTGACCAGCTTTGACCAGCTTTGACCGCTACCATGGACTTTCTTGATTTCTTTGAAACTTTGTATGTGACCTTCCTTTGACATCCTTGATGCATCCTGGACTTCTCGGGGAATTCTGGCTACCTTCGCCAAATATGTTTTCTGTAGGCCTTCACAAGTGAGAGAGGAGAGCAAATCTCGACGACATTCGCCCCCACTAAACCTGCGATTCCTCCGGAAGCGCCACTCTAGCATCTGTGAAAAACAAAATGTTCCAGGCATCAAATTCTTTTATAGGCAACATAAGAAAGATGGAAGGAAAATTGATTATATGCATGAATAAGTAGGTAACGTGACATGAAGCAAAATTTGCATGAAAGAAATAATTGAAACAGGCAACATGAATATGCATGAACAAATAGGCAACATATATGCAAATGAACAAGCAACATTGGCAACAAGAAAGAAAAAAAAAACAAGCATCAATATGAAGTGGAAGTGGATGTATTGAGTCGTTTTAAGCATCAGTTCCTCTCATCTTGAAGAAAATTTTGTACCTTTTTCATAAAGCAATCTACCTTAAATATGATTATAAACAAAGATTTAGGATTTTCAAGAGACATCTTTCATCTTTAGCTTATTTTAGATCAACTCCTTTCCTACATAAATATGAATATGCTCTTTCTCTAATAACATGCAAGGAAATCTAACTAAACTCCACTAATGCATAAATCTGCCTATATAGCCCGTGATTTATTCTACTATGCCTCTTTATCCTCCTTTGGCTTGCCTCTTTTTTTTTTTTTTTTTTGATGATGATGATGATTCGGCAACTTTATGGTTACGATCACTTTTTTGGGGTGGAAGAAAGTGTAAACTTCTTGGTAACATGTAGCTTTTTTTTTTTTTTTTGACGAGGAAAAATTAAACCCCGATACAAGGTACAACCATTTTTGATGACGGAGAACAGTCGTTTAAACTCCGATACAAGTGCTGTGATATGGACTAAGGATGTAGAAACATGCAATAGCAGGAGATAGGATTTCAACAATTATGCTTTTGATACAGGATACATATGCATGTTTATATATGAAAGTCTTGTCACCAAAATAAACCTCCAAATCTACATGCCCTATCTTTCCACAATCCTAGATTATAATCAATTTCTTAGTAGATAAGTTACTACTTAAGATACAATTTTACACAAGTAGAGAAATCATCATTTGCCTTTTTTGACTCAAGTGATGTGGATATGCAATGCAATGCAAAGACTGAAAAAAAACATGCATGAAAAAAGCATGGAAAAAAAATAGAATGAACTTGAAAAAAAACAAAGCAACATGAACTTGAAAATTAATGATATATATATATATATATATATATATATATATATTTTTATAACATGGATACTCCTGTTTATGAATCGGCCTCATTGTTGTCATCTTCTTCAATGTCCTCATCCAAAATGTACTCGTCATTATCACGCTTCTTGAATAACTTTATCCTTTTACCTGCAATCAAAGTTTTTAGTGCAACACCATTTAATTCACAAAGAGCATACGTACCATTGTTGTTGACTTTTGATACTATGTATGGCCCAAACCACCGTTGAGTGAGCTTTTTGCGTGCATCATATTGAGAGTCAAATGTACTATCATAAATGAGCACCCAATCTCCTATTTCAATTGGCTTAGGACGCAATCGATGAGTTTTATCAAAATAATGCTTGTTCTTCATTCTAGATTCTCTTAATTTTTCAATAGCATCATCAAGTCTTAATTTACCTTGTTCTAACTGTTTAATACGCAAACTCAAAAAATCATCAGTAGACATGTTTTCAGACCAAGGAAAATTTGACCATGCAGAAATATGAGACTGAATTGGAAACAATGGTTTTTGACAGTACATGAGTTCAGCAGGCATATATCCAGTAGTACGTGTGCATGTCATTCTATCTGCCCAAAGTGCAAAAGGTAAGAATTTAGGCCATTGTTTGATGTCACCATTACATGCTTTAGATATGGCTTTCACAATAGGTGGATGCCCTCTCTCTATTTTACCATTGGCCTCTGGGTTATATGCAGTAGTGGGAGACAAACGAATACCGTGACGCTCAAAGAACTCTTTAGCTTCTCTCGCATTTAACTCTCCACGATCGGCAACTACTTTCTCTATGTACCCAAAGCGACTTATGACATCTTCAAGCAAGAATTTGCAAACATTGTAAGTGGTCTTAGATCGTAGTGCACGTCCCTCTACATGATTAGTTAAGTCTTCTCTTGCAAGTACAATGTAACGCATTTTGTCGATACCTTTAGGCATAGTTACAAGATCTACTACCCACTTGTAGTGAATACAAGGTGGATAAGTAGGATGCAACGGATCTCTATGTTTGACTGACGAATGAAGTTGACAAGTAGAACATGTAGAAACATAGCTACTAATGTCAACATACATCCTAGGCCAATAATAGGTACTTCTAATTTTTTCATATGTTCCAAAAAATCCTTTATGACCGGCCCATAATGTCTCATGCATTTCCTTCATTACTTGCAATTGAAGACCTCTTTTTCCTAGGACTCATTGTGGATTCTTAACCTTACCCTTAGCATGTCTCCAAAGATAACCATTACATAGAAAAAAGTTATAAGCTCGTTTCCTAATGTTACGGAATCTATTCGTAGTCCAGTTAGGTAATGGTTGTAGTGTACTAAGATACTTTCCTATGTCTCTCCATTCATTTTCGTACTCAGACTCATGAAATTTCTCATACTTATATATATGTGGAACATAGTCAATTAAGTTCACATTCTTTATTAGATCACTTTCAAGATCATCATCAAATCTAGCTCTCGATAACATATCAGCAACTGAGTTTGACTTACCTGAAATATGAACTAACTCAGGATTTATGAACTTAATATATGAGATCCATCTAAGCATGGCTATATCAGGAGATGAACAATTGGCTATCATTCCAATGAGAGGCAAACAATCAGTCTCAACTTTGACATTTGCACCAATGAAATATTCTTTGTCTGTTTTCAAAGTTGTTACCATACCCCATAGTTCTCATTTGATTTGTGGATATTTTCGTTGTGTTTCATGTAGAATTTTGGCACCAAACCTAATTGCATATCTATTCCCTTCACTATCATCTTGACTTATGACCCAACCTATACCAATAGGACTAGTATCAACAGTCAATATAATAGGTTTGTTAGCAGAATAGTCTACACGCTTAAGGATGGGAGCTTTAAGCAATAATTTCTTCAATTTACGCATAGCTTGAGTGTGTTTGTCAGTCCAAATAAATTTTCGTTTCTTCCTCAACAAGTCATAAAGACAATCAGCAACATGAGCAAAGTGTGGGATCCAAATAACATAAAAGATGCAAGCACCAAGAAATCTACGTACCTCACTCACGTTGTTACATGTTTCAGAAATCTTGCTAATGGCATCAAGTTTTTGTGGGTATGGCTTTCGACCATAATGGCCACATAAATGTCCAACAATAAGCACCTCGTTGACACCAAAAACAGATTTCTCTATGGAAAATGTGAGACCTACCTCTTCAAATCGTTGAAATATTCTTTCACAATCAGAGATATGGTCAAGAACAAATTTACGACATCCCGATGAATCTAAAGTAATGTCCTTTACACGTTCCTCACTCTAATTGGAATATCATCAATGAATGGCATAGTTATATGAGGGATAAAGTCATGTAAGACCATATTCATAGCACTCATCATATGAGCCACAGAATTAGTCGCTCCTTGAGGTAAAGTACACATTCGCACTAAGCCTAAAGGAGTTTTCATTGTGGTTATGTCACGACTATCAATTGCTAATTGGAATTGGTCATATCCAGAATATAGATCACCCATTGAATAGATAGAATGTCCTGAAAATGATTCAGCAAACTCATCTACAATGGGTCCTGTTCCTACATTCCTTATAGTGACTTTATTGACAGGTTGGAGATCTTGAATAAAACGTAGTTTCCCATTCTTTTTAGGCACAGTGAACCATCTGTTTGAGTAAGGTGCAAAAGATGGCTCTAAAATTCTCATGTTTATCTTCTCCTTAAGTAGTTTCATTAGCTCAGGTAAGTGAGCCTTTGGAATAGGTATAGGACGAAGATTCCATGGAATATGTGGATTAGTAAAGATTATCATGGGTGCAACTAGCTTAGGATCTACACAACCAATCTCATGAGGATACATAGTAAAGGCTTTTCCATGGCTCCGTATAACTCTCTCAAAAATATCTCTCTCTGCTGGCAAAAGAAAGTCATCATCTCTACCAATTTTCACCTGTTTGATTGTCTCATCCGTGAATGTATGTCCTATGTTTTTCTTATCCCGAAGAATTGGATCATTTTTCACATCAATAATTTTTTCATTACTTCCTTGAGGTAACGGTTGAGCTATGGGTTTGATTTTTTTGTCTACAGTTTTGTACTTTGTTTCAACTAAGGCATCATGTGTTTGGTTAAATTTTGAGCACTTGTCAACATTGAGAGCATACTCTTGGATTAGAGCATACTCATCAAGGGAAGAAAGAAGAATAATATGGGAATTAGAATTTTGTTGAAGACATAACTCTAACTCCTCAAGAGTAGAGAAACAATGAGATGTTTCAATCACATGCTCAATGTTCTCATCATGTTCCATGATTTTGTTGTTTTTATAAATTTTTTGGGTTTTTTGGATAAAAGACTTGGACAATTGACTCTTATGAAGAAAATCTAATCTAGAATGTGGAAAACAAAGTGACAAACTATTGTACATGTTGGTTGGATGCGAGATGTCAAACCAATATCCACTGTTGTCCCGCTCAACAATGGATTCTATCCGAAATTTTGATTATATGTAGCTCCAAACATGAATCGAGGTGCACAATCACTACAAGCATGCTCATGACCATGAGTAACAATAGGTTTCTTTCTAATTGACAATCGATTCCTAGGATGGTTCACTCCTACTGTCATGACTTGAAGTGATTGCATTCCATCCTTAGACTTAAATCTAGCATAGGTAGACCCATCATCCATGGCTTTAGTTTCCATACGACTCTCACAAATAAAGGGTTGACCTAAGAGAACTTCATAGGAGCAATTATCTTGAATAAAAAAGTGAAACTCTTCTGTGATTCCTCCTATGGATATGGGCACACTAGCACAAGCTCCATACAGGGTACCTACACCATTATCTACAGTTCTCATACGCCATCCACAATCTTTATCTATGGGCCATCGAAACTTATCATAGACTTCTCTTGAAATCACATTGATTTCAGAGCCAGAATCTACTAATGCATTTACAGTGATAGTGTTCTTATCATTTCCTATTTTAACATGCATCTCTGATGTACCAAAATGTTCTTTTAAAGTGACTTTCAGGATTGTTTTCATGATTTTCATGGTCAGGTTGAATAGGTCCTAATAAATTTTTATTAACATTTACTTCATCATCATCAAAGTCCTCTTCATCAGATTCATCAAAGTTTAATGCTTCATTCATAGCTTGATCTTGATCTAGAGAATCTTGCATCTCAGTATCTAGATTAAGTGGAAACCTCTGCCTTTTAATTAGGCCGATAAAGTTATCTTTAAAAACAGGCTTTGCAATATAGAAAACTTGTTCTAAAGACATAGTCACTTGACTCTTAAGCAAAATGTCATCTAAAATCTCCATAGGATCTATTTTTCTCTCAATTTCTGAAATCAAGATGGCTTTAGGTTTTCTCTTTGGTTTCTTTTGTTTTTGCTCAGGGTCTTGTTTTTGTTCATGTTCTCGTGTTTGGTCTTCAGTTTGTTTTGATTGTTCTTGTTTATCTAAAGGCTTTGGTTCTGTTTTTCTTTGCTTTGTCTTCTTCCCTTTTTGTTTCTCCTCTTGTTTTTGTTCATTGGGTTGTGATTCTTGTTTTTTATCTTTGGATTGTGATGTTTCTCCCTGCTCTATGATTGTTTCTATTCCCTCTGAGGTTTGTTTTCGTGTTACTCTTCTTTCACTAGGCTCAGCTTCATCTCTTTTTCGTTTTTCTTCTACATTGGATATGTGAGAAATAAGAGATTGATCTTCTATTGGTGACTCCCAAGCCGTTATTCTCCTAATCTCATCCCGTGCTCTTACTAAAGCCTCTATAGAAAAATCACCTTCCTTTGTGGGTTTACTTGATTCTACTTGTTGTTCATCAAGAGCTTCTAGTTTCACTCCTCTAGTTCCTACGTCCATTATGGTTATATTTTCATAATGTTTTTTCATTCCTCCCTTACCATAATTTCCTTGCAAAGGTAGCCTAGATCGATAGTCACAGATTTTCTTGTCTATGTCTATTACTAGTCGTTGCTCCTTAGCAGCCTTCAATAATTCACAATCTCTCAAAAAGTGCTCTAACGAATCACACCAAGGACACCTACGAGGGCCACACAAAACCATTTTGATTTTGAGGATTTTGATTAACTTGTGGTGGGAAATTTTGAAATTGAGGATTTTGTTGATAAGGTATTGCTTGAACAGGATAATTAGGATTTTGAAAATGCAATTGATGTATTTGAGGAGCTTGGGGAGCAACATGTGGTACTTGAGGTGCAAGAGGAGCTTCCATATTATACGGTTGATGATTTTGAAAATTTTGATTTTGAGGATTTTGAAAAGCTATTTGAGAAGCTTGAGGATACATGTTTTGATACATTTGAGGATTTTGCACATGAGGATGAGGATTTTGCATTGAAGGATTATGCATTGGAGGAACTTGATATGCTTGAGTAGGAGCTACTTGTGGATTTTGATTGGTAGCTATAACATGTTGATTAGGCTTTTGAAAAGTCATTGGGTTCATTTGATTTTGGAAAGTTTTGGTGTAACTAGATTGTAAAGCATCTATAGTCTTGGCCAAATTGGATTGTGTAGCAATAAGACTTTCCATTTGCTTAGTGAGAAGTCTAACTAAAGAAGTCTAGGCTCGTAACGTCTAACTAAAGAAGTCTAAGACTCATTAAAATCAGCTCTAACTCACTCACACGCTCCACCGAGGGTGAGTCAAGATAGAGATGCTGGTTTCAAGAGCCTATCCTAAATTGGAGTTCTAACTTAAATTTGAAACTAGGTTCTATACTCATACTAGCTCACCTTGGATCCTCACTCGCTCAACCGAGGGTGATCGTCTCAAGGAAACCGTAAGCTAGCATGAGCCCTATGGATGCCTAACAATGATGCTCTAGGAGTTTGGAGGGGGGTTTATATAGTTTTTTGAATGAATTTGGGCCCTTGGATCTTGAGAAATCAACTCTCAACTCTAGGATCACTACTTTTGATTACAACCATTTGATAATCAAATCAATGGCTTGGAATTGTTCTTTCTATCAAATCTAGTGTAAAGGAGTGAAATTTAGGCGCCCTCATTCTCCACCATTGGATCTGGGGATGATCTGGACCGTCGGATCAGTGCTGACATCAATTCGGATAAGATAAGCCACTATTTTTGGAGAAATGCTGTATTATTGATCTTTGATTGTAAAAAAGGTCTTCTTTTATGGAAAAAATTCGTGGATCCTCCTTCCTTTATGCTTTAGTGCATCTCCACCCTTGAATATGAGCTCATCTTGACCGTACAACATGGTTCAATCATATTTTGACATGTGGCAGACATTCAAGCCTTCAATTTTCTTATTCTAGAAAACTGCGGTGACCTTGAAAACTGGACTTTGTGCTCTTTGACCCTCCAAAAAGACTTTGATGAAGATGAAACTTTGTAGGACTATGTTTCCAAAGATCTCCTTCAGGAATATGCAGGAAGAACTCCCATCTGAATCTCCCTTGTACAAGTTTGACTACATTTGGAAGCTTGCAAGGTGGCATTAAGGTGTCTAGGAAGCTCTGATAGCCTTGAAAATTTGTACAAATATGTAGCCACATATGATCTTTATACATGCCAAACCATATGGCTAACATAATTTTCTATACAAGAATTTGTAGGGTCAAACTAGAAAAATTACATTTTTACAAAATGAACATAGCATATCAATGTGCTACAAAATCCATTTTCTGCTGAAATTTGGGCTATAGACTGCCTTTGACAATCTTTACAAGTATATGGATTTTCATCTAATTTGGTGACAATGAAATTTTTGCCCTAATTTCCCAACTTTGACCGGCTTTGACCAGCTTTGACCGCTACCATGGACTTTCTTGATTTCTTTGAAACTTTGTATGTGACCTTCCTTTGACATCCTTGATGCATCCTGGACTTCTTGGGGAATTCTGGCTACCTTCGCCATATATGTTTTTTGTAGGCCTTCACAAGTGAGAGAGGAGAGCAAATCTCGACGACAACGGGAACCCTCTTCTCAAATCTGTGAATGTAAGCCATTGCCTCATGTATGGCCTCATCCACTCCTACTGCGTCGGCATGAAGGTTTATGGACTCAATGAACAACTCGTCCACACCTTCCTCAGCTAGCAACTGGTTCATGAGTTTCTTGCCCGATTCCAGTGACATCTTATGCTGTTCTTGAACCAGTTGCATGGTTCGATATAGTCTTTTGATTTGTGCCGAATACGCAGGGGCACTTGCCAGCTCTGAAAGCTCGTCATGTTCTTGTTCCTCGTAGGCTTCTTCCTCTTGTTCTACCTCTTGTTCCTCTACGTCGACTTCTACCTCTTCTGGTCGGGTGGGGGCTGCTGTGGTTGTCTGGGGCTATGGTTCCTTAGTACGTTCTGCCTCCGTCTCGAGATTAGAATCATAGATCAATCGGGCTACTTCTTCATCCGTGAGATCATTTAGAGTAAAACCCTGTGGGAATTCCAGATCTGATGGGACGGGTGGGAATACCAGATTAGGCCCATCTGTGCTTGGTCTTGGTAGCCGGATTGTGAATGGCCTAACGCGTCGTGTCTGGGGAGGGGTAATTTCTGGTGTAGTGGTGGCTCCCCTTGGTTGAGCACATGGTAGTTGTACTCCCCCCCTCATCTTCTTTGATGGGGGACCTGCTGCTGATAGTCTTCTCTGGAATTCCTGGGCGCGGGGCCATATGAGTGCCCTCTGAATAGGCACGTCATAGGCCAGACATTGGTAGATTATCTTTGTTAGAGCGCAACATCCATGAAGCACATTTTTCTACTTCTTGTTCCACCTTTGATGGGCTAAGTGGATCTGATCTATGATCCAGTGTGGCACATTGATAGGAAGGCCTTCGGTCTCTGCCAGATACAAGCTGAACCATATTTTCTTCGGGGGCATTGTGAATCGTTCCTGGGCGGGGAAAGCAAAATGTTGCATGATGGTCCGCAGGTGAAGCGCAATGGTAGGTGTCATCGCTACCATATCCTTCAGCTTATTAAGATCTTTGTGTTTCATTCGACCTGGAACCATTGTTTCCTTTTCCGTGGGGATGTGCATGCCATACATACCCAATGCTTCTCTTACCAGATTGAGGGTCAACTTGAATCTTTTAAGCTCATGACCCGGCAGCAGTGATGGCAACACAAAGGTGCTGTCGCCTCCCTTGGCCTTGCTTGGGGTGATGGTACTGATAAGATATGAACATCGTAAGAAATCCGGCTTTGGTAAGTGGGCCCTGAAATAACTGTCCACACCAGCTTTGGTCCAAACTGATCGCATGACTTCGGCGTTTTGATAGCTTTCAAACGCATGCGTGAAAAAGTGGTATCGTCCCCATTTGCCATTAAATTCCAATTCTGCTTCCCAGAAATAGGTTCCATCGCCCAATGGTCCAGCGACATCACTGAACCAATGCGCGTGTTTACCTACTTGAGAAGTGTGCCCTTGAGGAGGATCCTGAATGGGGAGCACATGCACTGCTTGAAGTTCTTGCGGCCTTGCGGTGAGATGTGGCTCGAGGAGGAGTGTTTCTATGTCCACAATCTGTGCACCAGATCCGGCTTGAGAACTGGTATTTCCTGCTTCTGCCATGGCCCTGCTTGCTGGTTGGTTCTATGAGAATATAGAACCACGTGTTAACATCGTAATGGACAGAATAAATCCGTTGTTGTCCCCGTTACAACATTAACATGAGGTAGATGGTGAGTTACTGGTTAGTAAGTGCACGAAGACAGTGTGTGTAGTTAATGCTTGGGTAGTCCTCGGAGACTAATGAAGTTAGTAAGTGGGGATGAATTTACAAATTGGGGTCGGGGGGTTTATTACAGGTCTTAGGCTGCCAAATGCAGTGGATGGGCTTTGTTCTTGGTTTCGTAGAGACTCTAGGGAGCTTTATAGGTGTATCGACTTGAAAATGAGGCTTCTTAGGGACCCATTTATAAGCGATTCTGTTCGTGCTCATGGGCCTTGGTGTGTTCCTGAGTGTTGAAAACAAGTGAATGCTGGCTGTGCGAGTGAATGGGTTACACTGTGTAGGTTGTGGCCTCGGCGTAGCTATTTGCGCCCGCAAGCAAGCCTTAGGCACCCAAATTTGTCTTGATTGTGGGCTAGCCTTCATCGACTTCTTGGGCACCCAAATAGATTTCACGTTAGCAGGAGAATTTCTGAAAGACTTCTTATTAGTGTCGTGTGTTGGATGTGATGGCTGGATGCACTCAAGAGTTGAGTTGGTGCTGCAAAACCTGCTTCACACCTGCCCTTCTTTGACTCCAGATATATTTATTAGACTCCTTGAGCTTTCAAATGATACCAAAATATGCTATATGTACTTTGGAAAAAGTTTGAGTAATGACTTGATCAAAACAGACTACTTTGCAAATCACAAGACTTGAAAGGTTTCTATTTTAGTCTTGATACCTGCTCAGTTTTATGCTCAGTATGACCAGTGTAGTTACAATTAGCAAAATTCCTTCTAGGTATATTCAATTAGCTTAATAAGCTTCCATTTGCAAGTGGAATGAAGTAAAATGATGGACCATACTCAGAGAAATCTCTTTAGCAAAATAATGAGTACCCCCGATTTTTTAGGACACTTACAGTCACAGACCAGTGAGCACCCCGACTGAGATTTCTCTGTGATGGTAGATCCAATAGCTTTGAAACTTTGTAGGTGTGTAGTAGGCTTTAAGCTGAATCCAATGCACTTTGAATCATCCAATTTGGTTCAGTAGATCTTGAGATATGCCCTGTTGAAGTTGACAGAGTTGGAGGTAGTCACTCAGAGAAAACAGAGACTATGAATATATGTATATTGATTGAATCTAATGATTGTACATTCCCATTGGCATGTAATGTGATGCTCAATGGTACTCAGAGGTGTAGGCTATGGTGTAGCTCACACACACTCAATGATTGATTCAGAATTGCCTCGGAAAGTGAGCAACTCACTCGCGACTTTTTACATAGCTTTTTTATAGGAGTTTTGAAAGAGTTTGAATTTGAATTCAAATTAAAGCTCCCTTGAATCTCTCCACTAGAATTAGGGAGATATTCCCTCAACTAAATCATCTACTTTTTCCACGACTCTAGTCTAGTAGGTGTGATTACATGATTGATAAAGTCATATAAACTTTTTACATGAGATAAATGGTAATAACCAATAAGCATTGATTCCTATGGTTCAAGGTTCATGTAGATACATCCTTCAAGGGTACAAGCTTTAGCTTTCCAAGGTTCCAATGTTCCAAGCCAATGTGTGTAGGCTTGTTTTGCACCAACAGCTCCCCCTCAAGCCAAACACTTTGGCTCAAGTCTTCATCTCTAGTCTTCAATTATTTCCTGCAATCCAATCATGGATTTAAATCTGCATAGTAGCTTGCACATTGTATATTAGTAGACACATATGATAATTGAATTTCTTTGCTAAGTAACTTCTCCCTCACATAGTGGTAGTGAACCTCTATGTGTTTTGTCCTAGCATGATAAAGTGGATTAGCTGCTAGGTGAAGAGAACTTGTGTTATCACCAAATATGATTGGTGGCCTTGTGTATAGGCCCAATTTTGAATATAATAGCTTCAACCATATAGCTTCTTGAGTGGCATTGGCTAGCCCTTTGTACTCTGCTTCAGTAGATGATAGAGCTACTGTGGGTTGTTTCTTGGATGACCAAGAAATTGGTTTATCACCTGCAAAGCATATGTAACCAGATGTACTCCTCCTGTCATCCTTGCAACCTGCCCAATCTGCATCTGAGTATACCTTAATATCAATGTCTGATGAATATGGAAAGTACAAACCATGATTTTGTGTTCCCTTTAGGTACTTTACTATCTTCTTGGCTGCCTCCAAATGTGGTACTCTTGGTTTATGCATAAATTGGCTAAGTACACTAACACCATATGATATATCAATCCTTGTTAAGGTAGCATAATTAAGATTACCTACCAAACTTTGGTAACCTGTAATATGTTTGAGTTCTTCTCCTTCATGTGCACTGAGTTTGTGTGGTTGACCTCCATACGAATGTTTGAGACTTTAGCTTCCTGCAAATTAAACTTCTTGCCCATGTCCTGAATATACTTCTTCTGAGTAATAAAGATACCTGAATTTGTGTAGACTAATTCAAGTCCTAGGAAGTACTTCAATAATCCAAGATCATTGATCTTGAATTCCTTCATCATTTGACCTTTGATGTGTCTTATTCCCTGAACATCATTTCCTGTAATAATGATGTCATCAACATAGACACACAAGTATATTGTTGAGAGTGATGGATGGATGCACTCAGGAAATCAGTTGGTGCTGCAAAACCTGCTTCACACCTGCCCTCTTTTCTTTCCAGATATACTTAGTAGACTCCTTAAGCTTGCAAATGACACCAAGAAACTATATATGTGCTTTACAAATCAATTGTGTAATGACTAGATCAAAACAGATGACTTTGAATCTTCACAAGTTCAAAAACTTTCTATTTCTGTAATGACACCTGCTCAGTCTTAAGCTTAGTGTGTCCAGCACACTTACAATTGGAACAATTCCTTCTGAGAGTATTAAATTAACTTAACAAGCTACCATTAGCAAGTTAAATCACTCCAATTAACAAACTATGCACTGAGAATGATCTTTAGCAAAATCAGAGACACCCCCGATTTTTTAGGAACAACACAGAGAAATACCAGTGACTGCCTCGACTGCAATTTCTCCCAAATGGCTGAATGAAATCCCTTGAAATTTTGTATGCTTGTAGTAGACTTTGAGCTGGTTCCAATGAGCTATAGATCTCTTGATTTGGTTCAGTAGATCCAGAGAAATGCTCTTTTAAAGTTGACAGACTTGAAGTAGGACACTCAGACAAAACAGAGATGATGAATGTATACTTCTATTGATAAATGTGTTTGTACAATCTCATTAGCTTGCCAAGCACAGCTAAATGAGGTATTGTGATGTTGGCAATAGAGTAGCCTTCATACACAATGATTTACAAGGAAAAATATGCCTCGGGGAGTGAGCTGAAGTGATCGACATACCCGCGACTTTTTACTACATCCTTTATAGAGGTTTGATCTTCATTTGAGTTTGAAATTCAAACTTAGGCTCCCTTGAATCTCTCCTCTAAAAGTAGGGAGATATTCTCTCCATCTCAACATTCAGATTTCCACGACTCTAGAAGTAGGTGGATGACTTAAAGTGATTACAAACAAATGATAAGTCACTTAGACCTTTACAAGGGGTAAAAAGTAGGAACACATAAGTATATGCTCACATGAGCCTTCCTTTAAGTGAAGCCTTAGATAATCTTTTGTCCATGCTTATCTTCCATAAGTCCAAGGGTCCAAGCCAATGTGTGTAGGCTTGTATTGCACCAACAGCTCCCCCTCAAGCCAAACACTTTGGCTTAAGTCTTCTTCTTCATTCTTCAATTACTTCCTGCAATCCAATCATAGACTTGAATCTATATAACTTGTTTCCATCCAATGCCTTTGTAAGTAAATCTGCACATTGCATATTAGTAGATACATATGTCAATTGTATATCTTTACTTAGCAATTTCTCTCTCACATAGTGGTAATGAACCTCTATGTGCTTTGTTCTGGCATGATAAATTGGGTTTGCTGCAAGGTGAAGAGAGCTAGTGTTGTCTCCAAATATGATAGGTGGTCTTGTGAATAGACCTAACTCTGTATATAGAAGCTTCAACCAGATAGCTTCTTGAGTAGCATTTGCAAGCCCTCTATACTCTGCTTCAGTGGATGATAATGCCACTGTAGGTTGCTTCTTAGCTGACCAAGAGATAGGCTTGTCTCGTGCAAAACAAATATATCCTGAGGTGCTTCTCCTATCATCCTTGCATCCTGCCCAATCTGCATCTGAGTAAACCTTAATGTCAATATCTGAGGTATAAGGAAAATACAAACCATGACTTTGAGTTCCCTTGAGGTACTTCAAGATCTTCTTTGCTGCCTCTAGGTGAGGTACCCTTGGTTTGTGCATGAATTGACTAAGCACACTTACTCCATATGCTATGTCAATTCTTGTCAAGGTAGCATAGTTCAAACTACCCACCATACTTTGGTATCCTGTAATGTCTTTGATTTCTTCTCCTTCATGAGCACTTAGCTTTTGGTTAACTTCCATTGGAGTAGTAGAGACCTTAGCATCCTGCAAACCAAACTTCTTGACCATATCCTGTACATACTTCTTTTGAGTAATGTAGATACCTGAATTTGTGTAGATCAATTCAAGACCTAGGAAATATTTTAGTAATCCAAGATCACTAATCTTGAATTCTTTCATCATCTGTCCTTTGATGTGTCTAATTCCATTGACATCATTACCTGTAATGATGATGTCATCTACATAAACACATAAGTAAATTACCTCTGTACTACTTCTCTTTATGAATAGAGAAGTGTCTGCTTTGCTCATCACAAATCCTTGGTCTAGAAGGTAGGTGGTCAATCTGTAGTTCCATGCTCTAGGTGCCTGCTTCAAACCATACAGAGCCTTCTTCAATTTACAAACATAATGTACCTTTTTTGGATCTTCATAGCCAGGTGGTTGTGACATGTAGACTTCTTCAGATATCCATCCATTCAAGAATGCATTCTTTACATCCAATTGGTACATGTTCCAATTCTTGGATGCAGCTACACTCACCAAAACTCTGATAGTTGGCATCTTGGCCACAGGAGAAAATGTCTCCTCATAATCAATGCCTTGGGTTTGTGCAAAACCCTTGGCTACCAACCTAGCTTTGTACCTGTTAATTGTTCCATCTGAATTCTTCTTCAATTTGTAGATCCATCTGGATCCTATTACCTTCATAGTATCCTTCTTGGGTACCAAGTCCCAAGTATCACTCTCTTTGAGGGCTTCTATCTCCTCATCCATGGCTTCTCTCCATTCTGGTTTTGTAATTGCTTCTTCATAGGTACCTGGTTCTTCACTCAACAAGTCTTTTGCAAGATATACAGAGTGTTTAGTTACAAGTGATGTGTCATACCCAAATCTGATAGGCTTCTTCTTCTCTCTCTGAGATCTTCTCATAGCTTGAGTAGAAGTTTCTGCCTTGTCCTCCAATTGCTTCATCTTCATCTTTCCTTTGGATTTCCAAGCCTTGAACTCTTCAAGGTTTATGGTATCATCATCTGAGCTTGAGTCTTCTTGCTGAGTTGGCTCTTCCTTGGTAAGTTTTGGAAAATCTTCCTCCATGTCATAGGGTAGACTCACTTTCCTGCATTCATTCTCATACCATGAGTCATTCTCATCAAATATGACATCTCTGCTTACCTTGAACCCTTTGTTTGTTGGGTTGTAGAATCTGTATCCCTTTTGGTTCAAATCATAACCAATGAAGATACATTTCTCAGCCTTTGGGTCTAGCTTTCCTCTTACCTGTGAGGGAATATGCACATATGCTACACAACCAAAGATTTTGCAATGATCCAGAGAGGGTCTCTTACCATGCCATGCTTCATATGGTGTCATGCCATCAAGTGATTTGGATGGCAACCTATTGATGAGATAAGTGGCAGTGGATACACTCTCTGCCCATAAGTAATTTGGCAACTTTTTCTCATTGAGCATAATTCTACCTGTTTGATTCTCAACAAGTGCAAGATACCTCTTGAAACAATTAAATACTTCATCTTTATGCTTCATAAAGTATAAAATGGTCCACCTGCTATAGTCATCAATAAAAGACACATAATATCTTGAACCAGAAATGGAAGGGTCCTTGCTAGGTCCCCAAACATCTGTGTGTACCAAGTCTAGGTAGTCTTCATGCATGAAACCTTTCCTTGAGTAGGGTAATCTGTGAGACTTACCAAATTGACATGATCCACATTTATAAATCATGTGTTGCTTGGATACATTAGGTATCCCAAGCACACATTGATCCCTGCACATTTGCTTTAGAGTTCTTTCACCTATGTGCCCTAATCTTTTATGCCATATCTCTAACTCTGAGAGTGTCTGATCCTTGTAATTATACAAAGCAATGTTTTTTGTATCTTCTAGCTCAAATGTAAATAGTCTACCTGATTTCTCCCCTTTGGCTATCCTTCTGAATCCTTGTTTTGGGTCCTCCACATATGCTCCATGTTGTGTGAATCTGACCTGCAAACCTTTCTCCACAATCTGACCAACACTCATCAAATTCTTAGTTATTGTTGGTACATAGAGTACCCTGCTTAATAGGTTTTGATTACCATCACATGTCTTCACATTTCCAATTTTGACAACAGAGTGCTTAGTGTCATCACCTGTTTGTACCTGATGTTTGCCCTTGGGCTCTTCCAAATCAGAAAGTAGTGCCACATTGCCAGCTACATGGTTAGAACATCCTGAGTCAATGTAAAATAAATGATCATCATTTGTACCTATCTTAGAGGTCATATTCATGATCAATAAAGAGTCATCCTGCTCCTCAGTGTAGTTGTTGTAGTCTCTTCTGTTTCTGAATCCACCTTGGTAGCTTCCATTGTGGTTGTTGTTGTAATTGTTGTTATATTGGTTGTTGTACCCATTGTAGCTTTGATGTTGGTTGAATCTACCTCTTCCTTGAGAGTATCCACCTCTTGAGTAGCCTCTTCCTCTCTGATTTTTGTAGTTCTTGTAGCATTCATCTGTGGTATGATTGGACAACCCACAGATGTTGCAAGGTGATGAGTTGTAGGGTCTCCCCCTACCTGGCTTACCTCCTTTGCCTCTTCCTCTAGATGACCTACCTCTTCCTGCATAATTAGCTTGAGAGGTAGACCCTTCTTCATCCTGTTTCTTCTTGCCTTTATCTTTAACTTTCTTATCAATATAGAGAGCAGAGGGGTTATTACCTTTTGATTGATCTCCAGCTTTGGTGAACTTTGCTTCATCTGTAAATAGTTGGCCCATGAGTGTTGTGAGATCAGGGGTATGCATATCCATGTAGAGGTCCATTGCAGTGGTGAAACTTTCCCACTTATCATCTGCCTTGAGTCCATTTGTCACTTGCCTGACTATTTGCTCCTCTTCAATTTCCTCTCCAATGCTTGCTAGTTGGTCTGCCACATCTTTGATCTTTGTCACATACTCTGAAACTGATTGCTTGGGCTGCTTCCTAAGGGTTGTGAACTCAATCCATAATTGGTTCTTCCTAGCCCTTGTGTTGGAAGAAAAATAGTTTGACAAGGTTTCCCAAGTCTCTTGGGAAGTCTTACAATTCCTTACATGAGGTAAAAGAAAGTCAGATATAGAGTTTAAGAGATAAGACCTTGCCAAAGCATCCTTTGCACACCATTGGTTGAGCCTTTCATGTTCATCCTTTGTAGGTAGTCCTCTAGTCTTGAATGAGGGCAACTCCTCATCTCCTGATATGTATCCAAATAGACTTCTCCCTTGTAGATAGGTCTTCATTCTTAAGGACCAAGCTTGATAATTGTTTCTGTCCAATTTGTCAATGAAGGAAGGGAAACCATCACCCATGTTTACCTTCTATGCTCTGATACCACTGTTGAGAGTGATGGATGGGTGCACTCAGGAAATCAGTTGGTGCTGCAAAACTTGCTTCACACCTGCCCTCTTTTCTTTCCAGATATACTTAGTAGACTCCTTAAGCTTGCAAATGACACCAAGAAACTATATATGTGCTTTACAAATCAATTGTGTAATGACTAGATCAAAACAGATGACTTTGAATCTTCACAAGTTCAAAAACTTTCTATTTCTGTAATGACACCTCCTCAGTCTTAAGCTTAGTGTGTCCAGCACACTTACAATTGGAACAATTCCTTCTGAGAGTATTAAATTAACTTAACAAGCTACCATTAGCAAGTTAAATCACTCCAATTAACAAACTATGCACTGAGAATGATCTTTAGCAAAATCAGAGACACCCCCGATTTTTTAGGAACAACACAGAGAAATACCAGTGACTGCCTCGACTGCAATTTCTCCCAAATGGCTGAATGAAATCCCTTGAAATTTTGTATGCTTGTAGTAGACTTTGAGCTGGTTCCAATGAGCTATAGATCTCTTGATTTGGTTCAGTAGATCCAGAGAAATGCTCTTTTGAAGTTGACAGACTTGAAGTGGGACACTCAGACAAAACAGAGATGATGAATGTATACTTCTATTGATAAATGTGTTTGTACAATCTCATTAGCTTGCCAAGCACAGCTAAATGAGGTATTGTGATGTTGGCAATAGAGTAGCCTTCATACACAATGATTTACAAGGAAAAATATGCCTCGGGGAGTGAGCTGAAGTGATCGACATACCCGCGACTTTTTACTACATCCTTTATAGAGGTTTGATCTTCATTTGAGTTTGAAATTCAAACTTAGGCTCCCTTGAATCTCTCCTCTAAAAGTAGGGAGATATTCTCTCCATCTCAACATTCAGATTTCCACGACTCTAGAAGTAGGTGGATGACTTAAAGTGATTACAAACAAATGATAAGTCACTTAGACCTTTACAAGGGGTAAAAAGTAGGAACACATAAGTATATGCTCACATGAGCCTTCCTTTAAGTGAAGCCTTAGATAATCTTTTGTCCATGCTTATCTTCCATAAGTCCAAGGGTCCAAGCCAATGTGTGTAGGCTTGTATTGCACCAACATATATTACCTCTGAATTGTTCCTCTTTATAAACAATGAAGTATCTGCTTTACTCATCACAAATCCTTGATCTAGGAGATAGGTTGTCAACCTGTAATTCCATGCTCTAGGTGCCTGCTTCAATCCATACAGAGCCTTCTTCAATTTACAAACATGATTTACCTTATTAGGATCTTCATAGCCAGGTGGTTGTGACATGTAGACTTCTTCAGATATCCATCCATTCAAGAATGCATTCTTCACATCCAATTGGTACATGTTCCAATTTTTGGATGCAGCTACACTCACCATAACTCTGATAGTTGGCATCTTGGCCACAGGAGAAAATGTCTCCTCATAATCAATGCCTTGGGTTTGTGCAAAACCCTTGGCTACCAACCTAGCTTTATACCTGTTTATTGTACCATCTGAGTTCCTCTTGAGTTTGTAGATCCATCGGGATCCTATCACCTTCATGGAGTCCTTCTTGGGTACCAAGTCCCAAGTATCACTCTCTTTGAGAGCCTCCATTTCTTCATCCATTGCTTCCTTCCACTCTGGTTTAGTAATTGCTTCTTCAAATGTACCTGGTTCTTCATTCAAGATATCCTTTGCAAGATATACAGAGTACTTGGTTACAAGTGAAGTATCATATCCATACCTAATAGGTTTCTTCTTTTCTCTTTGAGATCTCCTCATAGCTTGAGTTGAGGATTCTGGATTGTCTTCTAGTTGCTTCATCTTCATCTTCCCTTTGGATTTCCAAGCCTTGAACTCTTCAATGTTGATGGTGTCTTCATCATCTGAGCTTGTGTCCTCCTCTCTCTGAGTTGGTTCTTGCCTGATAAGCTTTGGAAAGTCTTCTTCCATGTCATAAGGTAGGCTAACTTTCCTGCACTCATTTTCATACCATGAATCATTTTCATCAAAGATGACATCTCTGCTTACCTTGAAGCCTTTGTTTGAGGGGTTATAAAACCTGTATCCCTTCTGATTCAAATCATAACCAATGAAGATACACTTTTCAGCTTTAGGGTCTAGCTTTCCCCTTACCTGTGAGGGAATATGCACATATGCAACACACCCAAAGATTTTGCAATGATCCAGAGATGGTCTCTTACCATGCCAAGCCTCATAGGGTGTCATTCCATCAAGTGTCTTTGATGGCAACCTGTTGATTAAGTATGTGGCAGTAGATACACTCTCTGCCCAAAGATAATTTGGTAATTTTTTCTCATTAAGCATAGACCTAGCTGTCTCTACAGTGAGTCTATTCCTCCTTTCAGCTACCCCATATTGTTCAGGTGAGTACCTTGTAGTAATCTCCCTCTTGATGCCTCTTTCCTGCAAGAAATCTTCAAAGTCATTGGAGAAGTATTCTCCACCACCATCTGACCTTAGCCTCTTCAAATGTCTACCTGTTTGATTTTCAACTAATGCAAGATACCTTTTGAAACAATTAAATACTTCATCCTTATGTTTCATGAAGTATAAGACAGTCCATCTGCTATAGTCATCAATAAAGGACACATAGTACCTTGATCCAGATATGGATGGCTCCTTGCTAGGTCCCCAAACATCTGTATGCACCAATTCTAGATAATCTTCATGCATAAAACCTTTCTTTGTATATGGCAATCTGTGTGACTTACCAAATTGACAAGCCCCACACTTGTATATCATGTGTTGCTTGGATACATTAGGTATCCCAAGCACACATTGATGCCTGCTCATTTGTTTTATGGTCCTCTCTCCAATGTGACCTAATCTCTTGTGCCAAATCTCCAATTCTGATAGGGTTTGGTCTTTATAGTTGTACAAAGCAATATTCTTAGTGTCTTCAAGTTCAAAGGTAAACAATCTACCTGATTTCTCTCCCTTGGCTATCCTTCTGAATCCATGTCTTGGATCCTCCACATATGCACCATGTTGAGTGAACCTGACCTGTAGACCTTTTTCAACAATCTGACCTACACTCATCAGATTCTTGGTGATTGTTGGAACATACAACACTCTGCTTAGTAAATTCTGATTACCATCACTTGTTTTGACATTGCCTACTTTAACAACTGAATGTTTAGTGTCATCACCTGTCTGCACTTGGTGCTTGCCTTTGGGTTCTTCCAAATCAGAGAGTAAGGCAACATTTCCAGCTACATGGTTAGAGCAACCTGAATCAATATAGAACAAATGATCATCATTGATACCTGATTTAGATGTCATGTTCATGATCAACAAGGAATCATCTTGATCCTCTGCATAATTGTTGTGATCCTTCCTGTTCCTGTATCCACCTTGATAATTGCCATTGTGATTGTAGCTATTGTTGTAATTATTGTTGTAGCCATGGTAGCCTTGAGATTGATTGAATCTGCCTCTGCCTTGAGAGTATCCTCCTCTTTGGTGACCTCTTCCTCTTTGGTTCTTATAGTTTTTGTAGCATTCATCTGTAGTATGGTTAGACAAGCCACAAATATTGCATGGAGATTGGTTATAGGGTCTCCCCCTACCTGACTTACCTCCTCTGCCCCTACCTCTAGATGTTCTACCTCTCCCTGCATAGTTTGCTTGGGAGGTAGAGCCTTCTTCATCAACCTTCTTGCTTTTACCCTTGTCTTTAGTCTTCTTATCAGTATATAGGGCAGAGGGATTGTTACCTTTTGATTGCTCTCCATTCTTTGTGATCTTTGCTTCATGTGTAAAGAGTTGTCCAATCAGAGTTGTTAGATCAGGTGCTTGGATGTCCATGTACAAGTCCATTGCAGTGGTAAAGCTCTCCCACTTGTCATCTGCTTTTAGTCCATTGATCACTTGTCTGACTATTTGCTCTTCCTCAATTTCCTCTCCAACACTTGCAAGTTGATCTGCAATATCCTTGACTTTGGTGACAAAATCTGAGACACATTGTTTTGATTGCTTCCTAAGAGTTGTAAACTCAATCCATAGCTGATTCTTTCTGGCCCTTGTGCTTGATGAAAAGTATGTTGACAAGGTTTCCCAAGTCTCTTGGGAAGTCTTACAATTCCTTACATGAGATAGAAGGAAATCAGAAATAGAGTTTAGAAGATATGACCTTGCCAAAGCATCTTTTGCACACCATTGGTTGAGCCTCTCATGTTCATCCTTTGTAGGTAGGCCTCTGGTCTTGAATGAGGGCAACTCCTCATCTCCTGATATGTATCCATACAAGCTTCTCCCTTGTAGATAGGTCTTCATTCTCAATGACCAAGCCTGGTAATTATTTCTATCCAATTTGTCAATGAAGGAAGGGAAACCATCACCCATGATTACCTTATTTGCTCTGATACCACTGTTGGATGTGATGGCTGGATGCACTCAAGAGTTGAGTTGGTGCTGCAAAACCTGCTTCACACCTGCCCTTCTTTGACTCCAGATATACTTAGTAGACTCCTTGAGCTTTCAAATGATACCAAAATATGCTATATGTACTTTGGAAAAAGTTTGAGTAATGACTTGATCAAAACAGACTACTTTGCAAATCACAAGACTTGAAAGGTTTCTATTTTAGTCTTGATACCTACTCAGTGTTATGCTCAGTATGACCAGTGTAGTTACAATTAGCAAAATTCCTTCTAGGGATATTCAATTAGCTTAATAAGCTTCCATTTTCAAGTGGAATGAAGTAAAATGATGGACCATACTCAGAGAAATCTCTTTAGCAAAATAATGAGTACCCCCGATTTTTTAGGACACTTACAGTCACAGACCAGTGAGCACCCCGACTGAGATTTCTCTGTGATGGTAGATCCAATAGCTTTGAAACTTTGTAGGTGTGTAGTAGGCTTTAAGCTGAATCCAATGCACTTTGAATCATCCAATTTGGTTCAGTAGATCTTGAGATATGCCCTGTTGAAGTTGACAGAGTTGGAAATAGTCACTCAGAGAAAACAGAGACTATGAATATATGTATATTGATTGAATCTAATGATTGTACATTCCCATTGGCATGTAATGTGATGCTCAATGGTACTCAGAGGTGTAGGCTATGGTGTAGCTCACACACACTCAATGATTGATTCAGAATTGCCTCGGAAAGTGAGCAACTCACTCGCGACGTTTTACATAGCTTTTTTATAGGAGTTTTGAAAGAGTTTGAATTTGAATTCAAATTAAAGCTCCCTTGAATCTCTCCACTAGACTTAGGGAGATATTCCCTCAACTAAATCATCTACTTTTTCCACGACTCTAGTCTAGTAGGTGTGATTACATGATTGATAAAGTCATATAAACTTTTTACATGAGATAAATGGTAATAACCAATAAGCATTGATTCCTATGGTTCAAGGTTCATGTAGATACATCCTTCAAGGGTACAAGCTTTAGCTTTCCAAGGTTCCAATGTTCCAAGCCAATGTGTTAGGCTTGTTTGGCACCAACATCGTGTCGTTGGTTACTAATAAGAGGCTTTGCTCGTGTGGTTGGCGGGAGTGCAACCGGGTGTTCGCCTTTCGGCACCCACACTTGTTTCACTTGCTGGGACATTCTACTGCGCAGGTACTTTTGATTTCCGGCATGGGTAGTACTCTGCTTCTTCTGCCTTTGATCCACCTTTGGTTGCTGCCTCCTTCTGGCCTTTGGAAAAGAAGGGAGTTCCATTTCATCCCTGACTCCTTTTTTGAGAATATCATTCCTCTGCAACACATAGTTTTGGACAAGAACAGCATGGTCATCTTCATGTGTACCCCTGGAGGGACCAGGAGTCTGTGCCTTTCCTAGTTCTTTGAGTGCTCCATTATCTATCTCTACTGTGATTCGACTATGATTGACCCATACCTGAAGAAGTCCACTTCTTAGGTTTAAGTTGACTGCTTGGTCATAGATCCAGTCTTGACCCAAGGCAAGGGGTTCAGTGAGATCCTCGTCTTGACACACTAGTACTTTAACTGTCATTGCCTCATCATGAATGTAGAGGGGAAGTTCCACCTCGCCCATGCAAGGGGTTTCCACGCCTCCCAATCCTATGAGATATACTTCCACAGGATTGACAGTTAACTGCAACTCTTGACAGTAAGACAATTGAACAGCACTAGTGGCTGCACCTGAGTCAATCAAGGCTCTTACGGTCCTTGCACTCTTTCCTTGTCCTATATCTAAGGTTACGAAAGGACGTCGATCAGTTATCCTATGTGAGCTTGTTCCTGCGACTTCACACATTGCCATATGATATCCTTGATCTGCATAGTCATTTGTTCTAGGTTGATCTCTACCTGGCCTTCATAATTTCATCCTTCTGATGCGTTCTAAAGCTTCTACTTGAGCTTCTTCTCGAATTCGCTTTTCTTCCTCTTTGCGTTTCTTAGCAGTGTTGAGTCGGCTGAGCATTTCCTCCGTGAGGGGTTCCTGATACAACTTGACTCTGCAACCGCTAATATAGTTTGGGAGAACATCACCCTCTAACGTGGCTAGTTGTACTGCTCCACTCGTGGAAATCCTATTGATGATCATAGGTCCGTAGCCTCTCTTTTCTAGCTTCCTCGCGTGTTGTTTTAGTGTATAGACTAAGACTAGATCTCCTGCTTTCAAGCCTTTATCCTTCACATGGGCATCGAAGTATGCCTTCTGTCTCTTCTTGGCTGCATATATTCCTGCAACGGCTCTCAGTCTTGTTTCCCCTAATCGTTCAAGGTCAAAGATCCTAGAGGAGAGCTCATGACCTGTCCATTCGTGCTCTTGTGCTACTTTCAACGTAGGTATTAAGAAGTCCAAGGGTAGCACAGCGTTTTGGCCAAATACCATCTGAAAGGGGGTGGCTTGGAGTACCGTTTTGTAGGCAACTCGGTATGCCCAAACAGCATGGTGTAGCTGTTTGTCCCAATCAGATCGTTTGGTGTTCACTAATTTCGTCAGTACATTGCATAAGATCTTATTAGGGCTCTCAGCTTGTCCATTAGCTTGAGGGTGATAAGGGGCAGACTTCTTGTGTATTACCAAGAATTCTTGGAGTAGATTTTCAATCACTTCGTTCAAAAACTGAGTGCCTCTATCACTTACAAGCTCTATAGGTAGCCCATATCTTGTGAATACATTCTCAAACAAGAATTTAGCAGTTGTCTGAGCGTCATTCTTTGTCGTAGCTTTTACCTCTACCCACTTAGTTAGAGAGTCTGTTGCAACAATGATGTATTCCGCATGAGAACTCTTAGCTGGGGGATTAATAGGACCTACGAAGTCTATTCCCCACTTAGAGAACGCACGTCCACCCATCATAGGTTTCAGTGGCATCTCATCTTTGTGTATGGGGCACTGAGTCCGCTGACAGACATCACACCGTTTCACATAGGTATGTGCATCCATGTGAAGGGTAGGCCACCAGAAGCCCGCAAATAGTATTGCCTTGATTACCCGATCCGGTCCAAAGTGTCCTCCTGCTACACCTTGGTGAGCAGTTTCCAAGATCTTCAGATATTCACTTTCATGGACACATAGCCTCAAGTAACCATCTTTACCACGCTTATATAGATTATCACCAATGAGTGAGTAATCCAGGGCTTCTTGTTCTAAACTCCTTTTCCTCGCCAGAGTCATGTCTGGAGGGAATGTGTTTGTCCTCAGAAAGGATACTAGAGGTTCACTCCAATCTGGCACAATGGACACTTGATAAAGAGTGGCGTGTTCCACAGGTGGTTTAGTGCAACAGATTGGGCATTCCTTGCACAACTTTTGGACATCAGCTTCCATAGTTGGCCAATGTACTCCGAGTCTCTTTAGGGTCTGTAAAGTTCGTTGCTTTGAGTAGTGTTGCTCTAACGCACCTACATGTGCTAGTTGCAACCATTTAGCGTACTCATCCTCTTCTACGCAACAAGCCAAGATCCCTTGATCTGTGTGCTTGTACATGCTTCCTGCCATGATGTGGTACTTTTGGGCTTTAACCACCTCTCTATTCCGTGTGTTTACCACTGGATGGTTGGGCCCGTATGTCAATACTGGTACCAATGGCTTAGCCCACTGCGGCACCACTTCCAAATTAAACAAGCATCAGGAAGGTCATCTGATACTCCTTGTGGGGCTTCTCCTGATGTGAGCCTAGACAGATGATCAGCTCTCAAATGAGTCCTACCTTTCCTTACCACAACTTCAAAGTCATATTCCATGAGCAAGAGAAACCATCTCACTAATCTTCCTGTATTGCATGGTTTGTTTACGAGGTATAGCAATGCCTGATGATTAGTAAAAAATTCAAACTTATTTGCAAGCAAATAGTGTCTAAATTTCTTAATTGCATATACCATGCCTAATCCTTCTCGCTCTGTAGTGGTGTAATTCCGTTCAGCCGCATTCAATTGTCTACTGGCATAGGCAATTGGAAGATCCATATTACCTTCGCCAGTAGGTTGTGCAAGCACACATCCAATAGCATAATTGGATGCATCCACATGAACATGGAAAGGCTTATTCCAATCTGGTGTGGTCAAGATTGGTGCTGAACACAATCTTCGTTTAAGCTCCTGGAAGGAATTCTCACATTCATCCGTCCACTCAAAGTTTGTCAGAAGTCCGTACATGGGCTTTGCAATGACAGCATACATGTGTATAAATCGTCGGTAATAACCACAATGCCCCATGAAAGCTTGTACTTCCTTGACATTCTTCGGCCTAGGTAGCTCTGCTATAGCTCTCACTTTCTCTTCGTCAGTAGATATGCCATTCTTTGACACTATGTGTCCTAGAATCTTGCCTTGCCTTACCATAAAAACGCACTTTTCTGGATTCATGCAGACTTGATATTCTCTACATTTGTCAAAGATTTGTCTGAGCTCAGGGATATGGGTTTGTCTAATGTTGGAATGAGCACAAAGATCATCAACATAGACCTCTAAACTCTTCCTCAAGAACTCCTTAAACACATGGCACATCAGCCTCTGGAAGGTAGCTGGTGCATTGGTAAGCCCAAATGGCATGACTCTAAAAGCAAAAATGCCCCATTCTGTGGCAAAAGCCGTTTTATGCTGATCCTCTGGAGCTATGGCTACTTGATTGTAACCCGAAAATCCATCAAGGAAGCTGTACACTTCCTTGCCTGCCACTTTTTCTAAGAGATGTTATGTGATGGGAAGCGGATAGTTATCTCGAATCGTGGCCGCATTAACCTTTTTCAAGTTAATGCATACACGTAGCTTTCCATTCTTCTTGGGCACCACTACGATGGGGGATACCCATTCAGTGTGCTCAATTTCATAGATAAATCCAGCTTCAACCAATCTATCTATCTCTTCTTTGATCTTAGCAGCGTAATTATCATTATATGTATAGGGCTTTTGCTTAGAGGGTTTAGCATCCGAGGTCATGGGGATGGTGCGTGAGCATATATCAGGGTCAACACCTTTCAAATCCTTGTAACTCTAAGCGAATACATCTCTGTATTCTCTTAGCAAGGCAATTAACGCATGCTCCTCTTCCTCTGTTAGGTCATGGCCTATGTATGTGCATCTCTCCTCTCCTTCTTCTAGGGCCACTACTATTTTCTTGGTGGTTTCTTTGTTATCATAGGCCTCTCCTGATTGTGCCTCTTGTTTAGGCATTCTTATCATGACTCTCCTGTCGTCTATCTCGTACTTCTTGAAATCTTCTGGGACCTCAAACAAAGATTCTTCCTCTTCTAGTGAGACTTCTTTCTTCTTTCGTTTCTTCCCTTCTTCCTTCGGGGTCACCTGTGTTGCTAATCTTACATCGTTTGTAAGCTCTCCATGCCTCTGGGGTTGAAATTCTACTCCATGGAAGTATTCTTCATCTGATGCAAATGGTGGGTCCATAATGATTGACTCTAGATCGGAGTCACTTGCATCCTCAAATGCATCCGGGCTCGGTTCGCATTCTTCTAGAACTGCCTCTCCCATGATTGGCTCTATGGAGAAGATTGAAATGTCATAGCCATCCTCATCACAGTGAGGTGTCCATTGTTCCTCATTGATGGCTACATCCATGGTTGCTAAAATTTCTGCCCAGCCGTGAGGTTCAAATTCTTCGTCTGGAAAAACTACAGGTGCATAGGCTGGGTCTTGAATTGATCTATGGTTTTCTTTTGCACCTACCTCTCTGGCTTTCTCTCTCTTCTCTTCTTCTATTGCTACTTTGCACATCCATAAGTGAGTGTCTTCATGCATCCACGAGGATCCTGACCCTATGGAATGCACCGATTCTGTATCATCTTTGGCTCTATGGATGGGATTCCATTGGATAGGAGGGACATCTCTATGAGAATAATCTTTGAGATTTACTTTGGTT
The DNA here is from genome assembly GCA_020310875.1 of Ceratopteris richardii. Taxonomy (NCBI): domain Eukaryota; kingdom Viridiplantae; phylum Streptophyta; class Polypodiopsida; order Polypodiales; family Pteridaceae; genus Ceratopteris; species Ceratopteris richardii. Next base: position 161,796,028 of record CM035414.1, on the reverse strand, counting down.
GTAACACCTAAGTGTTGCAGGTATAAAGAATTGGTTCCCCAATCCTGTACCACTTGCAACTGTCGCATAAATGGTCTTCCCAAGATCATCTCATAGGCATGATTTTTGCTGAAGTCACATATAGCAATGCTCAAACTCGACACCACAAGTGGTGAGAGTTATTCCTTCTAACAATCCTAGGGGTCTCTCTATGTGACCATCGGCCATCTGCAATTTCATTCTCGTTGGCCTGAGTGCTGGCTTGCCCCAACGCTTCCAGAGGGAAGTGGTAGCAATTGCAACTCCTGCGCCTGAGTCCAAAATTGCCTTGGTGGTGTACTCCTGGTAGGTGATGGGAAGATAGGTGTTCCCTTCTTCACCTTCACACATATCTCCTATCTTATCCAAGGGAATTTCTGGCACTATCGTATGGGATCCTTCCTGGGAACGAGGTTTGGCTATTTCTGGTACTTGTTTGGCGACATGTTTCCATAATTCAGGTCTAACCTTGAGTAGCTCTTCTAACTTGAGATTGCACTGCACGTTAGTGTTCTTCACTACCTCTGTGTTCCTAGGTATGACTGAATCTTCGTTTCTTACCATGACTGTAGGTGCTCTCATACAGGTGGACCTTGCTTCCCATGGGCCTGTGAAATGGGGTAGTTCTTGTAAAGAATTAGACTCGAAGTCTAATCTTTCTTGAGATTGGATACTCTCCTGCTCCTCGTAAATGGATGGGATATCTTGTGGGAATTGGTCATGTGCATCATCCACAAGTTCAATAGGAGGGGGGACTTCACTCTCTTTGGCCCATTTGTCTTCTTGAATCTCTCGTAGGAATTCTGGTGTGAATCGATTCATAGAAGATGATGTGTCCGGCTCCGTAGAGTTAGGCACATAGGCTTCCTGGGCAGGAATACTTACTCTTCCACTTGCCTTGCCCTTGTTTTGAAAGGCAGGTTCCTTTTGTGATTGTGCCATTAGATTCTCCATTCTTTCTAGGGGGGGGAAGTTGTCTGGTTCAATGGAAATTGTCACATAAGCTTTCGGTGGGGGATGGGTCCTATTTTTGCTTGCGTTATCTCTTTCTTGATTCTCTCCTTCCTTGGAAGATCTTGCAATTATGTCCTCTAACTTCTCTAGAAGTCCATCCAAGTGTAGTTGCGTCTTTGCTGAGCCCGAGTAATTGAAAAGGCGACTAGCTTCAAACATAGTCTGAGCCAATGCGACCATTTTTGCGCAAAGCTTGGTTCTTTCTATCTCTAGGTCAGCTCGAGGGTAACACTTGTCATGATCTGTGACATTTGGCCCTTCTTGAATTCTGGCCTGATATGCTTTAAGCATCATGTCTATATCTTCAGGAGTGGGATCAGCTAACACTGATCCTACTTTAGGGGGTGGTGGAATCATATGAGGTGGGTTGGAAGGTGGCGGTTCGGATGGTGATGGGAATGGTGGTGGTGGGATAGTGTGAGAGGGAGTTTGAGATGTGAGTTCAGTTATCCTCGCTTTGGTTTCTCTTATGCTTTCCTCAAGTTCACTCATCTTTTTAGCCCATTGTCTTTTCATTCTTTCCCGACTATCTTTCCACGCTCTAGTCCTTTTCTTTGTTATGCTCTCGGTTTCACTAGCTTCTGGGTTCTTATCTTGGTTTACCCCTTGGTTCTGCTGCAATGCCTGAGCTCTAGTCACTACCTGTACTGGTGCGGTGGACGTCACACTTCCTGTGGAGTCTACCACTAATCCAATAACGTTGATAGGAGTGATTTTTGGCACATTATTGGGGTTCTTCGGGCAATCTCGTAAGAGATGCTCTTTTCCACAATCTTGGCAAAAGCCTTGGATCGTCATGGACTGAGTTTGGGTAGGTGGAGGTAAAGGACAATCACGAATGAGGTGATCTCCTTGGCATCTGTAGCACGGTCCTCTTGGGAATGGAGGTCTTACCTGCATAGGTTGAGGCCTAGGGTTGGGGTTTGCATACATGACGTTTGTGTAATCTGACTCCCAATTAGGTTCATTTGGCTCTTCGCTGTAATAGGACTCACCATGTTCTGGAGACTGCATGTAGTATGCTTGGGGACTATCAACATGTGTAGAATCAAAGCTATGGTCACTCGGGTCACTTTCAGAAAGCAAAGGTGTTACAGGGACAATAGCTCTATTCAGGTTTTCTTCTGCAACAGCATACTTTACCGGAATCACATTGACTGGGGCAGGGGGTTGTTGAGCTAACACTGGCTGAGGCCTTTGTTGGTTTTGGTAGGGTTGCTGATACGGTTGTTGTGGCCTGCCATATGGTTGTGGAGGGTACGGGTTCTGGTATCTTCCTTGATGAGGGTATGGCTGAGGGTAGGGTTGCCTAACTGCCTGCTTGTTGTATGGGCAATCTTGTGCGGTGTGATTGGTGTATCTCCGTTCTATGGTGCAGTACTGGCTACTAGGATTTACTTGGGGCAGAGCCATAATGGGACATACGTTCGCCATGTGGTCGCCACCACAAGTATAACACCTTTTCACAGGGGCAAACCTTGGGATTTGTTTGCTAGTTACACCTAATTTCTGAGCTACTTTCTCTGCAAGTTCCTCGATTGATGTGGATTGCGTGGAAGAGAGGTTAGAGGCACTATCCGAGTCTTTGTATATCTTGGAAAGCTCTAACTCCTCCCCTAGGTTGTCCTCAATGTCAATACACATGCGTACACACTCTTCTATGGTCCTAGGGTCCTTCAAGTACACATATGATCTTAATTTGGTACTTAGCAATCCATCCAAGAATAAGGCTACTTGCTTGGCTGGTGTGGGTAACTCCGAAACAGGGCATCTTTCAAGATATTGCCTAAATCTCCTTCCTGCAAGTCTTACAGTCTCTTGCGGGGTTTGCTTGAAGCTGTGAATCAGCGAGGAGGTATTGTGCCTTATGCCACTCTTAGAGAATTCAATGATGAAAGCCTCTAGGAGTTGGTCTATGCTCCTGAACTGCCTCTCATTTAGTGGCTGAAACCATGTCAGGGCAGTGTTCGTAAGGGTCAGACCAAAGGCATTGTACTGCGTGAATAGATCCTCCACTTGTTCAGCTCTCAAGACTTGCCTAAACTCAGCCACATGATCGTATGGATCTCCAGTGCCATCGAAGTAGTTCTTCATGGACTTAACTAGCTGAGTCGGTCTCAAGGTTCTTGTGTGCTCTCTAGGTCGTGGTAGAGGGAACTCATCCGCATTTCTTTGATTCCTATGAGCTCTAAGTATCTCAGGTTCTACTCTAATCGTCTCCGTCCTCGTTCTTTCTCTACCCACTGGATTGGCAAAGCTTACTTCCGGCCTTTCTCTATGTCTGTCTCTTTGAGTTCCATGAGCTTGGGATGTTCCAGCTCCAGGGTGACCATAGGACACATTCGATCGTGGTTGGGGGAAGACGAAATCACCCTTCCAAGTGTAAGCATGCCTATCATTTTCTGTCACCACAAAGATCCTCTCCGAAGCGTGATCTAAGTAGGTCACTCTGCCTGGGCTATCAGGATCCTTAAACTCATAGATCATGATTGTTCCTATATCAGTTGGCTGATCAGATTTGTACCTCCAAAAGGCTTCGTCAGTCTCTCGGTTCAGAAGCAGATCTATACTCTTGTTGTCTTGGGGCACCCACTCAGGTGTGGTAATCCTAGTGAGAACAGATTTGCCTCGGGGTGTTCTAGGTTCTACTCCCATGTTTCCTTGTTCCAAGTCACATAAGTCCGCTTCTGAGATTACATTCCCAAATTCATCTGTCCTATCTGGGTGACTGGTGACTACGTATATGGTTCCTTCTTTGTCCAAGTATGCTCCGTTTTCAAACTTGACAGCTGGGTGCTCTAATCCTATGGATTGATCAGGATTCTTAATCTGTACCACAGATCTTCCTAGGCCGTCCTCATAGATGCTAGCACCTAATCGGTTGGTCCTAAGGTATTCCAACTGTGTTTTGTAAGGGCCTTCTACCCTGTACAAGTATGGCACACCTGAACTACCTGTAGGTCTCTCCATACCTTGAGACATCTCTGAATCACTGGTCTCAGAGCTAGGGTAATGCGAGTGATGACTCAACTGCTGGGCCCAAGACCTAGCAGTGTGTTTGACACTAGCCTCTGAAGACCTAAGGCTTTGTCTCTCCCTTACTAGATGTCGTCCTGATCTAAGGTTCATATGCCTAACTGGTTAGCCCAATTTTTCCCAGGTACAACCACGTTTCTGAGTCCTTTTGTATCGGTTACTTGGTTCTTCTTATGTTGATTATCGTGTTTATACTCTTGTCTGATATCACGTCGTCAGGAATACTTGAGTTTAATTTCGCACTTTAGTTTGGTCGTTTCACGTTAGGTTTCTTTCCTTTAAAGTTGTCGTTCACACACACACAGGTTATCTCTTAACTTGCACTTGATTTCTTAGACAGTCTTTGATTTATCTTGTGCCTATCGTTGCCTGGAATTACTTCTAACACTACCCGCACTTAGCCTAAACTAAGAATTGACAGAGGGTGTTGCGGGTTTTCCAACCTTGAGTTCCTTTCCTTGTATTGTTGCCCTGGTGTGCCCAGGACGTGTATTCCCAAGCCTGCACTTACTCTTGCTTTGTGTACCCTTCGCTGCTCTCACAAGACCTGTAAGAGGCCCACTGTTAGCTCAAGACTTAAATTCAAAAGACAGAACCAATCACTTTTATTCATGTAACACTTCACCAATTTTGCACTGACTTTTTGGACACAACTCTAGAGATCCCTGAATTTTTGTTCCCCCTAGGTATGGTCAACTTCAAAATACCCTATCTAATATTCCTGATCTTAATTTAACCGGATTAAACTAGGTTAACAAGCAAACAGGAATTCTCGAGTTACTTGGGTCATACCCTCGTCAAGCAATGCTACACCCTCATGTTTGCCCCACACTTGGCCAAAATTGAGACCCCTATTTTTGCCTTAAAAATTTGACCTAATTTGCCCTTCTAACGCGTTCGCAAAGTCTGTCGGTCGCGATTGACAGGTCCGTCGTGGCTGTCAGTCGCGATTGACTGGTCAGTCGCGATTGACAGGGGTTACGAAAAGTCAATCGGTCGTGGTCAAAGGGTCGTTGACTCTGTCGGTCACGATTGATGGGTCGATCGCGATTGACAGGTCGGTCGCGAGGGTCTGTCCGTCGTGGTCAAACAGTCGTTGACTATGTCGATCGCGATTGACAGAGCCGTCGTGGTCTGTCCGTCGTGGTCAAACAGTCGTTGACTGTTGTCGATCGCGATTGATGACTCGATCGAGTTTGATGACTCGATCGCGATTGACACGTGTCACGCGTATGGTCCGTCGGTCGTGGTC
>CM035414.1:161770708-161775708 GCA_020310875.1 Ceratopteris richardii | reverse complement strand
TCAAGAGTAGCTTGTTCTTTTTGGGGATTAACACTCTCCATTAGTGGTATCAGAGCAGGAAGTATCAAAATTGAAGGAAGGAGGACCCTCACTGCTGCAGACATAAAGAATTCAACAATTAAAGGTTTAGAAGGTGAAAGCTTGAGAGCAAAGCTTGAGAAGGAGGCCAAACGACATCAAGGAATACAAAAGGAGTATCATTTGAAGTAAAGGTACATCTATTACTCATAAAATTTGAAGAATTCAATACACAGATGATGAAAGGATGGGAGACTCTCTTCAAATATGGAAGTTGGATAGAGAGAACTATCCAGCATGGTCAATGAGGATGGAAGCTCACCTTATGAGCAAAGATTTGATAGGATACATCACAGGTGAAGAAGAAAAGCCTCAGTTCAGAGATCCTCATGTTCCAACTAGGGAAGAATTATCAGATTTGAAGACTTGGATGAAGAAAGATGCTCAAGCTAGGAGCATTATTTACATGGCAGTTAATGACTACTTGCTACCTCACATTAGAGGTCTTGAAAGTGCAAGTGATATATGGAATGCTTTGGAGGAGCATTTCCAAAACACCACAAATTCAAGGCATCCTTGTGGGCTGAATTTACTACATTCAAGAAGAAGGCCTCTCAATCCATCTCAGATTATGTAACAAGGATGAAGGACATAGCAAATGCATTAGGAGCAGTTGATGAATACATTGAGGAGGATAAATTGGTAAGGCAAATCCTTGCAGGTTTGAGAGGTGATGACAAATGCAATCCATTCATTTTGTCTACTGAATTATCACTTGATCATTTCACTCCTGATTTAAATCAGTTGCTAGGACATATGCTAACCTTTGAGCAAGATGTCAAAAGTGAAAGTGATAAGATTGCACGTCAAGCAATGTATTCAAAGGGTAAGAAGAAGAATATCAAAGGGAAGCAACAAGCAAATGAAGAGGAAGGTACAACTAGCCAAGCCAACTTCCTGAGAGGAAGAGGAGGTGGCAAAGGTAGAGGAAGAGGCAGGAGTAATAAAGATGGAGTCAAAGCTTGCTGGATTTGTGGTAGGACAAATCACTTAGCTAATGATTGTTTGCATAATACTCAGAGTAATGGTGGATATAATCAGAATTTTAATTCAAGAGGAAGAGGTGGAAAAAATCAAAGAGTTAATTTCAGAGGTAGAGGTAGTAGAGATTACTTTGGAAGAAATGTAGGTAGAGGATTCCAAAGTCAACAATACAACAATACTTACTATAATTATGCTTCAGATCAGAAGGAGGATTCAACATTGATAATGAATGCAACTTGTGAAAGGAAAAGTGAAGACCAAAGAGTCTTCTACATTGACTTAGGGTGTAGCAATCACCTGAGTGGTAACATAGCTTTGATGACTGATTTGGAGAATAAGATAACTAATCATGTAGTTCAAACAGGTGACAATACAAAGCACAATGTGAAGTCAATTGGATCAGTGAAGGCCAAGGATGGTAGTACTCTCTTGAATAAGGTTTTGTATGTTCCTACAATTCCTAAGAATCTGATAAGTGTAGGCCAAATTGTTGAAAAAGGTTATGAAGTTAGGTTCACTAATGAAGGAGTGTTTGTGGAAGACCCTACCAATGGGTATAAAACAATTTTTTCATGGAAGAAAGAAGGAAGATTGTTCACATTAAAGATCCAAGGGAATGTTGGTCATGCCTTGTTAACTTATGGAGGACATAAGATCTCTGAGTTAGATCTTTGGCACAAGAGGCTTGGACATTTTAATGAAAGAGGTATCAAAGATATGGTTAATAATGGTTCAGTGCTTCGATTGTCTGATGTTGCAGGTCAACATATGACATACAGATGTGAGGCATGTCAATTAGGTAAGGCTCATAAGCAATCTTATTGCAAGCATGGTTTTATGTATTCAGAGAAGCTTGAATTGGTACACACAGATGTGTGGGGACCATCAAAGGATTTCAGTATCAATGGTTCAAGGTATTATGTGATTTATGTTGATGATGCTACCAGATGGATCACTATCTATGTGATCAAGGATAAGTCAGAGGTATTGAATACATCCAAACATTATCATGTGTATGCAGAGAGAATTATAGGTCATAAGTTGAAGAGACTAAGGTCAGATGGAGGGAGAGAGTCTTTCTCTAATGAGTTCAGTGATTACTTATGGAATGCAGGTATCAAAAGGGAAATTACTTGCAGGTACTCTCCTCAACAAAATGGTGTATCAGAAAGGAGGAATAGAACTCTTGTTGAGTTTGCAAGATCCATGATGAAGGAGAAAAATTGCCCAAATTATTTGTGGGTTGAGGCTGTAAATACAGCTACTTATTTGGTTAATAGGTTACCATGTAAAGCTTTGCAGGGTATGACACCATATGAGGCATGGTGGGGTAAGAGACCTACTCTAGATCATTGCAAAGTATTTGGATGTTTGGCATATGTATATGTGTGCCATCTCAATTAAGGCACAAATTGGAACCTAAAGCTAAAAAGTATGTGTTTATTGGATATGATGATAACCAGATGGGATATAGGTTGTGGAGTCCATCCACAAAACAATTCCTAGTGTCTAAGGATGTTACATTTGATCAGCAAGGTACTTGGTATGCAGGTACAATAAATATTTATGCAGGTGATGAAGAAATTATGGATCAGAAGAAAGGTAAATCAAAGGTTCAGATATTTGACAAAGAAAAGAACAATGAAGTACAGGTTGAAGTTGAAGAAGTGCCAAGGTTTGATCCAGAGTGTGATGAACTAGAAACCTCAAGGAGTGGAGAACTCAGAAGGTCATCAAGACACAAATGGCAACCTACAAGGTATAGCTATGACACTTCTTTTTTGGCTACCAAAGATTATGCTTATATGGTAAAGGGAGATGAAGACCCTTCTACATATGAAGAGGCAAAAGGTAAGGAAAATTGGGAGAAAGCTATGCAGGAAGAGTATGATGCATTGGTGGAGAATGAGACTTGGGATTTGGTTCCTAAACCAAATGGTCAGAAGATCATTGGATGTAAATGGGTCTACAAGACAAAGAGATTTGCAGATGGAAGTGTGTCTAGGTATAAAGCTAGACTTGTTGTGAAGAGTTTTGCTCAGACATATGGTATAGATTATGATGAGACCTATAGTCTTGTGGCAAAGATGACAACCATCAGGACACTCATAGCTATTGCTGCATGTAAAGGTTGGAAATTATGTCTATTAGATGTGAAGAATGCTTTTTTAAATGGTTATATTTCAGATGATGTTTTCATGGAGCAACCACAAGGATTCAGAGATGGAAGGTATCCAGATCATGTGTGCAAGCTCAAGAGAGCTTTGTATGGCTTGAAGCAGGCCCTAAGGGCATGGAATTATAGACTTGTGAAGTTCTTGAAAGAACTTGGTTTCCAAGTATCTAAAGAAGATAGTAGCTTGCTTGTTAAAGCAAGTGATAATGGGTTCATTTACATGTGCATATATGTTGATGATATAATTCTTACAGGTACAGATGAGAAAGGCATTCAAAGCCTAAAGAAGCAAATGGAGAAAGAGTTCAAGATTAGTGACTTGGGAGACTTGTCATATTTCTTGGGCATGGAGATCTCATACACTCAACATGGAGTGTATGTAACTCAAGAAAGGTATTTGGAAAACTTGTTGATCAAGTTTAAAATGGATGATTGCAGGGTAGCACCTACTCCAATGGAAGTGAATCACAAATTGAGTAGATATGGTGGAGAAGAGTTCAAGGATATGAAGCTATATCAAAGTTTGGTTGGTAGTCTGATTTATGCTACTTTAACTAGGCCTGACTTGTCATATGCAGTTGGAGTATTGTCTCAATTCATGCATTGTCCTAGGAAAGAACATTGGATTGCACGACAAAGAGTGTTGAGGTACATTAAGGGTACACTCAAAGAAGGTTTGTATTATGGTTTTACATCAGATACAAACATCAAAATATATAGTGATGCAGATTGGGCAGGTAATCCAGATGATAGGAGATCAACATATGGATACTTGTGTTATGTGGGAGATAAGTTAATTTCATGGTGTTCAAAGAAGCAACACACAGTTGCTTTGTCATCTACAGAAGTAGAGTATAAAGGTATGGTGGAATCTGCAAAGGAAGTGATATGGCTTAAGACTCTGATGAATAGTTTTGATATCATTCAAAGTACACCCACTATTCATGGAGATAACATGAGTTCATTCTATTTAGCTGCTAACCTTGTGTTTCATGCCAGGACTAAACACATTGAGATTCACTATAACTTTCTAAGAGAGAAGGTGATGGATAAAGAGATTGAAGTCATACATACTTCAACAAAAGATCAGATAGCTGATATGCTAACCAAAAGCTTGGATGGACCAAAGCTACAGAGATTCAAAGACATGGCAGGCGTAAAGAAGATAGAGGAAACCTCAATTGATAATTGAGGGGGAGCTGTTGGTGCAGGCCAATCAACAATTGGAGTTTTGGGTGAAGACTTGAAGTCAAGGACTAAAGAAAAGACCAAGTCATGAAGCATGAAGGAAATGCATATCCAGGTGATAAAGATGTGTATACATATGTAGATTATTTTAGAGTCAGTTCATCATATACTTTTGTATGGTCATGAGCTTGTAAAAATTTGCCTATATATACAAAGAAAATGTCGGGGCAAAGTAGAGAGATTATGTGAGAACAAGATTTGAGAAGAATTAGATGTCATTAGACTTTTAGAAGTGAGTAGAATCTCTCTCATTACTCAGATGTAAGAATTTCTCATAAATGAAAAATGTTGCACCCGATCTTTCTGTGTATTCACCTTCCATGCTTGATCATTTCAAGAATCCTTCTGTATATGTCTAATTCCATAGTTAATGAGTCTATGGTTAAAGTTTGAGAGCCTAATTGTAAACAGGCTGTGAGAATTACGAGTAGGAACATTCATATGTGAAGAAATGTTCACTCGTTCCTGAAACAAGTGCAAAATTTGATGTTAATGTTCTGGTCAGTTCTCCTTC
>CM035414.1:161763208-161765708 GCA_020310875.1 Ceratopteris richardii | reverse complement strand
TTCTAGGACTGCCGAACATATCAAAGCAACACATGATCAACAGGTGTGATGCATGTCAGATTGGGAAGGCAGAAAGACAACCATTCAACCACAAAGGCTACATCCACAACAACTTATTGGACTTAGTACATACAGATGTATGGGAACCAAGTCAAGAACCTTCATGGGTAGGATCAAGGTATTATGTCTCATTTATTGACGACCATAGTAGATGGACTGTTCTATACATTACCAAGAGTAAGAATGAAGTATTTGATTGCTTCAAGAAGTATCTTGCACATGTGGAGAATCATACAGGTAGATCACTAAAGAAGCTCAGATCTGATGGAGGGGGAGAATACTTCTCCAAAGAGTTTGATGAGTTCTTGCAGGACAAAGGTATCAAAAGAGAAGTGACTACTAGGTACTCTCCTCAACTAAATCGAATTGTAGAGAGGAGAAACAAGACATTGGTTGGATCAGCCCGAACAATGCTTGAAGAGAAGAAGTTGCCACATTATCTATGGGCAGAAGCTATTTCAACTGCAGTGTACCTTGTCAATCAACTACCATCCAAATCACTTCAAGGTATGACTCCTTATGAAGCATGGCATGGAAGAAAACCTAGTCTTGGACATTGCAAGGTTTTTGGTTGTTTAGCTTATGTTCATGTACCATCACAAATAAGAGGTAAGCTAGATGAAAGGGCAACAAAGGTAGTGTTTATTGGATATGATTCAACTCAGATGGGTTATAGGTTCTTCAATCCTTCAACCAAGCAATTCACTACAAGTAGAGATGTTGTGTTTGAAGAACAGAGGTCTTGGTATGATGAAGATAAACAAAAGGTAACACTACCATATGATCTTGATTCTAACTCTCATCAATTAGGAAGCAAGCATGATACACAGGTCCAGGATCCAAGAAGTGATACAGACGATGACCAAGATGAAAGAGAAAGGGATTACAAGCTATGGAAGTCAAGAGGCAAAGCAAAGATGCAAGAGGTTGGAGAATGCTCCAAACAAGCACCTAGAAGATTAGCAAGAGAGAAGAAACAACCAGAAAGGTATGGATATGATTCCACATTTGTTACAAAGCATTCAATCTACTTGGCAAAAGACTCTATTTCAGAGGAACCCTCAACCTATGAAGAGGCAAAGGGAAACCCTAATTGGGAAGAGGCCATGAACGAAGAGATAGATGCATTGAAGGAAATGGACACTTGGGATTTGGTTCCAATGTCGTCGAATCAAAAGGTAATTGGTTGCATATGGGTATATAAAGTTAAAAGAAATTCAGATGGATCAGTTTGAAGGTACAAGGCAAGATTAGTTGCCAAAGGATGCTCACAAACTCATGGTATAGACTATGAGGAAACATTCTCACCAGTTGCAAAGATGACTACAATCAGGACATTGATAAGTGTAGCTGCTGCAAGGAATTGGAGACTCCTCCAACTTGATGTGAAAAATGCATTCTTAAATGGTTGGATAAGTGAAGAGGTATACATGTCACAACCACCAGGTTTTGAAAACCCTAATCATCCATCTTATGTTTGCAGACTTAAGAAAGCATTGTATGGATTGAAACAAGCTCCAAGAGCTTGGAATTACAGGTTGGTTACATATCTTCAAGACCAAGGGTTCAAAGCTAGCAGCTAAGATCCTTCTCTATTCATCAAAAGAAATCACAATGAGGTTATCTATCTATGTATATATGTAGATGATATTATTGTTACAGGTGATGATCTAAATGGCATTCAAAGGATCAAGAGACACATGCAAGAGGAGTTCAAAATCAGTGACCTAGGTGAGCTCACATATTTCCTAGGTATGCAGGTGATATATACTGATGAATGAATGTATTTGACTCAAAGAAGATACATTCAGGATCTTCTTCTCAAGTAAATGGAGAACACTAAACCTGCAGCTACACCTTTGAAGATGAATCATAAACTTACTGTTTATGAAGGTGAGAAAATTGAAGACATAAAAGAGTATCAAAGTTTGGTAGGTAGCTTGATATATGCTACTCATACAAGGGCAGACATCTCATATAGTGTGGGAGTGCTTAGTCAGTTCATGCACTCACAGAGAAGACCACACATGGATGCGGCTAAGAGAGTACTTAAGTATCTCAAAGGTACAATCAACGAAGGTTCAAAGCTAGTGTCATGGAGTTCCAAGAAGCAACCAATAGTTGCTTTATCTTCAACTGAAGCAGAGTACAGAGGCTTGACCATAGCAACTCAAGAGGCAATATGGTTAAAAGCATTGTATACAGATTTAGGACTTGTGAGTTCCAAACCTCACATATTTGGAGACAACATAATTTCCATGCATCTAGCAGCAAATCCTATTTTCCATGCGAGAACCAAGCACATAGAACTCCATTACCACTTCATCAGGGAGAAGCTCATGACAAAGAAAATTGACATTTCTTTTGTTCCTACTGAAAAGCAAGTAGCAGATATGATGACGAAGGCACTTGATGGAATAAAGCTTTGTAGATTCAAAGC
>CM035414.1:161730708-161733208 GCA_020310875.1 Ceratopteris richardii | reverse complement strand
ATCCAATCAAGGCTTTGAACCTGCATAGTTTGGTTCCATCCAAAGCTTTAGTCAACAAATCTGCACATTACATGTTGGTTGATACATAGGTCAGTTGAATATCCTTGCTTATCAACTTCTCTCTCACATAATGATAATGAACTTCTATATGTTTGGTTCTAGCATGATAGATAGGATTAGCTACAAGGTGAAGAAAACTTGTATTATCTCCAAAGATTATTGGAGACCTAGTATATAATCCCAATTCTGTATACAAAAGCTTAATCCAAATTGCTTCTTGTGTGGCATTAGCTAGTCCTCTATATTCTACTTCTGTAGAGGACAATGCAACAGTTGGTTGCTTCTTTGCAGACCAAGATATTGGCTTATCACCTGCAAATGAAATATATCCAGAAGTGCTCCTCCTATCATCCTTGCATCCTGCCCAATCTGCATCTGAATAAATTTTGATATCAATATCTAAAGTGTAAGGGAAATACAAACCATGGTTCTGTGTACCCTTGAGATACTTCAAGATTCTCTTGGCAGCCTCTAAGTGAGGTATCCATGGCTTGTGCGTAAACTGACTTAGCACACTAACTCCATATGCAATATCTATCCTTGTTAAGGTAGCATAGTTCAAGCTACCCACCATACTTTGATAACCTGTAATGTCATTGACATCATCACCTTTGTGGGCACTTAGTTTTAGGTTTACCTCCATTGAAGTGCTTGCTACTTTGGCATCTTGCAAATGAAACTTCTTTAACATGTCTTGTATATACTTTTTCCTAGTAATGTATATCCCTGAATTAGTGTAGACTAATTCAAGCCCAAGAAAATACTTCAATAGACCAAGATCATTGATCTTGAACTCCTTCATCATTTGGCTCTTGATATATCTGATTCCATTGACATCATTACCTGTAATGATGATGTCATCAACATAAACACAAAGGTATATTATGTCTGAATTACTTCTCTTTATGAATAGAGAAGTATCTGCCTTGCTCATAACAAATCCTTGGTCTTGGAGGTATGTAGTTAACCTGTAATTCCATGCCCTAGGTGCCTGCTTCAATCCATATAAAGCCTTTTTTAATTTGCAAACGTATGTTACCTTCTTAGGATCCTCATAGCCAGGAGGTTGTGACATATATACTTCCTCTGAGATCCATCCATTCAAGAAAGCATTCTTGACATCCAATTGGTACATATTCCAATTTTTTGATGCAGCCACACTTACCAACACTCTGATTATTGGCATCTTGGCCACAGGAGAAAATGTCTCTACATAGTCTATGCCTTGGGTTTGTGCAAAACCCTTGGCTACCAATCTGGCCTTGTACCTATTAATTGTGCCATTAGAATTTCTTTTAAGCTTATAGATCCATATGGATCCTATTACCTTCATGGAGTCCTTCTTGGCTACTAACTCCCATGTGTCACTCTCCTTAAGTGCTTCAATCTCCTCATCCATAGCTTCTTTCCATTCTGATTTGGTTATGGCTTCTTCATATGATCCTAGTTCTTCATTTGACAAATCTTTGGCAAGATAAACAGAATGTTTAGTAACAAGAGATGTATCATACCCATATCTGATAGGTTTTTTGCTTTCTCTTTGTGATCTTCTGATTGATTGAGTTGAAGATTCAGGTATGTCTTCAAGCTTCTTCATCTTCATTTTGCCCTTGGACTTCCATGCCTTGAACTCTTTAAGGTTGATAGTATCTTCATCATCTGAACTTGAGGCTTCATTCTGAGTAGGTTCCTCCTTTGCAAGATTCGGAAACTCCTCTTCCAAATCATAGGGTAATTTAACCTTCCTACATTCATTCTCATACCAAGAATCATTTTCATCAAAGACAACATCTCTGCTTACCATGAATCCCTTATTGGTAGGGTTATAAAACATGTAACCTTTTTTATTTAATCATACCCAATAAAGATGCATTTTTCAGCCTTTGGGTCTAGCTTACCTCTTATCTGAGAAGGAATGTGTACATATGCTACACATCCAAATATCATGCAATGGTCAAGTGAGGGTCTCTTACCATGCCATGCTTCATAGGGTGTCATGCCATCAAGAGACTTAGATGGTAACCTGTTTATGAGGTAAGTGGCAGTAGAAACACTCTCTGCCCATAGATAGTTAGGTAACCTTTTCTCATTCAATATAGATCTAGTTGTCTCAACAATTAACCTATTTCTTCTTTCAGCTACCCCATTCTATTCAGGAGAATACCTTGTGGTTATTTTCCTTTTGATGCCTTTGGCCTGCAAGAAAGTTTCAAACTCATTGGAGACGTACTCACCTCCTCCATCTGACCTTAGCCTCTTCAAATTCCTTCCTGTCTGATTTTCAACTAGTGCAAGATATTTTTTAAAGCAATTAAACACTTCATCCTTGTGCTTCATGAAGTACAATACAGTCCATCTGCTGTAATCATCAATAAAAGATACATAGTACCTTGAACCTGAAACTGAGGGGTCTTTGCCTTGTCCCCATACATCTGTGTGG
>CM035414.1:161603208-161725708 GCA_020310875.1 Ceratopteris richardii | reverse complement strand
CCATTGGCTGCAAAGTAGATGGGAAAGACCTTGTGCATATTACTCCAAATGTATTGAGAGGGGAAGACAAGTGGAAACCCCTCATTACTACCATCTTGTATAGAGACCCTCTACCAACTCTTGAGGAGTTGATCCCACACCTGGTGGCAGAAGAGGTTGCCATAGGAGACACATCCAAGAAGGATGGTCACTCACAAGTCCTATATGCTAGCAAAGGAAAAGGCAAGAGTGGAAACAAGGGGAAAGGAGGAAAAAGCAAGTGGAAGCAATCCAAGGAGGAAGATTCACATTCACAAGGAGATACTAAGGCATCATCTTCAAGGAAAGGCAAGAATGGCAAAGGGAAAAACAACCCTTATCAAGTCAAAACTTGTTTTATATGTGGTAAGAAAAATCATATTTCTTCACATTATTGGTTCAAGGATGAAAATGGTAAGAAGAAGAAGGAGCAAGGGAACTATGCTAACAACTCTAAGAAGGATCATGAGAAGGAGACCCTCCTAGCCATGAGACATGGCAACACTACTGATCCCAAGGACACAGTGGTACATAGACTCTGGATGTTCTAATCACATGTCATGTATGGAGAACTCTTTTGCTCATATGCAAGTCCCAAGCTCAAAAGATTGTGTGGATATAGGAGATAACACTGAGCATCCCATTAAACATGTGGGAGATGTGAAGCTAGGTGAAGGTAAATATATCAACACTCTTAAAGATGTTCTCCATGTTTCATCTATTTCCAAGAACCTTATCTCTCTAGGACAAATAGTAGAGAGAGGTATGTAGGTTATATTTGATGGAAAAGGGTGCATGGAGAAGCAAGGAGGCAAGGTCATTGCCAAGGGAAGTAAAGAAGACAGATTGTTCATACTAGATGTTGATCCTACACACAACAACGTATATTATGTGATGATTGGTCACAAAAGGATTCCAGAGATTGATGCATGAGTGATATACATTCCAAGAAAATATGATAACTTTCCTACATCACTTATTTTGAATTCATTTTCAAGTGATCTATTCACTACTTTAATTCTTTCATTTGAGGTACATGTGATTACAATGTCATCTACATTTATGCAAATGTAGATTGTAGCTTCATCTCTTCTTTTGATGAATAGACTTGTATCTGCCTTTGAACTTTGATATCCAAGATCATTGAGATACTTCACAAGCCTATAGTTCTAGGCTCTTCATGCTTGCTTTGATCCATTGAGTGCTCTTCTTTACATGCGTAGATAAATTGGATGCCTAAAGTATGGAAACCCTTGTGGTTGCTCCATAAATACTTCATCTGATATGTATCCATTAAAAAATGCATTCTTTCTGTCCAACTGGCTCAAGGTCGATCATTTTGATGTTGCAATAGCAATCACTTTCCTTATGGTTGACATTTTGGCCACATCACTAAATGTCTCATCATAATATATTCTATAATTTTGAGCATAGCCTTTGACCACCAATCTAGCTTTATGTATGTCTATTCTTCCATCTACTAGCTTCTTCACTTTATAAACTGACGTATTTTGAATCTCTTTTTTACCATGAGGTTTTGGAACAAGTTCCCATGTCTTGTTCTCCTCAAAAGCATTGAATTCTTCATTCATTGCTTCTTGATTTCTTTTGCTTTATCATAGTCTTGAGGTTCTTCATCATCTTTCATCATATAAGCATATTTTTTGTAAATCATATAAGGAGTATCATACGAGTACCTTGTTGGTTGTCTCCTTACTCTGCTTGACCTTCTTCGTTCCTCCACTTCATGTGTATTTGCATAGACTTCTTCATCAAACCTAGGTGCATCTTCATTTCTTCTTGATGATCCAGACCTAGATGCACTTGCTTGCACGTGATCGATTTCATCATCATTGGTGTGTGGTTCTCATTCTATGTATCCATTAGGAAAAAAGGTGAACCCTGGATGGGCCTTTTAGCTCAAGGAGTGATTAGTGATGGACCAATCAGAAGAGGGTGGTGGCCACAGTCTATACCCTATAAAATACTAGGCTGAAGGGGGAAGAGGGGACAAGATTCCTCTATGTTCAGGGTTGTCTTCTAGAGAGAGAAGAAATCTCGTAATCAGGCTGGGCCCAAAAATTCAAAATTTTTTAAAAGTTGTAAAACTCATCATAATACCATTAAATGACCTCCATATAACTTTTCAGGGTCAAAAGTGCTATTTTTGACTTCTAATTCAAAATCCGTGCATGTTTGTGGACTAAAAAAGTGACTTTTTTCAAAATGACTCAAAAAACTCTATTTTCCCTCTTCAAACTCCCATTTTCATACCCAAAACCCAAAAAGTCATATTTTTCACCTCTATTCCCTCCATACCATACAACAGAAGCATTGTTTCTCCTCCTACCATTCTCCCAACTTCTGCAGCAATGACAACAACTCTTACTCCCATGGGAAGCTCCAGAGCTCGTAGGAGACCAAAGGACGAAGTTCACACAATGACGTGCCACAACATCAAAACAATGGAAGGAAGTTGGCTACCACAAGAGTTTTGCAAAGGTGCATGGGTGTACATGCAGCCATCTGGACTTGGTCCTCATCGTGTTCGAGATCGTGGAAATTTGGATCTTCATTGGAAAGGTAAGCTCTTAGGCTTCAAGCAGCAAACACATGGTGGGATGGTTGCTATTGTACAACATGTCTTCACAGTTTCAACCATGAAGTTAGAAAACTCCAATAGAATTAGATATCCAATCCATTGTGAGTATTTCTATTTTCTCAATGCTTCATGGTGTTAAATGTCTTAATTACTCATCTCATATGTTTTTCATTGCTACAGTCATATTTCCTTCTAGTTTAGTGGAAGAGCAACCACTTCATAGTCTCACAGGAACTTTCAAAGCATTACATGCAGACATTGGGGCATTAGTGTTTCCAGATGTACCTCTGTTGGCATACAAAGCAACAAAGGAGTCATGCACAATACGGCAACAAGGCCAGATCATTTTTTCCCATAGATTATGTACAACCCAAGTGATTTTAATCACTACACAAACATTGTAAATCCCGTTTTTGGTAGATTAGACTCCATTTTGTGCAAGCCGAGGAGTCCTCGAGCTTGAGGAGTATTAGAAGTACCATCGTACCAAATTTCATAATTTTTAGACTTCGTTTGAGCCCTCAAATAAGCCCTGGAACCTAATTTTTAACTAGGCCGGACACTAGGTCTGGACAGGGCCAAAAGCTAGTCAAAAACTATAAAAAGAGCTAGAGAGCTCATTTTTGAGGTTAGATTGTAATTGAAATGAACTTGTAAGAGCCTGTGAAAGTAATCTAAAGAACTCCATTGATTCTCTCTCTTTGTCTTGCCGTGTGTGCGCGTGTGTGTGTATGTGTGTGCATGCTTGTGTGCTTCTCACTCACGCACTTGTGCCGCCACTTGCTCGAGGTCTTCATACCATCCTCTCGTCTTCCCGGATTGACATTAAAGGAGGTGCTACTCATCACTGAGCTACACCAAATTTTGGCGCCGTTGCCGGGGATCGAGCTTTGAGGACGAGCGTGTGATGGTAAGACGTAGAGTTGACGCGTTGGAGTTGTAGGTATTTTCTTCACTCTCATCGGTTTTCTTTTACTTTCTTCACCATCTTCATCATCATCATCACCATCTCCCACGTCCATCTCCATCATCGCGAAAATTTCAGTTTTGACTATATCCCCATCTCCACCTCATTTCCCTCATTTCACTTGTGAGAGAGAGCGAGAGAGCGAACTTGCATGTGCTGTTTTTGCTTGTTTTCTGAGCTATTTTGCAGGTTTTTGCTGTACCATCATCCCCAGCAGTGTGCGCAGGTACGACAGGCTCTGCACAGGTCCCGGGACGACAATCTCTGTCTATCGCGACAGACAGAAAATCTTAACATTTTGTGAATGCATGATTAGCACTGTAACCTACACCTTATGGGCACTCTAGATCACTAGAAGTTTTTCAAAAATTTGCATTTTTTCAGTCTATCGCGACAGACACTGTCTATCGCGACAGACACCGTCTATCGCGACAGACAGAAATCCGCGACAGACACTGTCTATCGCGACAGACACCGTCTATCGCGACAGACAGAGACCCACGACAGATAGCGTCTATCGCGACAGACACCGTCTATCGCGACAGACAGAAATCCACGATAGACACCGTCTATCGCGACAGACACTGTCTATCGCGACAGACACCGTCTATCGCGACAGACAGAGACCCACGACAGATAGCGTCTATCGCGACAGACAGAATTCCGCGACAGATACCGTCTATCGCGACAGACACCGTCTATCGCGACAGACAGAAATCCACGATAGACACTGTCTATCGCGACAGACACCGTCTATCGCGACAGACAGAATTCCGCGACAGACACCGTCTATCGCGACAGACAGAAATCCACGATAGACACTGTCTATCGCGACAGACACCGTCTATCGCGACAGACAGAAATCCGCGACAGACACCGTCTATCGCGACAGACAGCCCCCACGATAGATTGTGTCTATCGCGACAGACACCGTCTATCGCGATAGACAGGCCTTTTCGGCAAAAAATTAAGGAGTGAATTTTTGGAAATTTAGGCTAAATTTTGGGCATAATTGCACTTTCATGTACTCATCTACTTACGAAGGCCTTAGAAAATGCATTAAAACCCCCGAAAGGTTCTGTTTGTCCAGTTAACCCCCTAAACCCTGAACGGTCATAACTTTTTCATACGAAATCCATTTTCTGAGCTCTAGGGCTTGTCGGAAAGCTCGTGACATATACTACACGCCCTCAACTGTTTTTTATAAGAATAACGCGTTGATTTTCAGATAGGATATTTGGAAGTTGACACACTGAGGGGTAGGAACACCAAGGGAGCTCTAGAGGAAATTTCTAGCAATACAAAAGGGGGAACAAGGGTCATTAAAAAAGTGTCTGAAATAAATTGTCTGTCAATTGAAAGGTCTACTTGGAGCTAATCTTGGGATTTATGCAGGCCTATTGAGAAGCAACTGAGAGCGTCCAAGCAAGGGTTTTGCACAAGCTTGAGAATCAACTTCTCGAGCACTAAAGAGCAAGGTTTGGCAAGAAAAGGTTGGAATACTCTCAACTCCTCTTCGTCAATTCCTAGCTTAGGCTAAGAACGATTAGAAGTAGGAGTAAGTCAGGGCGACGATAGGCCACTATCAAGTTGAAGACCACCTAAAAACTCAAGTTCAAGCTAAGGGCATAATCCTTGTACTGTCGAGAATTTTAAAGGGAAAGAACTTAACGTAGAACGGTCAACTGTAAGTGCGAAACAACATTCAAATATTCCTGACGACGTGATATCAGACAAGAACTCAAACACGATAAAATAACTAAAAAGAATCAAGTGACTGGTACCAATTAATCGGCAACGAGGTTGTACTCTGGGCAAAAATTGGACTAATCAGTTAGGCATATGAACCTTAGATCAGGACGACACCTAGTAAGAGAGAGACAAAGCCTTAGATCTTCAGAGGCTAGTGTCAACCACACTGCTAGGTCCTGGGCCCAGCAGTTAAGCCACCACTCATACTACCCTAGCTCTGAGACCAGTGAGTCAGAAATGTCTCAGGGCTTGGACAGACCTACGGGAAGTTCAGGAGTGCCTTACTTGTACAGGGTAGAAGGCCCTTACAAAACACAGTTGGAGTACCTTAGGACCAATCGATTAGGTGCTAGCATCTATGAGGACGGCCTAGGGAGATCCGTGGTCTAGATTAAGAATCCTGATCAATCCATTGGACTAGAGCACCCAGCTGTCAAGTTTGAAAACGGTGCATACCTGGACAAAGAAGGAACCATATACGTAGTCACCAGTCACCCAGATAGGACGGATGAATTTGGAAATGTAATCTCAGAGGCGGACTTAGGTGACTTAGAACAAGGAAACATGGGAGTAGAACCTAGAACCCCTCGAGGTAAATCAGTTCTCACTAGGATTATCACGCCTGAATGGGTCCCCCAAGACAACAAGAGCATAGAGTTGCTCCTCAATCGAGAAACTGATGAAGCCTTTTGGAGGTATAAGTCTAATCAGCCAACAGACATAGGAAATATCATGATCTATGAGCTTAAGGATCCGGATAGCCCAGGCAGAGTGACCTATTTAGATCAGGCTTCAGAACGGATCTTCGTGGTGACAGAAAATGATAGGCATGCCTACACGTGGAAGGGTGAATTTATTTTTCCCCAACCAAGATCAAATGCATCCTATGGTCACCCTGGGGCGGGAACTTCCCAAGCTCATGGTACGCAAAGAGACAAAAGTAGAGATAGACCGGAAGTAAGCTTTGCCAACCCTGTAGGCAGAGAAAGAACGAGAACAGAGACGAATAGGGTAGAACCTCCTGAGATACATAGAGCCCACAGGAACCAAAGAAATGTAGATGGATTCCCTCTGCCAAGACCTGGAGAGCACGCAAGAACTTTGAGACCCACCCAGCTAGTTAAGTCCATGAAGAATTACTTTGACGGCACAGGAGATCCCTATGATCATGTGGCAGAATTCAAGCAAGTCTTGAGAGCTGAACAAGTGGAAGATCTGTTCACGCAGTACAATGCCTTCGGTCTAACCCTTAGGAACACGGCACTTACATGGTTTCAGCCATTAGATGAGCGTCAGTTCAGGAGCATAGACCAACTCCTAGAGGCATTCATTGTAGAGTTCTCTAAGAGCGGCATAAGACACAATACCTCCTCATTGATCCACAGCTTCAAACAGACCCCCCAAGAGACTGTCAGATTGGCCGGAAGAAGGTTTAGACAATATCTGGAAAGGTGCCCTATTTCGGAGTTACCCACATCTGCTAAACAAGTAGCCTTATTCCTTGATGGATTGCTGAGCCCAAAATTGAGATCCTATGTGTATCTGAAAGACCCTAGGACTATAGAAGAATGTGTACGTATGTGCATTGACATTGAAGATAACCTAGGAGAAGAGCTAGAGTTGTCCAAAATTTACAAAGATTCAGATAGTGCATCTAGTCAATCTTCCACACAAGCCACATCAATTGAAGAACTTGCCGAAAAAGTAGCTCAGAAACTAGGTGTAACTAGCAAACAAATCCCAAGGTTTGCCCCTGTGAAAAGGTGCTATACATGCGGTGGTGACCATATGGCGAACGTCTGTCCCATTATGGCTCAACCCCAAGTAAACCCTAGTAGCCAGTACTGCACCATAGAACGGAGATACACCAATCACACCGCACAAGACTGCCCATACAACAAGCAGGCAGTTAGGCAACCCTATCCGCAACCCTACCAACAAGGCAGATACCAGAACCAAAATCCACCACCACAATATGCTAGACCCCAACAAACCTACCAACCACAGTATCAGGCCCAACAAAGGCCTCAGCCTGTGCTAGCACAACAACCCCCTGCCCCAGCTAATGTGATTCCGGTAAAGTATACTGCTGCAGAAGAGAACCTGAATAGAGCTATAGTCCCTGTAACATCCTTGATCTCTGAAAATGACCCAAGTGACCATAGCTTTGATTCTACCCATGTGGATAGCCCCCAGGCTTACTACATGCAGTCCCCAGAACATGGAGAGTCCTACTATGGTGAAGAGTCGAACGAACCTAGTTGGGAGTCAGATTACACGAACGTCATGTATACAAACCCCAACCCTAGACCTCAACCTAGGCAAGTACGACCACCATTTCCTAGAGGACCGTGCTACAGATGCCAAGGAGATCACCTCATTCGTGATTGTCCCTTGCCTCCACCTACGCAAACCCAGTCGGTGACGATCCAAGGCTTCTGCCAAGATTGCGGAAAAGAGCATCTCTTACGAGATTGCCCAAAGAACCCCAATAGCATGCCAAAAATCACCCCTATCAACGTTGTTGGGTTAGTGGTAGACTCCTCAGGAAGCGTCACTTCCACTGCACCAGTACAGGTAGTCACTAGGGCTCAGGCATTGCAGCAAAACCAAGGGGTAGGCCAGGAAAAGAGCCTAGATGCTAGCGATACTGAGAGCCAAAATAAAAAGAGAACAAGAGCTTGGAAAGATAGCCGCGAACGCATGAAAAGGCAATGGGCAAAGAAGATGAGTGAACTTGAGGAAAGTCTACGAGAAACCAAGGCTAAAATCATAGAGATCACGTCTCAACCGCACTCTCACACATTCCCACCGCTACCATCCCCATCACCCTCCATCCCTTCACCCTCTAAGACAGCCCACGCAACCCACCCACCACCCCAAACAGGATCAGTATTAGCTGATCCCACTCCCGAAGACATAGACATGATGCTTAAGGCATATCAGGCCAGAATCCAAGAAGGGCCAAACGTCACGGATCATGACAAGTGCTATCCTAGAGCTGACCTAGAGATAGAAAGAACAAAACTATGCGCGAAAATGGTCGCATTGGCTCAGACTATGTTTGAAGCCAGTCGCCTTTTCAATTACTCAGGCTCAGCCAAAACGCAATTACACTTGGATGGATTCCTAGAGAAGTTAGAGAGGATAATTGCAAGATCTGACAAGGAAGAAAAAAATCAAGACCAAGAAAAAGCAAGCAAAAACAGGAATCATTCCCAATCATAAGTGTATGTGGCCAATGCCCCTAAACCGGACAACTTCCCCTCCTTAGAAAGAATAGAGAGGCCAATAGCACAGCCAGAAAAGGAACCTACCCCTCAAAGAAAGGAAAGGGCAAGAGAACGGGTGAGCCAGCCTCTTCAGGAAGCCCGTGGGCCTCCTCAAGAAGCTTATCTTCCCCCCCAAAAGGCAGATGAGCCTCCCTCGAAAGCTCAAGTACCTCCACAGGTTGCCTCCATTCCTTCTCAGGGGATGTGTGAGCCTGTTCGGAAAAGTAATAGAATAAGTAATCCTCCCCAAGAAGCTTGTGCTCCAGCCATTTGCGAGAACGAGGAGAGAGTCAACAATAGAATCAGCCCTCCTTCACAGGTTTCTTATGCGCCCAATTCTACGGAGCCAGACACTTCTTCTTCTATGAATCGGTTTGCACCAGACTTCCTACGAGAGATTCAAGAAGACAAATGGGATAACGAAAGTGAGGTCGCCCCTCCTTTTGAACTTGTGGACGATGCACACGACCAATTCCCACAAGACATCCCATCTATTTACGGGGAGCATGAGAGTGTTCAGTCTCACGAGAGATTAGACTTTGAGTCGAATTCCATACAAGAGCTACCCCACTTCACAGGCCCATGGGAAGCAAAGTCCACATGTATGAGAGCACCCACAGTCATGGTAAGGAACGACGACTCAGTCATTCCTAGGAACACAGAGGTAGTGAAGAACACTAATGTGCAGTGTAATCTCAAGTTAGAAGAGCTACTCAAGGTTAGACCTGAATTATGGAAACATGTAGCCAAACAAGTACCAGAGATAGCAAAACCTCGTTCCCAGGTAGGATCCCATAGGACAGTGCCAGAAATTCCCTTGGATAAGGTAGGGGATATGTGTGAAGGCGAAGAAGGGAACACCTATCTTCCCATCACCTACCAAGAGTACACCACCAAGGCAATTTTAGACTCAGGTGCAGGAGTTGCAATTGCCACCACCTCCTTATGGAAGCGTTGGGGCAAGCCAGCACTCAGGCCGACGAGAATGAAATTGCAGATGGCCGATGGCCACATAGAGAGACCCCTAGGATTGCTAGAAGGAATAACTCTCACCACTTGTGGTGTCGAGTTTGAACATAGTTTTGCTATCTGTGACTTCAATAAAAATCATGCCTATGAGATGATTTTGGGAAGGCCATTTATGCGACAATTGCAGGTGGTACAGGATTGGGGAACCAACTCCTTGTATTTGCAACACTTGGGTGTTACGACCAAAGTCAATCTCAAAGATTATTCTCACAGAGATGTCCCTCCTATCCAATGGAATCCCGTCCATAGAGCCAAAGATGACACAGAATCGGTGCATTCCATAGGATCTGGATCCTCATGGATGCATGAAGATACCCACTTATGGATGTGCAAGGTAGCAGTAGAAGAAGAGAAGAGAGAGAAAGCCAGAGAGGTAGGTGCGAACGAAACTCATAGACCCATTCAAGACCCAGCCTATGCACCTGTAGTTTTTCCAGACGAGGAATTTGAACCCCATGGCTGGGCAGAAATTTTAGCAACAATGGACGTAGCCATCAATGAAGAACAATGGACACCTCACTGTGATGAGGATGGCTATGATATCTCAGTCTTCTCCATAGAGCCAATCATGGGAGAGGCAGTTCTAGAAGAATGCGAACCTAGCCCTGATGCATTTGAGGATGCAAGTGACTCCGATCTAGAGTCAATCATTATGGACCCACCATTTGCATCAGATGAAGAATACTTCCATGAAATAGAATTTCAACCCCAGAGGCATGGAGAGGTTACAAATGATATAAGATTAGCAACACATGTGACCCCAAAGGAAGAAGGAAAGAAGCAAAAGAAGAGAGAAGCCTCACCGGAAGAAGAAGAATCTTTGTTTGAGGTCCCAGAAAATTTTAAGAAGTACGAGATAGATGACAGGAGAGTCATGATAAGAATGCCTAAACGAGAGACACAAGTAGGAGAGGCCTATGATAACAAAGAAACTACCAAGAAAATAGTAGTGGCCTTAGAAGAAGGAGAGGAGAGATGCACGTATATAGGCCATGACCTGACAGAAGAAGAAGAGTACGAATTGATTACCTTGCTAAGAGAATACAGAGATGTATTCGCTTGGAGTTACAAGGATTTGAAAGGTGTTGACCCTGATATATGCTCACACACCATTCCCATGACCTCAGATGCTAAACCCTCTAAGCAAAAGCCATATACATATAACGATAACTATGCTGCTAAGATCAAGGAAGAGATAGATAGATTGGTCGAAGCGGGATTTATCTATGAAATTGAGCACACTGAATGGGTATCCCCTATCGTGGTGGTGCCCAAGAAGAATGGCAAACTACGTGTGTGCATTAACTTGAAAAAGGTTAATGCCGCCACGATTCGAGATAACTATCCGCTTCCCATCACAGAACATCTCTTAGAAAGAGTGGCAGGCAAGGAAGTGTACAGCTTCCTTGATGGATTTTCTGGCTACAATCAAGTAGCCATAGCTCCAGAGGATCAGCATAAGACAGCCTTTGCCACAGAATGGGGCATTTTTGCTTTTAGAGTAATGCCATTTGGGCTTACCAATGCACCAGCCACCTTCCAGAGGCTGATGTGCCATGTGTTTAAGGAGTTCCTGAGGAAGAGTTTAGAAGTCTATGTTGACGATCTCTGTGCTCATTCCAATGTTAGGCAAACCCACATTCCTGAACTCAAACAAATCTTTGACAAATGTAGAGAATATCAAGTCTGCCTGAACCCCGAAAAGTGTGTTTTTATGGTCAGGCAAGGCAAGATTCTAGGACATATCGTGTCAAAGAATGGCATATCTACTGACGAAGAAAAAGTGAGAGCCATAGCGGAGCTACCTAGGCCAAAGAATGTCAAGGAAGTACAAGCTTTCATGGGGCATTGCGGTTATTATCGACGATTTATACACATGTATGCTGTCATTGCAAAGCCCATGTACGGACTATTGACAAACTTTGAGTGGACGGATGAATGTGAGAATTCCTTCCAAGAACTTAAACGAAGATTATGTTCAGCACCAATCTTGACCACACCAGATTGGAATAAGCCATTCCATGTTCATGTTGATGCATCCAATTACGCTATTGGATGTGTACTTGCACAACCTACTGGTGAAGGTAATATGGATCTTCCAATTGCCTACGCCAGCAGACAATTGAATGCGGCTGAACGGAATTACACCACAACAGAGCGCGAAGGATTAGGCATGGTATATGCAGTCAAGAAATTTAGGCACTATTTGCTTGCAAATAAGTTTAAATTTTTTACGGACCATCAGGCATTGTGGTACTTAGTAAACAAGCCATGCAATACAGGAAGATTAGTGAGATGGTTTCTCTTGCTAATGGAATACGACTTCGAGGTTGTGGTAAGAAAAGGAAGGACTCATTTGAGAGCAGATCATCTCTCTAGGCTCACATCGGGAGAAGCCCCACAAGGAGTGCCAGATGACCTTCCTGACGCTTACTTGTTTAATTTGGAAGTGGTGCCGCAGTGGGCCAAGCCAATAGTACCAGTATTGACATACGGGCCTAATCATCCAGTGGTAAACACACGGAATAGAGAGGTTGTAAAAGCCCAAAAGTATCACATCATGGCCGGAAGCATGTACAAGCACACAGATCAAGGGATCTTGGCTTGTTGCGTAGAAGAGGATGAGTACGCTAAATGGTTGCAATTAGCACATGTAGGTGCATTAGAGCAACACCATTCAAAACAACGAACTTTACAGACTCTAAAAAGATTCGGAGTGCACTGGCCAACTATGGAAGCGGATGTCCAAAAGTTGTGCAAGGAATGCCCAATCTGTTGCACTAAACCACCAGTGGAACATGCCACTCTTTATCAAGTATCCATTGTGCCAGATTGGAGTGAACCTCTAGTATCATTCTTGAGAACAAACACATTCCCTCCAGACATGACTCTAGCTAGGAAAAGGAGTTTAGAACAAGAAGCCCAGGATTACTCACTCATCGGTAATAATCTATATAAGCGCGGTAAAGATGGTTACCTGAGACTATGTGTCCACGAAAGTGAATATCTGAAGATCTTGGAAACTGCTCACCAAGGTGTAGCAGGAGGACACTTTGGACCAGATCGGGTAATCAAGGCAATACTATTTGCGGGCTTCTGGTGGCCTACCCTTCACATGGATGCACATACCTATGTGAAACGGTGTGATGTCTGTCAAAGGACTCAGTATCCTATACGCAAAGATGAGATGCCACTGAAACCTATGATGGGTGGACGTGCATTCTCTAAGTGGGGAATAGACTTCGTAGGTCCTATTAATCCCCCAGCTAAGGGTTCTCATGCGGAATACATCATTGTGGCAACAGATTATCTCACCAAGTGGGTAGAGGTAAAAGCTACAACCAAGAACGATGCTCAAACAACTGCCAAATTCTTGTTTGAGAATGTATTCACGAGATATGGGCTACCTATAGAGCTTGTAAGCGATAGAGGCACTCATTTCTTGAACGAAGTGATTGAAAATCTACTCCAAGAATTCTTGGTAATACACAAGAAGTCTGCCCCTTATCACCCTCAAGCTAATGGACAAGCTGAGAGCACTAATAAGATTTTATGCAATGTATTGACAAAATTAGTGAACACTAAACGCTCTGATTGGGACAAACAGCTACACCATGCTGTTTGGGCATACCGAGTGGCCTACAAAACGGTACTCCAAGCCACTCCCTTTCAGATGGTATTCGGTCAAAACGCTGTGTTACCCTTGGACTTCTTGATCCCTACATTGAGAGTAGCACGAGAGCACGAATGGACAGGTCATGAGCTCTCCTCTAGGATCTTTGACCTTGAACGATTAGGGGAAACAAGACTGAGAGCCGCGGCAGGAATATATGCAGCCAAGAAGAGACAGAAAGCATATTTCGATGCCCATGTGAAGGATAAGGGCTTGAAAGCAGGAGATCTAGTTTTAGTCTATACACTAAAACAACACGCGAGGAAGCTAGAAAAGAGAGGCTACGGACCTATGATCATTAATAGGATCTCCACGAGCGGAGCAGTACAATTGGCCACATTAGAGGGTGATGTTCTCCCAAATTATATTAGCGGTTGCAGAGTCAAGTTGTATCAGGAACCCCTCACGGAGGAAATGCTCAGTCGACTCAACACTGCTAAGAAACGCAAAGAGGAAGAAAAGCGAGTTCGAGAAGAGGCTCAAGCTGAAGCTTTAGAACGCATCAGAAGGATGAAATTACGAAGGCAAGGTAGAGATCAGCCTGGAGCGAATGACTATGCAGACCATGGATTTCCTATGGCCATGTGTGAAGTCGCAGGAACAAGCTCGCATAGGATAATTGATAGACGTCCTTTCGTAACCTTAGATATAGGACATGGAAAGAGTGCAAGGACCGTAAGAGCCTTGATTGACTCAGGAGCAGCCACTAGTGCTGTTAAATTGTCGTACTGCCAAGAATTACAATTGACTGTCAATCCTGTGGAAGCATATCTTATAGGATTGGGAGGAGTGGAAACCCCTTGCATGGGCGAGGCGGAACTTCCCCTTTACATTCATGATGAGGCAATGACAGTTAAAGTACTGGTGTGTCAAGATGAAGATCTCACTGAACCTCTAGTCTTGGGTCAAGATTGGATCTATGACCAAGCAATTAACTTAAACCTAAGAAGTGGACTTCTCCAGGTTTGGGTCAATCATAGTCGAGTTACAGTAGAATTAGACAATGGAGCACTCAAGGAACTAGGAAAGGCACAGACTCCTGGTCCTTCCAGGGGTACACATGAAGATGACCATGCTGTTCTTGTTCAAAACCCTGTATTGCAGAGGAATGACATTTGCAAACAAGGAGTCAGGGATACAATGGATCTCCCTTCTTTTCCAAAGGCCCGAAGGAGGCAGCAACCAAAGGCGGATCACAAGCAGAAGAGGCAGAGTACTACCTATGTCCGAGATCAAAAGTACCTGCGCAGCAGAATGCCCCAGAAACTCAACCAGGTGTGGGTGCGGAAAGGCGAACGACCAGCTGCACCACCGTCAACTACACGGACAAGGCTTCTTATTAGTAACCAACAACACAACGCTAATAAGAAGTCTTTCAGAAATTCTTCTGCTAAAGTAAAATCTATTTGGGTGCCCAAGAAGTCGATGAAGGCAAGCCCACAATCTAGACAAATTTGGGTGCCTAAGGCTTGCTTGAGGGCACAAGTAGTTACGCCAAGGCCACAACCTATGCAGCATCACCCAACTATGAGTACAACCAGAATTTCCTCGTGCTCAACACTTAGGAACACACCAAGACCCAGGAGCATGCATGTAATCACTTATAAGTGGGTCCCTAAAAGGCCCCACTCCCAAACAGCGACACCGACACAGCTCTCTGGAGTCTCTACGAAACCGAAAGCAAAGCCCATCCACTGCATTTGGCAGTCTAAGATCTGTAATAAACCCCCCGACCCAGATTTGTAAATTCACCCCACTTACTAACGGCATTAGTCTCCTAGGAATACACATACGTTAACTACACTCACTGTCTTCGTGCACTTACTAACCACTAACTCACCATCTACCTCATGTTAATGTTGTAACGGGGACAATAACGGATTTATTTTGTCCATTACGATGTTAACACATGATTCTATATTCTCACAGAATCAGAAAGCAAGAAGAGAAATGGCAGAAGCGACAGGTTCGGGCTCACAAGTAGGGATACTCACTGCAGGGATTGATGTGGATAGCCTACCTGTGGATGTGCCCCCGACTGAACGACCAGTGGAGATGCAACACCTCCAGCAACTCCCGGTGCCAGATCCCCCTACAGGAATCACGGAAAGAGTTCATGCAAATTCTCATTGGTTCAATGGCATGCCCGGTCCATTAGGTGAGGCCAAGTATATCTGGGAGTCTAAATGCGAGTATGACAGATCATGGGTGCGATTCCAATTTTTCTCCAAAGAGTTCGAGACTTTACAGAACACAGAAGATCTACAGATCATATGGCAACGAGCAGGATTGGCGGAATATTTTGAAGCCCCACTACCTAAACCCGATCTCCTCCGATGTTACTATTTGGTCTCCACATTACAAGCTAATGAAGATAAGGACCAACCCGGATCATTTGTTCTCCCTTCATTGCTGGGCAACAACGAGTTGAAGAGGTTTGAGCTTACTGTGGAGTTGGTAAGTGATGCTTTAAATATGCATGGCACGCATGTGCCCTCAGAAAAGGATGCTCTCGTTCCCAACAACATGAAGGACAGGAAAGTAGTGAAGCTGAAAGACATGGCAGCCCTCACCCCAAATGTGTCCATCCCTCTCCGCATGTGCATGCAACATTTCGCCTTCCCCGGTCAAGACCGATTCACGCAACCACACAAGAAGATCTGGTTTGCTCTCTACTTGGCGGAAGCAGGTGCGCTACCTATTAAGCTACCAGTGTGGATTATAGATCAGTTGTATGAAGCGAACAAACGGGCTTCTAGGAAATTAGTGGTGAACGGATGCTGTGCACTCACACGCATCATTTACCGATGCTTGGCATATGATGTCCCCATTGAGCGTGCCTTAACTTGGGCACAGTTACAAATGTTTAAAAGGCTCAAGACATCCACACATCAGTCCAAGCGCATGAGGGGCGCGATTCCGTGTGTCCAGACAAGGGAAGTCCTGACTACTCCTGAGGCATCACCATTAAGAGAGGGCACTGTACCTCCTTTTACCATTAGGATACCCAGGTCGGAATCTGACACTACGACACAACCCACCCCATCGGCTCCTCCGGTTACACCTGAATTCGAGTTTGCTGCCACTGGAGAGGCTGAAGGACTGGACCCCCAGGATTTCGAAGCATTCCTACAAAGCACACAATTCTCTGACGTGGAGTTTTATTCAGAGGCAGAGGAGCAGGGCACATCCTCGCGGAGAAGAAGAAAGTCTACAGACGGTAGACATGTCCATTGGAGTGACGCTCAGCAAAGTCAACAACACGGACAACCGGAAGAAGAAGAAGCGTATGAAGAAGAGACCACTGAAGCCCCAGCATATACAGCAGAACTCCGAAGGCTGTATCAGATTATGGAAAGAGTGCGATCGCAGCAGTTACTCACTGAACAGAGCAGCAGAGTACTTATGACTCAGTTGTTGGAAGAAGCGGGAGTTGACTCAGAGTACAGGGAAGGTCTCTTATTGATGGCAGAAACATATGGAGTTGTAGAAGCTGTGCGCACTGCCATTCAGAGGCCTTCAGTTCAATATGACCCACGAAGGTTCCAGACACGGCCTCGCTCAGGTAAAAATATCCAAATTCCCGTTACAGTTGCAGAGGAGCCAACTACTACACCAACCTCCCAAACAGCTAGTCAACAGCACCCCGCCACCCATGAGGAGTCCACCGAACCACTACCACCTACTCCCCCACCATCGCCTCCGAGAACACAGACAGTGGAAATCCCATCGACCACTCAACCCACTGACCCAACCTTCATCTTTCGTACTCCCATCTCTAGTGCCACCCTATTCTCTACCACTGATAACCCGACCTTTGAAGCAAACCCCATCACTACACAACCCACCGAAACCCTTCCCAAGCCTGCCCTAGGACAACCATCCCCAATGCCTTCAGCCACGGGTCATCCTGACCCCAGATCCACATTCATGGGTTTCCCTACTACCATGCCACCCTTTCCACCCTCCTCAAATTTACGACCCCAACCCCCGATATCCCTCTCTCCATTTCTACAATCCCTCCAGGACATCTTTGCTAGGGCTTTTCAACCAGGCCCTCAACCATTCCCTGTCTTTTCAGCTCCCCACCCCACTTCACACCTATTCACCACTTCCACACACACACCACCTACCATACCAGTGTATATGGCAGGCCCCACACTAACACCCACTCCTGAAGGTATGGACATTTCACCACCCACGGCACCTCCACCCACGGTTTCACCTCCTCCCATTCCCCCTCCACCAATTTCACCCACACACACAACTTTCGTAGACACATCATTCACTGTCTCCCTTCCCCAATTCCCTTCCCATGCATCTTCCACAGTAAACACCCCCCACTCATCTATAGGTAATGCATTGGACACCATGTTGGCTTGTATATCAAATTTAAGAACAGATTACATTCAGCTCCAGCAACAAAACGCACGCCTGCAAGAGCACTCAGCGACACTACAGCTCCGCCTTGCGGTACTAGAAGAGGAGAACACTCGCCTCCACACACAGTTCCACACCCTCCAAGAAGCCCACAATATATTGGAGGTACAGCTACAGAACGTAGATCAGGAAGCAGTGCAGGTGGTAGAAGGTCACCTACGGACACAGCTGGAACGCAACTCAAAACTTCAGCGAAATATGGCACTACTTAAACGCCATCTTGCGGCTGCTCAGGAAGAGAACAGACGTCTGCAAATACAAAATCAAGAGAACCTGGAGGCAGCTATTGAGAGCACACCGGGGGCACCCATCAGCCCATCCAAGTTTCAAGCAGTGACCCCCGATAATATCAAGATTATATTGGAAGATTATGCCATGCTACTCGAAGCACATGATAAGCTATCGGAGGAGCTAGGACAACTGAAGCAGGAACACCAACAAGGCCCAACAGCTGCCCCTCCAACCACCCACTCTGCAGCTTCGCTTCCCTCCGACGCAGAGGCCATGAAAGATCTCCAGCAACAGGTAACTGAATTGCAGACACGCCTACTACAATATGAGAGGCCATCTTCCCCTCCGGAGGCTCCCACGGACGAAGAAGTTGTGCAAATTCCTGTGGAACAAACGTTTGATGAAGAATATGATCCGCAACCATTCCCAGGAGGCCAACAAACAGAAGAAGCGCAGGACACGTTTGAGGCACCACGGCCGCCATGGTTACGACAAGTGGAGGAAATAGGGACCTCGCATGAAGAGCGCACCGTAGTGCAAAATCAGGCTATGAGGGTCATAGAGGAGACTGTTTTACAATCAGATTACTTCAAGAACTTGTCATCGAGACGCCTGATCCTCTCATCGGAACTCCAGTACAGGCCATATTATATTATCTTGGCTGATTATAATGCAGAAATACAAAGAGTCACGGGTCAGATTCCTACTTTTGCGACCCAATTTCAACCTGAGGACCTTCCTCCAGAGGTGCGAAAAGGCAAGATTCGTCAACCAATATGGCGGCAGAAACTTTTAGAGACTTATCCAGAAATGCTACGCACATGGAACAACGCGCCGTTGCACCTCCTGTACAACCCATGCTACGGTCCAGTCCCCCGCCGCAGGTCGTGGAAGGCATTTAATATCAAGGTACAGAACAATGCGCAATGCAAGGAATGGCTGAACTACCCGTACATCGCGCCACCACAAGGACCACCATCGGTAGCATATATGATGGGGACCATTCGCCACTGGATGCCGCGCTTGAAGCCCATGCAAGATGTAGCAGCGCAAATGATGCTTAAAATCTTAGATATGATGCAAGTAGTGCTGAAGACCTTTAGAAATGCAGCCGCACCACAGGTACGTCTTCCGGGGTTTAGCAATGGAAATTACGACTTGGTGTATGACATGAGCACCACCCCCAGTATCCGTGTGGCTTACGCTTGGCATGCACGCATCAAGTACCTCCCCGCCTGCTACAAACAGACCTTCGAAGAAATGTTCAGATCAGGTTTCTGGGAGTACCACTCGGAGATTTTCGCACCAAAGCCGACACATCTACTTCAACTGTTTGCTTGTGAACAAGCAATGTATTCAGAGTACTACACCACCCCGCAACCAGAAACCCCCGGTGCAATAAATTGGGAGGCATTGGAAGCCGATCTAGCAAGAGGCTTAAGGATAGGAGAACATGAACTGGCCACCAATGTCATCCAATATTACATCGACCACCCGAGGGAACAAAGGTCTGTCAGGGGCGACAGACGCTAGGAAGGGGGGAGTGTTGGCATACAAAGCAACAAAGGAGTCATGCACAATACGGCAACAAGGCCAGATCATTTTTTCCCATAGATTATGTACAACCCAAGTGATTTTAATCACTACACAAACATTGTAAATCCCGTTTTTGGTAGATTATACTCCATTTTGTGCAAGCCGAGGAGTCCTCGAGCTTGAGGAGTATTAGAAGTACCATCGTACCAAATTTCATAATTTTTAGACTTCGTTTGAGCCCTCAAATAAGCCCTGGAACCTAATTTTTAACTAGGCCGGACACTAGGTCTGGACAGGGCCAAAAGCTAGTCAAAAACTATAAAAAGAGCTAGAGAGCTCATTTTTGAGGTTAGATTGTAATTGAAATGAACTTGTAAGAGCCTGTGAAAGTAATCTAAAGAACTCCATTGATTCTCTCTCTTTGTCTTGCCGTGTGTGCGCGTGTGTGTGTATGTGTGTGCATGCTTGTGTGCTTCTCACTCACGCACTTGTGCCGCCACTTGCTCGAGGTCTTCATACCATCCTCTCGTCTTCCCGGATTGACATTAAAGGAGGTGCTACTCATCACTGAGCTACAACCTCCTGCTAAACTTATTCGTGAAAGGATCTTCTTTTACACTCACAAGTACATTGTTCCTTCCACAGATGGTGAATATGGAAGGTTGGAGATTATCAAAGTTGACTCTCTTCTTAGTTTAGAGTGGCCAAAACCTGATTTTTGGTCCATATCATCTTTCAAGCGTAAGATGGTGATGGACATACATAACTCTTTGAAATTCACACGAGTATCTAGATCAATAGGTCTTCATTGGACTCTACCAATCCATTGCTTTGTTTTCATATTTCAAGGCATTCCTTTTGTAGAAACTCCTACAATGTTCCTATGTAAAGATATTACATACGAAGCAGTAGAAGGATTGTTAGGGGAAAACTGGGGTTATGTAGAAGGATTGTCAAAAGGGGATAGATATCGTTGTAGAATTGGTGACACAGGTATAGGGTTTCGCTATTTAAAACATCGCACCTCATTGTACATCAGATTTTATTATGATCGTTGGATGTGTAAACTAAGAGAGTGGATACCTTTGCAAAGCTCGGAGGGATCTTTAGCTTCATTTGAAATTAATGTGAAGTTACCAAACAATGATATGGAGGTGGTTTTAGTTAATCAACATTGGAACTTGGCCAACTTGAGAGAGCACTTACTTATCATGGGATATGACGATCTTCATGATTTCAAATTTCGAATACGAGGGAACAAGGTAAGAGTTGTATTCCATATATACATATAGATATATATATATATATATATATATATATATATATATATATATATATATATATATATATATATATATATATATATATATCTTATTCTATCACTATTGTTCATGATTTGAAAATGTTTTACTCTTTTATGAATTGTCCACAGATTAGAAAGAGATTGGAAGACAAAATCAAGGTTCTTGCAGATTGGAGCATGGATGGAACTGACATTTCATTGTCATAACTCTTTTTTGTAAAGATACTGTGAAACCTGTAAACAAACCTATTTTTGCAATGAAAAATTTTTCACATTTGCTTCAAGGATATTTTGGCCACATTCTACTTGTATCTGTACATTCTCAAGGTTTTTCTTGAAAGAGCATTCTTATTGTTTATTTCCTTTGATGTGATCTCAAATGTCAAAGTTTTCCTTTTCAAGACTCTTATGTTTTAATTTAAGGAAAAGTCACTTCTATGAAAAAGTGGGACCCATCACTTAAAAATTCTAGAAAAGTTATAAATAGGAGTCCTCTCTCCTCATTTCTCACTTTTGCAACCACATTGAGTGTTAGAACAGTCTGCATTTGCAAGCTATGGCTTCCACCTCTGTACCTACTAAGAGTGCACGCCACAAGTTTCTAGATTTTTTGGAGGATTCAGATTATAAAGGTCAACATGACCTATATGATCTTCTCTCCAAGGTTCCTGACCTCCATGGAACCGTGCAAATGAATGCCGATGCTTTGGAGGAGCTACTTCAATATATGCAAGTTCATATATTGCCTTTCTCCATAGAAATACCACCATATGATGGAACTTGGGTTCCATGTGACCTTCTCACCTACATTCACAAAGGTGATGAGGCTTTTGCAAAACGATTGAAACGGTTCCAGGCAATTGCAGAGGAAGCAGGGCACCTTCTTGATGAAACTGTGCCACTTATAAGGAAATTGAATAGGAAACGCAAGATGGGTGCAAAATATCTTTCATTCATTGCTGCCACAATTTTCTTTGTGAATGAGGAACCAGAACCAATTCCTCATGAGATCCCTCATCTTCTTACAGGTGTTTTTGTCGAGGATAAAAAGGAACCACCTCAAGAACCCTTGAATCTCCTATTAGAGAGAGAAGCTATTGAGAAAACTTATCCTCTTGGTGTGGATGATAAGTTGAAAGAAGTGCCTAAGCCATCCACCTCTTCGGAGCCAGAAGCAACTATTCCAGAGGTGGAGATTGAAACTTTTTCAGTGGTTCTTGTCGAGGGACAAGAATAGTTGTTTTTACATGATGTAGAGAAGGCATTTGGGCTACGGCTTGATGAATGCCTAAGTTTGTTTTGTACTTTGTCAGAGTGTCCTTTGGATAGTACCTCTGAGTTGTTGGAGAGAAAGTGTTTGCCATTTGGTGACTCAGTGGCCGACACAATAAAATTGGTTTGCAATGACATACTCACAAGTGAACATGAACATATCACAGAAGAACAATTTAATAATGCACAAGAAAGGATATTGGAATCAAAAATTTCCGCCTCACCAGTAATCGAGCAGAGTGGGATGTCCCACTCCAGCATTAATTTACAACTTCAAGAGAGAGGAGAAGAAGAAGATAGAGTTCAGGATGTAAGTATCTTCAATTCATGTCATTCATTCTTACAAACACATGCAGCTACTAATCATAAAACTTTGTGCAGGAGGTGATTGAAGTCGACAAGTTTGCAGCAAGGAGCGGAGGTGATCGAGTGGCTCGTGGAGGTGGCTCATCCCTTGCAAACTACATTGGGAAACTTCCCAAAGACCATTTTGTAATTATCCATAAAGAGTTCAGTCCTTAGGGCCACTTCATGACATGGTGTCTAAAGGCCTTAAGTAAATTGCTTTGTTTATCAACCATTACACAGGGGAGTAATTGTGTCTTTTTATTTAAAAAATCCCTTGTAACTACAACCTTAGGTTCCAACTTCCGTGGAAAGGTCTTAGACCAAATAGGTATATCTCTAGGTCTAGGTGTTAGAAATGTTGATCAAATAGCAAACTCAATTTTGACTTACACCCTACCCATGGCTTTGGAGCGTCGAAAGAGAGTCATTGAGAAACTCAAAGCCAATTGATGTAAACAATTGAATTAATATCAAATTTTCACTTTGCTTTATTTACATTTGTCTCAAGTATTTCTTTTTCAGTATATCATCTAAAATTCTTTTGGACCTGCATGTGATGTATTGATGTCATGTAGGGCATTGGGAGGACCTTTAGTTTCATTCTTTTGGACTCTTGATCATTGGGTATGGCCTCCATTAGGTCTTCTAGGGCATTGGGAGGCCAAATAAGGCCCTGCCACAGAAACGCGGGAGAAGGCCCTGCAAACGTTTTGCAGGGCCTTCTCCCGCGTTTCTGTGGCAGGGCCTTATTTGGCCTCCCAATGCCCTAGAAGACCTTAAATGGGAGAAAGAAGGTCCAAAAGAATGAAACTAAAGATCCTGACATGCCCAAGGTTACCTTACATGAGACTGAACCTTCACTAGATGGATATTTTCAAGAATGCAAATGTTCTAAGTTTCAAAATGCTCTGCTCATGTTTCAAAGGTATAGGGAGGTCAAAATGTGTTCATATTAACTACCCCTAAACTAGCTTTACTAGTCATGATCCCTCTTTCATATTTCAAAGCTTTTGTAGGGCATTACGAGGCCAAATAAGGCCCTACCACAGAAACGCGGGAGAAGGCCCTGCAAACGTTTTGCAGGGCCTTCTCCCGCGTTTCTGTGGCAGGGCCTTATTTGGCCTCCCAATGCCCTACAAGACCTACATGACCTTAAATAAAAAAGAAATTTCAGTACAGGGATATTATCACTAGATCAAAATGACAAGATAAGAAAACAATCATTCATATATGAGAGATTATCACAAGAAAACACATGGAAATGTAAAATGACTGCTCATGTTTCATTCTAAATAATGAGATTATAAATGGAATAGAGGAAAAGTGCTAATGTTTCATTGAAAATGGCAATATTTACAAAAAATCTCTTGTCCATAGAGATCAGTTACAAAACTTAGCTACGATCACCCCTAATTCTCCTAGCTAACTGTATGTCCTTCGGTTGTATAGTGACTCGCTTAGCATGGATGGCGCACAGGTTGGAATCCTCTAGCATTGATATCAAAAATGCTTCAGCTGCCTCTTGTAAAGCTTCTAAAGCTAGAGCTTGGATCCTTAACCCTGCACAATACCTTTGTAACTCTTCTTTAACCACCCTTGCAAAGGGTCTTCTAGGTATGAGAAGCTCAGCTGTCTTTTGATAGTGCCTTATCTCTGCAAATGCCTTCGTATATCTTCTTCTTCGTTGTGGTGCTCTAGCTTGTGGTGGTGGTGGTCTTCGTTGGACATTTTCTTGTGGTCTTGGTTGGGGTGGTCTACGACGAGGTTGAAAGAATTTCTTCTTCCGTTGCACGCGTCTTGAGCTTTCTCCTTGTTCAGGATGTTGTTGCTGGCTTTGCTCTCTCTCTTGATCATTGGGTATGGCCCCCTGATTTGATGGTAGTGTCTTTCCCGCTACAGTAACCCTATGATTTATAGGTATTTCTTCGTTACCCCATGGTGGCAATGTTTGACTCTCCTCACTTGATTGTGAACGTTGTTGAGACACATCCTCATGCGATTCATCAAAATCATCATCAGAAACTACCTGTCTATGAGCACGCTCCTTCACCCTTGTCTTTGTTGGTCTCTTTGGTGATGGAGGCTCATCATATGATGATGGTGGTGATTGGGGTTGATTTACGGCCTTTTCCTTGGATTGCCCATGTTCCACTTGTTCATGCAACTGTTCACTCCCAGAGGTATGGCCACCACCTGTTTCGCGATGGGATGCAGAGTGCGAGACACTACGTCGCCTTTTGTGGTGATTCATCCATGGTGGCTTCTGAGTGCCTTGCACATAGCTAGGAAAGTTAATGGGATCCTTCCTTGCAGTTTGCTTTGTTCGTGCCATCCTCTATAGTGCTAGAATGTTGAAATGAGACAATGAGTCTCCTTTTATAATGTTTCACTTAAAAAGGTTATGTTCACATCTGAATGGACAAAAAATAGTTTAAAAATTAAAAATTACCTGAAAAAATTGCAAACAAGAGATTAGTGTGTAGCAAACCTTATGAATTATTCAGAAAATGCCATGAATGTATTAAATGACTTCACTTCCATGATGAACCCTGTCGTGTTCTTGTAGCCCGCCATTGAGCATGACGTAAAGGTCCCAATGATGACTTCCATTTTTCACTAGCTAAGTTGTGTTGATTAAATCTTGCAAGTTTTGCAACTTTCGACTCCTTGGCTCGTTCCATTGCATATGTCCTTGAAAATGCAGTACGATAAAACCAATTAAACATCTCTTCCATATAGTTTGATTGCATTGCACCACCACCATGTTGTGTGTTCTTGAAGTAAACACCTCTAGCCTTGTAATGTGACTTCTCCATTCCTTGTGTACTAAAAATCTCCAATGAACCATATCGATGCATAAAAAATGCTCCATGTGCAAATAAAATATGTTGAAATGATATAAGTACATATAACACAATCTTATCAACAAGAAAATTGAAAAAATAAGAAAACTTACAATGTAATGTGTAATATTGCTCTCTCCCCAAGATAGGATGAAACACTTTGCAAACTCCATTAATGTAACTTGAAACAACTGACGGTCATTTTTGTTGGAGCTATTAAGACTCATTAAACCTACCAACTTATGTAAGCGTGACCAAACCTTCTTTCGCCTATTACTAAGGTCAATTTGAGAATCATTATCAGTGGTGATCATGCACAAGTCTTTCCATAGCTCCCTGCATTCATTTTTCTTAGGGCTTACACCTGTTCTGAAAAATTTTCTTGCCTTCTTCCCTGTCATTGACACTTGTTGCAAACTATTTTGCGATTCACCAGGTTTTTTGACAACTAGAGTTACATTACCACCATGACAACCAATCGAATTAAGAAACTCTTCCAATTTTTTGATTGCTTGTACAGATTTATCAATTGGCTTCATGGAAAATGCATATTCTATGTGGAGCTTCAATAATCTATCAAATATTCTCATGAAAGCATGCAATGTGCAAAAGTGAACATTAACTAATGGAAATGGAATAATGGGATTCCAATCTTTATCTAATGTGTCACGGTTAGGTATTTCTAACATTGGACACCTTAACAAAGGTCTATCCCATTCCGTGGAAGTAGGTGCATCTATGTATTCATCTAAGCTAGATAGTACTTTTTGTTGTCCCTTTGTTACTTTGTAGCCTCGAGTACAAAATGGACATGGATAACGAGCAGATGCACCTTGCTTGCAACCTAACATGCATTTGATAGTTTTTAAATCCCCACCCAAGTGCCAATCTATCTCAAAATCACCAAAGTTTTCTATGTGGAGCTTTGCACCATGAATTTGAGAAAGTATTACTTTAGTGATCCATGGGGTCCTACTAAAAATCCATGAAAGAACATCATTGGATTCTTTAGGTACTTCAATAGCACCTAACCACCATATTTCTTTCTCGGATTGAACACTATATGTAGACTTAGAGCTAGAGTTACAACTTTCATCAGATATGGCATTTCTCATAGCTTCATTCATGAGTGTCAAACTCAATCTCTCCATTCGTCGTCCCTTTATAATCTGGCATTCATCTAACTTCAATATAAACTGTAATTTGGTATTACAATCTGCATAAATTAGCAAAATCTTTATAAAATCAAAATACAATGTATATCAAGGTAACAATAGTGCACATACCTGGTATAGTAGATTTGTAAAATTGAACCATTGCCTGTTGAAGCCTCTCCAAATCCACGAATATGTTGTTGTACTTTGTGTAAGGAAATCCATTTCCAACTGCGCTTTTCAACTCTTTTTTGGATGTAGATAAATGATAAATAGACATAGGCATAATATCCTCTATATATAAGTAGTTTCCAAGAATACTAGTTATATCTTCATTGGACATTGACTTCTTTAGCGATACCTTGTAAGGAGATGGAAACATATTCTGTAAAATACCTTCTCTTTCTAATGACTGCTTCAAAAGGTTGTACAATGCACTGTATCCTTTAGTACTAATTCCTGCTTCATCACATACCATCTGCACGTCTCTAGGAGTGATAATATCTTGTAACTTTTTTGTGAAATCTTTAATCACTTTCTTCTTGATAAGGTTTCCTATCCGTGACTCCAAAATACTAACCACCTGCTTGTTGGTCAAACAAGAATTTAATAACTTGAATTGATCCTCTGTTGTTGATGATGCATTAACATCTTCAATGAATGACCTACATAACAAGAAAAATATATATATATATATACATATAAAAGTCTTCCAAAAAGAGAAACAAATACAAGCAAAACCTTATTTCAAAAACTCGTCGTTTGCGTGCTCCACCACCAATTGAAAGAGAGTCAAAGGATGTTAATGATCGTCTCCTACGTCGCATCCCAAGTGGAGTCTCTCTCAAGTGTTGGACAGTGTTTTTAAATGTCTCAATTGTTCTCTCCTTTTCTTCCATATGCTTTTCAAGCTCTGCAAGCTTTTCTTGTAAAGATATGATTGTGCTTTCAAAAGTGACCAACCTTGTATGATTTAGTTGATATTGTTGAATCCAATACTTAGTAATGGCAGTTGAATGTGTAGATAATCGTTGACAATAACCTAAGAGCCCAGCTTTACCGGCACCGATGAACTGAAGTAAAGTTGAGAGGTTATGGAATGTTGGATGGTAAGAAGACATTGGATCAGGAGGGTATAATGAACCATGAGTCCAAAGATCAATATTCTTTTCTCCAGCTTCACGACGCTCATTTTGAGAGTTCACATCATTGTTGCATTGTGTATTTGGAGCAAACTCTCTGGGCACACGAACATGGATACTTGTTGATGTTGGGGCATGAGGACGTCCTAATGTGAGGTTTGTAATAGGTGTCAACACCATCTTTTCCAACAATTAAACAATACTGAGAAAGAGATCAGAAATTTGTTTGGAAGAGATGCTAGAGCATGATTTTCTGAAGAAAAGTTTGTTTTCTTGGATGAGGATGGGTCATAGTGTGTTTTTCCACTGAGAATAGCCAAAAATGTTGAAATTTTGAAAAAGTCATTTTTTGGGTGAAGAGTAGTTACGGATTTGATGATGTGGCACTCTACTTTTGGAGGGATTTTAAAAATATTGCTTTTTCAAAAGGAAAATTAAAAACTAAACTCAAAAAAGGTCACTTCTGACATATATATTAAAAAATGAGCCCTTTCAAGTAAATAAACACGGAAATTGAGACTTTAAAAAAAAAATCATTTTTTATTCCCATACATGCTCGAGTTTGATGATGTGGAAAGTAGATTCCCTTTCTCTCTCTCTAAAAGAAGAGAGAGAGGAGCCTAGTAAGCCTTAAAAAAAGCCTACTCCAGCCTACTAAAAAGTGCCCTATTAAATGCACTTTGTCCCCTTAGACAACAGCAGAATGAGGCTTAATCCCAGAAAATTAGGGATCCTTACAAGGCCCATGCAGGGTTCACCCTT
This sequence comes from Ceratopteris richardii, assembly GCA_020310875.1. NCBI lineage: Eukaryota > Viridiplantae > Streptophyta > Polypodiopsida > Polypodiales > Pteridaceae > Ceratopteris > Ceratopteris richardii. The sequence continues at coordinate 161,697,364 of CM035414.1, read as the reverse complement.
TTTCCTAATGTCATTAGCATAGTTGTAATAGGTAGTATTGTAGGATTGGTTTTGTCCCAAATTTCTTCCTCCACCTTTACCATAGCCACCTCATTTACTTTGTCTTCATCTTTGAAAATGATTTTGATACCTTCCACCTTTGTCTCTAGCATTTTCTTTCTGATTCTGATTTGAAATTTGTTGATTATGCCAACAATCATATGCCAAATGATTGCTCAAGCCACATATCCAACATGTGTTCTTGTTATTATTCTGATTACCTCTTCCTCTTCCATTTCCTTGCCTTTACCTCTACCATTACCTCTTCCTTTTACATAATTGACCTCAGAAGTCAATTCTTCTTCATCCTTTGCTTTACCTTTTTCTCCATTCTTTTTTATTCTTTGCATACATAGCACAGCTTTTTCCTTTATCTCCATCTAACTTCAAGACTTGCTCAAATGTGAGCATTAGTGCAAGGAATTGATTTAAATCTGATCCAAATTGATTCAATGAAAGTTCAATTGATAAGACAAAAGGATTCCACCTTTCATCTCTTCCCAAACCTATAAGTAATTGTGCAATCAATCTATGATCTTCAATGTCTTCATCTATGCATCCAAGGCTATCTGTCAAGTCTTTCAATTTAGTTACATAATCAATAATGCTTTGAACCTACTTCTTTTTTAATGTGGTAAAATCTAACCACAAGGTATCTTTCTTAGCTTTAGTAGTGTTTTGGAAATGATTTTCCAATGCATTCCTCTTATGTGTGGAAACAAGTGATCTGAAATTGTGTTATAGATATGAGGTCTTCTACTTGCATCCTTCTTTTGTCATAACTTTAAAGCTTCTAAATCTTCCTTTTTTTATCAAATATCATCTTCAAACACAGGCTCTTTCTTCACCTCCTATGTATATCATGAGATCCTTACTCATAAGTAAGGCCTCCATTCTCATTACCCAAGTAGGATAATTATGTATGTCCAATTTATCAATTGATACATGATCTGCCATATTTTCCTTGCATCTACTACACATATGAGATCAAAGTTTAATGAGTGTTACCTTTTGTAGAGCTTTGTACTTGAGAATACTTTCAAAATAATCCTCTCATACTCTTTGATGTTAAATACTTCAAACTCTAGCTTCTTGTTGAAAACTTCCAAAACTTAGAATGTTGGCAAGTCCTTATACAGTCTCTAAGACCTTTCTACTCTCATACCACTTGTTAATGTGTGAGACATCACAAGAACTAAGCAAATGTGATATTAGAAGTTATCATTAGCTCATTGGTACGCCAAACTCTGAAATTTTATCCTTTTGTGCAAGAAATATAGTCAATTACTTTATCTAAATATGCGCCTTCTTTTTTGCTTCAACATTTGTTAGATTTGATTAGGAATTCTCAAAATTCTTGAGCACCAAAACTATCAAACATTCTTTCATAAAGTATCTGAGTGTCTCCAAACAATACATTGAAGCATTAGCTCATAAATAAATTCCTTTACGTTCATAAGTTAGACTATGTTTGAAAAAATGTCTTCAACCTTCTTCAATTTGACACACCTACAGTCTTAATCTTGGTTCTATGGCCACATGTTGTTTTGCAAAGGTCTTTTGGTAAAATGTAACTAAGGATGCTAGCTTTCAAAGGTCTTTTGATTTTGTGGCCACATGTTGTTTTGCTAAAAGGTCTTTTGGTAAAATGTAACTCATTAACAACTTTACACAGTACTTCGAGATCTCATTAGTTTATGAAAATGTGTACCTAAATCTTGTAATTGCCAACTCTCATACATATAGTTATGAAATGACTTCTATCTCATCACACATAAAAAATTAACTCAATTCCTTCTACACAAAAATGTATTTGCTATTAGGGAAGGTGACTACAAAATGTTATGGCTTGATTCTGCTCATAACCATAGAAAGATCTCTAATTGCCAAGGAACATTCTTCACAAATTCTCACCCTAATTACCTTGAATCCCTATACACAAGTTTACGACTTACATTTGAGTAAATTACTCTCGATTCTCAAAGTGCATATATCTTATTGACTTATATACAATCTGATTTTGTCTTTACTACCCAAACTCGTAATTTTGAGACTTCTAAGAATATTCTAGATCTGGGTTCTAATTATGTGTTACATGTGTGACTTTTTCCCTTCACATAGGAAAGATTTTGATTGTCCAAGCTTCAATGTATTTTTGCTTTTCCTTTCTTTGTTTGTCTTCTTTAATTCTCTTCACATGCTTCATGTCTTCATTCTCAATTAGTGAGTGAAGCTCCAATAGATCCAAGGTGTAGATCAAGGGCTATGAAAAAAATGTTGTGGATTCTGCTTTTCTATTATCTTAGTTTGAGAATAGATCAATAGTGGAGATTGTTTTCTCATGGTCAAGCTGTCCATTTTTTCAAATATAAATGAAGGGACATTCTTTTAAAAATGAGATCATACACTCATCTATCTCATCCAACTCGGACTATTCCAAATAGCTCAAGCTTTCAATGGCCTTCGATTTATATCTCCATACCAAAAATTACATCACATTTTTGTCTATTTTTTCGAGAATTAAAATGTCCATTCCTTTTCTTATCTTCTATGACTCTCCATGTTTTTTGTTTCATTGTTTATTAGTTTTTATGCGAATAATGAATTTTTAATATTTCAATTTACATTGAGAGGACTATGAAATAATACTAGGGAGGAAGACTAATTGAATCAAGATAAAAGTAAAATTCATTGGCAAACAGTAGAAAAGAAATAGGAAGTCATGTGTAGGATGTACTATTAGTCAATCTCAATGCATATGAATGCTTTAAGAAAGGATTCTATCTCGTGAACATTATAAGATTCATTAAATGTCATTTCTTTCACCATGTGTGGATATCTAAGAGCATAAAATAAGATAAAAGCTAGAGCATGTGACTTTGATTTGCATTTAACATTGTGATTTCAATGTTATATTAACAAGGTAAGATGTTTGAATCTCAAAAGAATGCATTATCCAACGAAAGAACATTTTAGTCATATTTCCATTGTAGAGAACATAAGAAAAGTTTCTAATATATGTAACAAATTATATGTGGCACATCCTAATTTTCAATCTTTACTAAATGAAGCTCAATAGAACAAAATATCTTTCATGTCTCTTGTAGAATAGCACAAGAAATATCAATGAACTTTATTGGCATCAAGATGTTGTCTTTAACACATAGAAGTATACAACATGATGATTGCTTTGACAATCAATATCATTTGGAAAATGTACATCTTGTATTTTATGTATTGGTAGCTTGCATCAAGAATTTTGGTTGAACATAATATCTATACATCATCTATTCATCACGGGGTTTTTGATGCTGATGATGTGTAATGTCTAGATCCTAGTGTAATCACTATGATAGTGACATCATCATGATAAAATCTTCTTCTTCCAATCTCTAAACTTCTTAGATGCTCCACTGTCACACCTGTAATAAAAAACAAAAAGTTTTATTTGGTCAATTTTCTATAAATATGAGTTCACATCCATATAGATAAAATCTTTCTTATACCTTTTCCATGTGAGATTATCACGTATTTTTACTATAATCAATTATCATACTAGTAAATTTTAGACATGGAATGATGAAAGAAGATATCTTTTTTGGTGAAATGTATATGCTTCTAGATCTTGATTAGTATGTAGTACTCTTGGATAATAACAAAATATGAAAGAGAGAGAGAGAGAGGGAATGATATTGAAAAATGATGAAACCAAATAATATAATGTATAATTTTCCTCTCTCTCTCTCTATCTATCTCCTACCATTTGTTATTTTCTGCTTCTTATCTTTCTATAGATCCCTCTACCTTTACCTCTCCTTATCTCTACCTATAAGCCTCTCATAGCCACATGATTAAAAAATGTTAAAGAAAGGAGAATGCATACCTGAGGATTTGGCAACTCGCATGAGAAGTTGATCAAGGAGGAAGCGTGCGGGGTCAGCCGTTGGAGGATTGAGGCAAAAGAATTCATGAAGAAGATAAATTACCTCCTCATTGGTGAAGAAGTCAAAAAGACCATCACTAGCCATCACCACAAACTCATCACCATTGCTTAATTTATGTGTAGCCAAATGTGGTTTAGCAGAGATATAGGGTGGGCTTCTTAAATCTGCCACTCTCATCCACATTAACTTGTTGTTCCAGTCCCCCTACATTCCCACAAAAACATCATAAACATAAACCAAAATTTTAAAAAATCCATACTTCAAGATACTCTCAATACAATAGCAAACATGAATATCTTTCAATTTATTTGTTATAATTATGCACATTCCTAAAAGAGAAGAGTGAAATAATGTTGAAGAAGGGGAAATAAAAAAGGGTTTATATGATTACCAAAAATGAATTGGTATATGATATTTGAATTCATTACCATCTTCAACCTATCTTATAACATTCTTTTATAAAGAAAAGTAAAGATAGATAACCCTAAAATCGGATCCATCAACTCCTTAAATAATTGTTAATAGATTTTGCTCATAGTTTTTCATTCTTGAAGAAAATTACCAAAAAACATAACTTTATAGTCATCTTTGAAGAACTCTCAATCATTCTAGTGCTTCTATGTTAAAGATCTATCCAATATTTTTTAGATTCATCCATATGGTGGCATTTTACTACAATTTAAACATCATAGTTATCCTCATGAAATGTTTCAATTCAATTCCAAAAATAAAGGATCAAATCAATGCATCACATTAAAACCATCATATAATCTAGTTATTAGGTGAAGAACTGACACTCCATGACAATGTCAAGGAGTTCAATTATGCACATAAACAATTTTGAATTTTTTTATTTAATCTAGCTTTGTTTGGTAAGAACTCATTTCAATATTTCACATGATATCTTGATTCTCATCTTATTCCCTTTGCATGTTGTCCATGAAAGGTTCCCCATCAAATCATTTTCTCCAATGAAATACCTCTATTTACCTCCTAAGTGTTAGATTCAATAATTCTTTTTCATGGATTCAAGGCTACACTTTCAAGAATTATTAACCTTTGACTTGGAGAGCATCCAAGAGAGCTTTTTCCATCCATCATATCATATCATGTCCAAGATCATATTATTATATGCACTCACAATGCCTCCTTTATATTTAACCACTATGAACTTTAAGTTAATAGCATGGACAAATATTCAATTATCAATATTAATATGGCCACACCTATCTTTGAACCTTGTATATTGAGATTCACAAAAGAACATAGGAAACCATGAATGGCATCCTCGTTTTATATGAATGCTCATGAGGAATATTATCGAAAAAGATATGGCCTTAATCATCCCTTGAGTAATTGTCATACACATAACAAAAAGAGCTAAGTTAATCACCCATCGAGAATTTATCCTATTGATTGTTCTCAATTATAAATTGCATATTCAAAATATAACTTTCACCATCAAAGTCCTACCTTGTGCTTGTCCTTCTTAGTTCTTATACACATCTAAAAGTATAAACAAGTAGGAACAATGGAAACAAGTCTAGGCTTCCGCATGTGTTCTTGCATGTATGTGTATTGATGCACATACATTCCTAAATAAATAAGAAATTGCATACATATATATTTATATACTTACACACATGCATGAATGATTACATACATATGCACATACATATATACATGCATACATACATACATAAATAAATAAATACATACATACATACATGCATGTATGTATACATACATGCATGCATGCATACATACATACATATTGTACATACATACATACATACATACATACATACATACATACATACATACATACATACATACATACAACATAGATACATGCATACATACATACATACATGCATGCATACATAAATGGATTATTGCATGCATACATACATGCATAGCTACATGCTTGCATATATGCATGCATAAATGCATATATGCAAGCATGTATGCATACATACATGCATAGCTACATGCTTGCATATATGCATGTAAACAAAGAAACAAACAAACATACACACATACTAACATTCAGACATGGATGCAACACAATACATGGATAAATAGATACATAATTACTTACCTATAACTAGATACACATGTGCATACATACACACATCTATGCATGCATACATACATACCTATATATGTCTACACATACATACATGTATGCATGCAAACAAACACACAATCAAACAAACAAACAAACATGCATACATACATACATACATACATATATTGATACATACATAGATACATAGATACATACATACATACATACATACATACATGCATGCATGTGTACATACATACATGCATGCATGTGTACATACATACATGCATGCATACATACATAGATACATACATGCATGTTGGTGCAAGACAAGCCTTAACACATTGGCTTGGAACATTGAACTCATGGAAAACTAGCTTGGACAAAGCTTCATCAAGGCTTCACTTGAAGCAAGGCTCATATGAACATATGCTTAGATGGTTTCACTCTTTACCCCTTGTAAAAGTCTTTATGACTTGGCATCTCATGTAATCACTTACCTACCTCATAAGTCGTGGAAATTTGAATGTTGTAATGGAGAGAATATCTCCCTACTTTTAGAGGAGAGATTCTAGGGAGCCTTAGTTTGAATTTCAAATTCAAATGAAGAACAAACTCCTATAAAAGATGAAGAAGAAAAGTCGCGGGTAATTACTCATTCTAGCTCACTCCCCGAGGCATATCTTCATTGTAACTGAGTGTGTGTTAGTGCTACTCCATAGCCTACACCACCACACCTCAATTAGCTATGCTTGTCATGCTATTGAACTTGTACAAACTTATCAATCAATAGATATACACACATTTATCATTTCTGGTTCTCTGTGTTATCTTCTCCAAGTCTGTCAACTTCAAAGGAGCATAACTCAAGATCTACTGAACCAAATCAAGAGATCTATAGCTCATTGGAACCAGATCAAAGTCTACTACAAGCATACAAAATCTCAGAGGATTTCATTCAGCCATTTGGGAGAAATCCGCTTCGAAGTGCACACTGGTCTGTGTCTGCAGAGTTCCTAAAAAGTCGGGGGTAATTAGAATTTTGCTAAACTTATTTCTCAGTGCATAGCTTATCAATTGAAGTGATTCCACTTGTGATTGGTAGCTTACTGAGGTACTTTAATACTCCCAAAAGGAATTGTTCCAATTTTAAGTGTGCTGGTCACACTGAGTAAAAGTCTGAGCAGGTATCACTACAGGAATAGAAAGTTTTTTCTTGATTTTTGAAGTACCAAGTTATCTGTTTTGGTTTGATCATTACCCAAACCATTTCCAAAGTACATATATGGTTTCTTTGTGTCATTTGGAAGCTCAAGGAGTCTACTAAGCATATCTGAAGAGAAAAGAGGGCAGATGTGAAGCAGGTTTTGCAGTATCAACTGATCTTCTGAGTGCATCCAGCCATCACTTCCAACAGTGGTATCAGAGCAAATAAGGTAATCATGGGTGATGGTTTCCCTTCCTTCATTGACAAATTGGACAGAAACAATTATCAAGCTTGGTCATTGAGAATGAAGACCTATCTACAAGGGAGAAGTCTATTTGGATACATATCAGGAGATGAGGAATTGCCCTCATTCAAGACCAGAGGACTACCCACAAAGGATGAACATGAAAGACTCAACCAATGGTGTGCAAAGGATGCTTTGGCAAGGTCTTATCTCTTAAAGTCTATATCTGACTTTCTTTTACCACATGTAAGGAACTGTAAGACTTCCCAAGAGACTTGGGAAACCTTGTCAAATTACTTTTCTTCCAACACAAGGGCTAGGAAGAATCAATTATGGATTGAGTTCACAACCCTTAGGAAGCAGCCCAAGCAATCAGTCTCAGAGTATGTGACAAAGATCAAAGATGTGGTAGACCAACTAGCAAGCATTGGAGAGGAAATTGAAGAGGAGCAAATAGTCAGGCAAGTGACAAATGGACTCAAGGCAGATGATAAGTGGGAAAGTTTCACCACTGCAATGGACCTCTATATGGACATGCATACCCCTGATCTCACAACACTCATGGGCCAACTGTTTACACATGAAGCAAAGTTTACAAAGGCTCGAGATCAATCAAAAGGTAATAACCCCTCTGCTCTCTATACTGAAAAAAAGGTTAAAGATAAAGGCAAGAAGAAACAGGATGAAGAAGGCTCTACCTCTCAAGCTAATTATGCAGGGAGAGGTAGGTCATCTAGAGGAAGAGGCAGAGGAGGTAAGTCAGGTAGGGGGAGACCCTACAACTCATCACCATGCAACATTTGTGGATTGTCCAATCATACCACAGATGAATGCTACAAGAACTATAAGAATCAGAGAGGAAGAGGCTACTCAAGAGGTGGATACTCTCAAGGGAGAGGCAGATTCAACCAACATCAAAGCTACAATGGGTACAACAACCAATACAACAACAACTACAACAACAACCACAATGGTAACTATCAAGGTGGATTCAGAAATAGAAGAGACTACAACAACTACACAGAGGAGAAAGATGACTCCCTATTGATCATGAATATGACCTCCAAGATAGGTACAAATGATGATCATTTATTTTACATTGACTCAGGATGTTCTAACCATGTAGCTGGCAATGTGGCACTACTTTCTGATTTGGAAGAGCCCAAGGGCAAACATCAGGTACAAACAGGTGATGACACTAAACACTCTGTTGTCAAAATTGGAAATGTGAAGACATGTGATGGTAATCAGAACCTATTAAGCAGGGTACTCTATGTACCAACAATAACTAAGAATTTAATGAGTGTTGGTCAGATTGTGGAGAAAGGTTTGTAGGTCAGATTCACACAACATGGAGCATATGTGGAGGACCCAAAACATGGATTCAGAAGGATAGCCAAAGGGGAGAAATCAGGTAGATTATTTACATTTGAGCTAGAAGATACCAAGAACATTGCTTTGTATAATTATAAGGATCAGACACTTTCAGAGTTAGAGATATGGCATAAGAGATTAGGGCACATAGGTGAAAGGACTCTTAAGCAAATGTGCAGGGATCAATGTGTGCTTGGGATACCTAATGTATCCAAGCAACACATGATTTACAAATGTGGATCATGTCAATTTGGTAAGTCTCACAGATTACCCTACTCAAGGAAAGGTTTCATGCATGAAGACTACCTAGACTTGGTACACACAGATGTTTGGGGACCTAGCAAGGACCCTTCCATTTCTGGTTCAAGGTATTATGTGTCCTTCATTGATGACTATAGCAGGTGGACCATTTTATACTTTATGAAGCACAAAGATGAAGTGTTTAATTGTTTCAAGAGGTATCTTGCACTTGTTGAAAATCAAACAGGTAGAAGCTTGAAGAGGCTAAGGTCAGATGGTGGAGGAGAATACTTCTCAAATGAGTTTGAAGATTTCTTGCAGGAAAGAGGCATCAAAACGGAGATCACTACAAGGTACTCACCTGAACAAAATGGGGTAGCAGAAAGAAGGAATAGACTTATAGTAGAAACAGCTAGGTCTATGCTTAATGAAAAAAAATTGCCAAATTACCTATGGGCAGAGAGTGTATCCACTGCCACTTATCTCATCAATAGGTTGCCATCCAAATCACTTGATGGCATGACACCATATGAAGCTTGGCATGGTAAGAGACCCTCTCTGGATCATTGCAAAATCTTTGGTTGTGTGGCATATGTGCATATTCCCTCACAGGTAAGGGGTAAGCTAGACCCTAAGGCTGAAAAGTGTATCTTCATTGGTTATGATTTGAACCAAAAGGGATACAGATTCTACAACCCTACAAACAAAGGGTTCAAGGTAAGCAGAGATGTCATCTTTGATGAGAATGACTCTTGGTATGAAAATGAATGCAAGAAGATAAGTCTACCCTATGACATAGATGAAGATTTTCCAAAGCTTACTAAGGAAGAACCAACTCAGCAAGAAGATTCAAGCTCAGATGATGATACAATAAACCTTGAAGAGTTCAAGGCTTGGAAGTCCAAAGGGAAGATGAAGATGAAGCAATTAGAAGATAAACCAGAAACTTCAACCCAAGCAATGAGGAGATCTCAGAGAGAAAAGAAGAAACCTATCAGATTTGGGTATGACACATCACTTGTAACTAAACATTCTGTATATCTTGCAAAAGACTTGTTGAATGAAGAACCAGGTACCTATGAAGAAGCAATTACTAAACCAGAATGGAGAGAAGCCATGGATGAAGAGATAGAAGCTCTCAAGGAAAGTGATACTTGGGATTTGGTACCCAAGAAGGACTCTATGAAGGTGATAGGATCCAGGTGGATCTACAAACTAAAGAAGAATTCAGATGGAACAATAAACAGGTACAAAGCTAGGTTGGTAGCCAAGGGTTTTGCACAAACCCAAGGCATTGATTATGAGGAGACATTTTCTCCTGTGGCCAAGATGCCAACTATCAGAGTTATGGTGAGTGTAGCTGCATCCAAAAATTGGAATATGTACCAATTGGATGTGAAGAATGCATTCTTGAATGGATGGATATCAGAAGAAGTCTACATGTCACAACCACCTGGCTATGAAGATCCAAAAAAGGTACATTATGTTTGTAAATTGAAGAAGGCTCTGTATGGTTTGAAGCAGGCACCTAGAGCATGGAATTACAGATTGACCACCTACCTCCTAGACCAAGGATTTGTGATGAGCAAAGCAGACACTTCTCTATTCATAAAGAGAAGTAGTACAGAGGTAATCTACTTATGTGTTTATGTTGGGACATCATCATTACAGGCAATGATGTCAATGGGATTAGACACATCAAAGGACAGATGATGAAAGAATTCAAGATCAGTGATCTTGGACTATTAAAGTATTTCTTAGGTCTTGAATTGGTCTACACAAATTCAGGTATCTACATTACTCAAAAGAAGTATGTACAGGATATGGTCAAGAAGTTTGGTTTGCAGGATGCTAAGGTATCTACTACTCCAATGGAGGTTAACCAAAAGCTAAGTGCTCATGAAGGAGAAGAAATCAAAGACATTACAGGATACCAAAGTATGGTAGGTAGTTTGAACTATGCTACCTTGACAAGAATTGACATAGCATATGGAGTAAGTGTGCTTAGTCAATTCATGCACAAACCAAGGGTACCTCACCTAGAGGCAGCAAAGAAGATCTTGAAGTATTTGAAGGGAACACAAAGTCATGGTTTGTACTTTCCTTATACATCAGATATTGACATAAAAGTTTACTCAGATGCAGATTGGGCAGGATGTAAGGATGATAGGAGAAGCACCTCAGGATATATTTGTTTTGCAGGAGATAAGCCTATCTCTTGGTCAGCTAAGAAGCAACCTACAGTGGCATTGTCATCCACTGAAGCAGAGTATAGAGGGCTTGCCAATGCCACTCAAGAAGCTATCTGGTTGAAGCTTCTATATACAGAGTTAGGTCTACTCACAAGACCACCTATTATCTTTGGAGACAACACTAGCTCTCTTCACCTTGCAGCAAATCCAATTTATCATGCCAGAACCAAACACATAGAGGTTCATTACCACTATGTGAGAGAGAAGCTACTTAGCAAAGAGATTCAATTGACATATGTGTCTACTAATATGCAATGTGCAGATTTACTTACAAAGGCATTGGATGGAAACAAGTTATGCAGATTCAAATCTATGATTGGATTGCAGGAAGTAATTGAAGAATGAAAGAGAAGACTTAAGCCAAAGTGTTTGGCTTGAGGGGGAGCTGTTGGTGCAAGACAAGCCTTAACACATTGGCTTGGAACATTGAACTCATGGAAAACTAGCTTGGACAAAGCTTCATCAAGGCTTCACTTGAAGCAAGGCTCATATGAACATATGCTTAGATGGTTTCACTCTTTACCCCTTGTAAAAGTCTTTATGACTTGGCATCTCATGTAATCACTTACCTACCTCATAAGTCGTGGAAATTTGAATGTTGTAATGGAGAGAATATCTCCCTACTTTTAGAGGAGAGATTCTAGGGAGCCTTAGTTTGAATTTCAAATTCAAATGAAGAACAAACTCCTATAAAAGATGAAGAAGAAAAGTCGCGGGTAATTACTCATTCTAGCTCACTCCCCGAGGCATATCTTCATTGTAACTGAGTGTGTGTTAGTGCTACTCCATAGCCTACACCACCACACCTCAATTAGCTATGCTTGTCATGCTATTGAACTTGTACAAACTTATCAATCAATAGATATACACACATTTATCATTTCTGGTTCTCTGTGTTATCTTCTCCAAGTCTGTCAACTTCAAAGGAGCATAACTCAAGATCTACTGAACCAAATCAAGAGATCTATAGCTCATTGGAACCAGCTCAAAGTCTACTACAAGCATACAAAATCTCAGAGGATTTCATTCAGCCATTTGGGAGAAATCCGCTTCGAAGTGCACACTGGTCTGTGTCTGCAGAGTTCCTAAAAAGTCGGGGGTAATTAGAATTTTGCTAAACTTATTTCTCAGTGCATAGCTTATCAATTGAAGTGATTCCACTTGTGATTGGTAGCTTACTGAGGTACTTTAATACTCCCAAAAGGAATTGTTCCAATTTTAAGTGTGCTGGTCACACTGAGTAAAAGTCTGAGCAGGTATCACTACAGGAATAGAAAGTTTTTTCTTGATTTTTGAAGTACCAAGTTATCTGTTTTGGTTTGATCATTACCCAAACCATTTCCAAAGTACATATATGGTTTCTTTGTGTCATTTGGAAGCTCAAGGAGTCTACTAAGCATATCTGAAGAGAAAAGAGGGCAGATGTGAAGCAGGTTTTGCAGCATCAACTGATCTTCTGAGTGCATCCAGCCATCACTTCCAACAATGCATGCATCTACGAATACATACACTCACCTAAACAAACATACACATGCACATGAGCACACACACAGTTATATATATATATATATATATATATATATATATATATATATATATATATATATATATATATATATATATATATATATATATATATATATATATATATATATATATATATATATTGTTTGAGGAGGTAGATTCATAGTTACCTTGCCCTTATATGAGTTGTGTCTTTGATCATTGTATCCTCCTTGATAGTAATCCCTTGCATAATATCCATACTTACCACATATGTAGCAACAATTAGCTCCACCTCTATATTGGTTTTTTCTTACTCCTCTTCCTTTATGTCTCCCCCTTACTCTTTGTGATGAGGAATGGCATCCTCGATCTTGTCTTTGTTCTTGACCTTGGCATGTTCATTGTCTTCCTCTACTTTTGCTTTGTCCTCTTCGCTTGCCCCTGCCTTTACCTGCATAAAACACTTGGGCCTCATTGCCCCTTGAGTTGCTACCTCCAATGTTCATCTCCTCTCTAACCATCAAGACCACAAGTTGCTCAAAATGTGTTAGGGTGTCTCTTACATAAGCTGAAATGGTGAATGTTTCCATTCTCCCTCAATCCATTGAAGGTATAAGCTATCAGGTCATCATCATCAATGTGACAACCAAGGGAACCTAATGCATCACTTATTTCCTTTACGCTCAAAATGATATCATTGATATTACTACTCAATGACTTCCTTAAGTTGTTGAGATCATTCTTCAATTTTATCTTCTTAGCTTTCATGAATGTAGAGTAAAGCTGCTTTAAGGTTTCCCATACCTTCATCAATGTATCTAAATCTTGTATGTGTCCGATCATCCCATTGATAATGTGTTGTGAGAGAATGAAGAACACTATCTTGTCCCTTTCATTCCACTCTCTAAATGCCCTCAATTGATCATTAGTGGGGTTATCTCCTACTCTAAGCCTTGGGTCTCATCCACTTATCAATCTCCGCAAGCCTTTGCCCATAAGAAAGCTTGACATCCCAAACTTCCATGGTTGGTAGTTTTTTTTGTGAGGATTTTCCATTTTCGTGTTGAACTCAACCATGGTGATATCCTCCTACTTTGGGATGCTCACTAAGAGACATTGGAAGTGATATGAGTGATGCAAGTTTTGAAGCTTTACTTTGGACTCCATGCACTTCAAACAACATGATATATCCTTGTCATGTCTTCAAAAATAGCTCCCTCTTGATGCTTGACCTTGCGAAATGTTGAAATGTAGCTTCCCCGTTGCTCTAGCAACTCAAAAGCTCATCTTCCTTCCCTTAGACCCCCTAACGATGCTCATGATGCTCTGATACCACTGATTAGAGATGTATCTTAACCCCTATCCAATGATGAAGCACAAATGACCTCCATAGATAGACTTATCTCCACCTCTCCAACCCAAAATGCATCTTTCTCAGAGTTTGCAATCTCTACAACATATGATAGTTCATTGTATGCAAGATCTAGTCACATACTAACCACACTTCAATCTAGTAAGATTTTCTCCAAAATTAGCTAGAGAATGAAACTCAAACTTGACCCAACTTTAGAGAGTTGTAATGGCTACACAATGACACCAAAATCATAGCAAATGGATAATATGGAAGTAGAATCAAGGATCACAATACATAGCTAGATAGATCTACTAAAGCCTTCACACACGCACACACATATAGAGAGATATGAATCACTACAATTCACTATTTTCCAAGTTTCTCAGAGGTTACTCAAACACTAAACCGGAGAATTGGTGATGAAAAAATAGACTTGATTAGCTATCCAATGTCTCAAAGCTTACATAAGATGGATTCCTAATGAAGGAGAAACAATGTTGACAAATCAAAGGTAGATCGTTCCAAAAGTGCATGCACGTACATAGAGGTATGCCTACTCAAAACCAACAAAAGAGCAAGGAAGGAGCTTGCTTGCTAACACTAGATCACACTAAGGCAAACTTTATTCAAGCTAAAAACCATGCAAGATTACTAATTTGGGACCGAAATGACATATATACAAGTGGAAAAGTGAGATGTTCTTTTTCTAAAACTCAAGAATCACACCTAAGTGCGTAGCACTATGGAAGTAACATTGTAGCAATGGATAGTTGTCCTTGCATGGAACACTTTCCAAACTGATGACATGAAATCCCAAAATGCATCCAGTTCACTTGCTTTGTACTCCTCCTACACTCATCGTATCTGTGGCAAGAGCACCACTCATCGTACCTATTGTAGCAAGGCCAAGAAGCGCATACTCACCAAACTCCCCACATATTGGTATGGCATTTGCCTTGGGCCACCACATGCCTATGTGGCAATAAAAAGGCACCTCCTTCCTTCAATTGGGCTCATTGTTTGATAGGAAGGTGACCCCTCACCTTGATTGGACTCCTTGCATGTTAAGAAGGCGACTTCACCTTGTGAAGAGCACTAAGGGAACCCACTCGCCTAATCCAAGGAGCCTAATCCAAGGTGCCTAATCCCATGTTCCTAATGCAAAGTGCCCTCTCGCCTTGTTTAGGGCACTAAGGGTGGTATTTTTAAGGTGCTTACTTGCCTTTTAGGAAGCACTTGAGTGATTGTGCCACCTCATGACCCCTCTCTTCCTTCTTGATATAGATTTTGGGCAAACCTCACTCACTTGTTGCAATGATGTCAAGGTGACTTTGCACCAATTTAAAGCGACCTCAAGAAAAAGAAGCCAAGCCTTTCATTAAAAGGGCAACTAGGCACCCTATGCATAGAATCAAAAGGAAAGGCGCATCCTCGCCTATGATACTTAGAATTGGGGGAGACCCAATTGGGTGACCGCACCACCCCCTACATGTGATAAATAAGGCAGTGTGTTTTGTAGTATTTTTAGTGTACTAGTGAATGTGTTAGGATCATTCTGAGTCAATAAGACCTTATGATTTCTTTATTCTTATTCTCTTTAATTGAGGGGTGTCTTGCAACACATGCATGTTACAAGATACACTTCCCTAAGGAAGAACCTCTTGAGTAGGAGAGGTCCTGAATACCACTTCTACAGTTTGGCACACCCAAGGGGACCCTTGCATGCTTTGTGTAAGGTAAATCTGTGACGTAAGCATTCACTTTCTTGTTATTTTTCTTGATTTTTGAATCTTGCTAAGATCTGACCTGAACTCAAGCGAGTGGGTACATGATCCATACCTAAGAAAATAGGGAGCCTCTTCATCTACACAAGGGTCCCAAAAAGTCAATTGAATGTTCCTTCCAACAACCAATCACTCCTTTACCTTTAAATCTTTCCATTAACTTTTCTCTAGAGTTAGCCTCTACACCTCTTTCTAAAGAGAGGCCTAGGAGAACCCTTGATTTCACCTCAAACACCTCTGAAGATACGTAGGTGCCAATGGAAGACCTCAAACTTTGAGGCGAAGTGGAGTAGTTGCAAACTACCCATGAAATCTATAGGAAAATATGGTGTACGGCCTGCAGTAATAGTGGCTACTCCACTTAAATTATCCAAATTGTGTAGCTTTCCAATTTTGTGGCAAACATGTTCATAGGGCTCACGACTACAGATACTTCGAAGGCACTCAACGGAGAGTTAATTCAAAGTCCGCGAAACTTTCTTTGTTAGCACTTGAAATTCATACAAGAGGTAGGAGAACTGCTCAAACTGACCAACGTATACTATACCACCGGTGTGTTATCGCTACAGAGAATATGGGCATGCACAAAGTAAGTGCTCTCTCCTTGAGGGTGCACCTCCTTGTCAAACACTAACTAGATGCCAAGGACCATTATACAAGGGATTGCCCCTACAACCACCTTGCTCTTATTCATATGATCGCAATCTCTCTACAAAAGGCAAGTATGGATCAGTCTTTTGTTGTTTCATTCTCTACAACACCCATGATGACAAGAGCTAGGCAAGTGGCAGCAACTTGTCTAGAAGAACAATAGGGAACCAAGGAGAAAGAAGGTGGTAAGAAGTGTTGCAGAGCAAAGAGAGCACAAGGTAGAGAAAAAGAAGGGCCCCAAAATTTTTTCGATTTGGACACCCAATTTTTGTATTATAACCATTCTTGTAACATAACTTCCGTTGTAAATGCACTAGAGGAGTCCTCTAGATGCATCCCCACAGAAGATCAGAAGCTTACCCATGTAAATTAGTAGGAAATTAGTCTTTTAGTGAATAAAGTGTCGGTCTCTTGTGTGAAAGGACCATTTTTAGGGCACATGTATATAAGTCAATTGGTGACTCTTTGTAAAGACTTTTTGCCATTGTGAGAATCAAGAGCACAAAAATTCAAATTTGTGTCTTCTCCTCTCTATATCATCTTCTTTGTGAGCTTGTATGCATGTGTGTTGCTTGAAAAGAGTGTTAGGAAGTGTTGTCTATCCATGAAAGTGCTTGTTTGTTGTGGTTAAGGTGTGTGTGAAGTGTAGGAAGTGCTGAAGTGTAGGAAGGTCTTTCCCACGACTCAGTATTTTGCTCATAACTTGAAGTAGAAGCATCAAAATTGAGTGAAAATACCACCATTGGATGCGTGTTCTTCTCGAGAGCTTCGAAACGCATATGCTATTTTCTATATTTGGAGTTCGTAGCTGAGAGAAAAGCTCAATTTACTGTTGGCTGTTGCACCAAGTGTCGCGACACCATGACTCACAGTTGAAGCTTGATTGGAATAGTCTTTGCCTTGTTTGCACTCTTTGAGTAACTCATTTGCATTGATTGTCATTTGAATGCATGTCTTCATACACTCGGCTAGGTTTTGATACTCATCGGACTGATAATTAAAGCGTGAATCCCCACTATATGCACTTGAGGGGGATTGAGGTATACTCTCTTTCTCCACAAGTCCCTAAGTTGGTTCTTAGGTACACACATTTCTTTTGGCGCCATTGTCGGGGAGTGTCGAATCAAACCAAGGCATTCGTGTGATGGTAAGTAGCTTTTTGCATTGAAGTGAGTGGAGGAATGGTGATTTTCTCTTCTTTGGTGAGTCACATTCATCCGCACTTATTACTTCTCACTCTTGGAGTGTGTGTAGTAAGTTGTTAGTTTATGGAAGTGAGTGGAGTGAGTAGAGTCGGAGGAAGAAGGGAGTAGCTAGGAAATTAGAGTAGCTTTTTGTAACATAATCCTAGTAGGAGATGGTTGAACCACACCCTAAGAGAGAGGATTATGAAGTAATCCTCAACCATGGCTTTTGGGGCAAGTGGTTAGCCCATCACATTCCTAACCAAGAGGTTGTGAGTTCAATTCCTTACATTGGTATCAGAGCCTAGGAAGTAGGCTTGGGCAAAAGTGGAATGACCCAATGGCCTCTAAAAAAGGCGCTTGGGCATCCTCCATGTGAAAGGGTAGGAATTGTGGAAGGCGCGCGTCGATTTCATTGATGGACCTTACAATGATTGGGGTGTATCTCCCAATCCGTAGGTCGGATTGAGGCGTGTAATATACCGTTGGAAAGCTCTCGGAACGAACTTTCCAATGAGCTAGCTTGCAATGTGTGAATTCCTTGGGAATCCTTGGATGGAACTTGATTGAGTACATCCTGCCCGTCCCATAGCTGGTCAGGGTACATCCTGCCAGGGTACATCCTACCAGTCCCATAGCTGGTCAGGGTACATTCCCTAGGAGTTCAAGGGGGGAAGAATGTAACATAATCCTGGTAGGAGATGGTTGAACCACACCCTAAGAGAGAGGATTAGGAAGTAATCCTCAACCATGGCTTTTGGGGCAAGTGGTTAGCCCATCACATTCCTAACCAAGAGGTTGTGAGTTCAACCATCTCCTACCAGGATTATGTTACATTCTTCCCCCCTTGAACTCCTAGGGAATGTACCCTGACCAGCTATGGGACTGGTAGGATGTACCCTGGATGTACCCTGGCAGGATGTACCCTGACTAGCTATGGGACTGGCAGGATGTACTCAATCAAGTTCCATCCAAGGATTCCCAAGGAATTCACACATTGCAAGCTAGCTCATTGGAAAGTTCGTTCCGAGAGCTTTCCAACGGTATATTACATGCATCAATCCGACCTACGGATTGGGAGATACACCCCAATCATTGTAAGGTCCTACCAGTCCCATAGCTGGTCAGGGTACATTCCCTAGGAGTTCAAGGGGGGAAGAATGTAACATAATCCTGGTAGGAGATGGTTGAACCACACCCTAAGAGAGAGGATTAGGAAGTAATCCTCAACCATGGCTTTTGGGGCAAGTGGTTAGCCCATCACATTCCTAACCAAGAGGTTGTGAGTTCAATTCCTTACACTTTTAACCTTTGTCTTGTTGCTCTTGGTAGTTAGGAGAATTTTTTTCAAAAAGTATAAAACCCAAAAACTGTTCATTGTTCAAATTACTTGTCTCTCGAACAAGTATCGCGAAAGTCTGCAGTTGAGTATCGTGTTTGGAGATCGGGGTGACTGAGCTACACAGGCAAATAGGAGTGGTTGGAGAGTTGAAAGAGAGTTTCCAAGGTAAGCACATTCATCATTCAATCATCATTCCCAACTAAAATAAACATTTCAGTAGAAGAACCTGCGAGAAGTATCATGAAAGGTTAGACAGGGAAAAAGAGAGTGTATTTTGGTGATCCAGGTTGAGAGGAGAGGGTAGATGCACTCTAATAACATGTTTAGGTACTCAAAATCCAAAAAAACTTGTAAAAATTTGGAAAAAGGCCAAGTATCGTGTTCTCCCGCGGTTGAGGTATCGCGATATCTAGGTATCGTGAACTCCTGTGGTCGAGTATCGCGATACTTGAACTAGTCGAATATCGTATATCGTTGAGAAATCCTCACGATACTTGTCATATATCGCGTCTCGTGAAATTTAGACCACGATACTTGTCGAGTATCGTGTATCGTGAATCTCCGATCACGATACCTAGGCAATATCGTGTATCGTGAGGGTAACTCTTCGCGATATTTGTCAAGTATCGAGTATCATTGAGAATTTCTCACGATACTTGTTGGATATCGCATATCGTGTATCGTGAAATTCAGGTTGCGATACTCGTGGAGTATCGTGTATCGTGAGTTTCGGATCAGGATACTTGCTGGATATCGTATATCGCGGAGACTATTTTCCCGATACCTGACAAGTATCGAGTATCGTCTTGAACTGCCTCGCGATACTTGTCATGTATCGAGTATCGTCATTTTCTCGGTGAATATCGTGTATTGTATCACAAGATCTCTGATCGCGATACGTGTCAAGTATCGTGTATCGTGTTTCCTCAAGTATTGAGTATCGTGTACCCGAGTATCGAGTATCGTCTTCATCCAAGTTTCATATATCGTCTTCTGTGAGATATCATGTATCGTCTGGTTCAAAGTTCGAGTATCATGGTACCCTTCTAGTGTGTCAGATATCGACTATCGTGAACTTTTTGGGGTCAAGTATCGTGACTTGAGGTTTCACAGTCAGACCTTTCCCAACCAAATTTGTCTAGAATTCTGACCCTTAATGAAGAACTCTAGAAGCTGGAGGTTGGCTAAGGTTAAACAGAACTTTAAAGTGAATGAACCTGAGATCTGGGAGAACCCTAGGAATCCAAAGAAGTGTGATCTCTTCAGTGGGAAGTGTAGCTGAACCAAGTAGCCGCTCACATTATTCTGAAACCTCTAGTGAGTCAGAGGAAGAAATTCTTATGGCTTCAGAGGATATGCAAAACATTGTACCAATGATTGGCATGATGTCAATTATTGAGGGAGAATATCGGACATCTTTAGAATATGTGACCACCAATCACCATGAGATACCCATATACCTAGATGGACTAAACCGATCAGTGGCCAGACTGAAGAAAGCTTAAGATGCTTACATAGTGCCTAGGCCAGCAGTTAAGTATGCAGGAGGAGTTTATATGGATAAAAGGGATATCCAGTATGTTGTTATAGAACATCCTGAAAACATCAATGAACTTGGGGAAGAAGACAATGCCCCAAACCTTAATGAAGACGGGAATGAAGAGCAAGTGACCACACCTAGAGGGAGATCTACTGTTGTTAGGGTTTGGAGAGAAGACCTGGTTCCCCAAGATGACTCCTTAATGGATGTGTATTTGATCAATGGAATGGAGAATCTCCTTAGAGCCCACTCTTCATTATGGAAGCAGCCCCTAATCCAGTTACTATCTATGAGTTACAAGATCTTGACTTCCCCACCATCATCACCTATTTGGATAAAAACCAGAGAAGGTATTGGCCCCTAACAGAGTCAGAAAGAGCCGGGTTGAAATATCAGAACATTCCAGTGTTTCCCCCAAGGGATCAAGCCACTACTTCACAAAACCCACATGGAACCTCTCAGAATAATTCATTCCAACAGTCAGGACAAACACAACAAACACATATTCCGGTCTGACCACACGTACAGTTTGCTAGCCTGCAAATAACCCCCACTATCGGCCTTAGCCACCTGTTGACCCATGGAATGGAATTCCTGCCCCAGTTAGACCACCTGTGGTAAGAGGACCTGGTATACCGATAGGAAGACCAGTTTTCCCTGTGATGCCTAGACCACCTGAAGGAGGAAGGAGATTAAGGCCAATCCAAGTTGCCAAATGCATGAGAAACTACTATGATGGTTCTAGTGAACCTTACAATCATATATCTGAATTTAAGCAAGTAATCAGAGCCGAACAAGTAGAAGATTTCTTGATCCAATATGAATCTTTTGGTCTAACTTTGACGGACACAGCTCTAGCTTGGTTCCAACCATTAGATCCTAATAATTTTCAAAACATGGAACAAGTCTATCAAGAAATGATTGAGGAATTCACTAAGTCTGGAATTAAAAACAACTCATCATCGTTGATTCATAGCTTTAAACAAGCTCCTACGGAATCAGTGAGACTGGCAGCAAGAATATTCAAGCAGTATGTGGATAGGTGTCCAGTGGAAGAGAGACCTACTCAAAACAAAATGGTGTCATTATTTTTGGAAGGATTATTGAATGGATCATTAAGATCTTTGGTATACGTGAAAAGAGTTCAAACCTTGCAAGAATGTATTGACCTAGAGGACAATCTAGCGGAGGATCTGAAAATACCTCAAGGTAGTTTAGCAGACCCCATGCATGAAGAATTAGCCATGTGGATTCAGGCGTACAAAGCACGAATAAGAGCAGGACCTACCATTGAACAACATGAAAGAGAATATCCTAGAGGTGACCTAGAGAAAGAAAGGTTGGAGATATGTAAGAAATTAATTGAAGTAGCTCAAAAGACCTTAGAAAAACCTGTTGTTCAATTACCCAACTCGCGAATTCCCGAAAGAGAATTCCAAGAGTGTGTCATCCCTAAGGACCCCAAGAAACCCGAAGCAGGTGAGACACATAATGGAAATTGCTGCGAGGATAAAAGGGAAGGATCCATTGTTCCCAAAGTAGATGGAGAATGGCCTAAAGACTTGTGGGCAAGAGTCCAAGAGGACAGATGGAAGAAAGCGGAAGGAATAGAACCACCCTTTGAGGAGTTGGAAGCAGAAGGTGGAATTGACGATTCGATACCTGAACTAAATTGAGAGGGATTATTACAAATAGACCAAACTGACAAGGATAATGACAGTGAAAAGGTCTTGCCCAATTACACAGGGGAAAACGAACATAATTCTGAATTATACCACATTCCCTAATAAGAAAAAAAGAACAGAATCCATCAGTCCAAACATCGGACATCATACAGCACCTTAAAAGAGTAAAAATCCCTTGCACTCTGATATTGGAAGAACTTTTGAAGGTCAAACCACATTTGAAGGAGAAATTAACCAGTCAATTGGAGACCAAGATGAAGGAAAAGGAGATGCCTGATGAAGTAAACACAGTAAAAATCCCAGTCGATAAGGTTGGAGATTTTAGTGAGGGAGATGAAGGAAACACGTGTCTTCCAATTACCTATAGAGGTTACACCACTAAAGCCATCTTAGATTCTAGAGCGGGAGTAGGAATTGCTACTAGAGAAATCTGGGAAAAATGGGGAAAACCAGCTCTAAGACCAACACGCATGAAGATACAAATGGCAGACGGACACACTGAACGACCCTTGGGATTATTGGAATGGGTAGTTTTTACCACTTGTGGAGTTGAGTTCGAGCACACCTTAGCGATATATCAATTTGAAAGGCCTAGCAATTATGAAATGATACTTGGAAGGCCTTTCATGAGACAACTAAAGGTAGTGCAAGATTGGGGAAAAGACGCAGTATATCTATAGCATAAAGGAAACACCACAAGAATAAATCTCCACACATATACATATCAAGATGTTCCCCCCTTACAATGGAGTCAGATTCACAAGGAGGAAGATAACCAGCCGATTCATAGTATAGGTTCAAGTGATCAATCGTGGATGAATGAAGACACTCACCTATGGATATGCCACACTGCAAAAAAGGAAGAGGATAGGAGGAAAGGATGGCAGCAAAGGCAAGGAGTTGCTAGATCTGTACGAGATCCAGCCCATATGCCTCAAATATTCTTAGATGAAGAATTTGAGCCTCATGGTTGGATGGATATTTTAGCTACTCTCGATGTTTGTGTAAACGAAGAAGTGATAACCATGAATGAATGCATTGATGAGGAAGGATATGACGTTAGTCTATACGTGGTACTTCTTCAAGAGGCTGAAGAAGGGGAAGTGATAGAAAAGGAATGGAAGGAGGACTATCAGAGCATTGAAATGGAGCAAGAGAAAATGGAAATAGAAAGTGGAAATCAAGAAGTAAGTGTCATAGCTAATGAAATAAATCAAGAACCAACACAGGAAGAGGAGTTTGGGTTAGATAAAGCAAAAAATGACGAAGAAAACAAGTCACAAGATCAGTTTGAAGTGCCTGCCCACTTCAAAAAATATGAGGTAGAAGAGAGGAGAATCGCTATTCAAATGCCAAAACGAGAATCACAGCGAGGAATAGCATATGACAACAAAGAACAGACCAAGAAAATAGTAGTAACCTTAGAGGAAGGAGAAGAACGATGTACTTTTATAGGGCAGGATGTCTCTATGGAGGAAGAACAAGAATTAATACGCCTCATAAGGGAATACAGGGATGTCTTTGCCTGGACATATAAGGATTTGAAAGGAGTAGATCCATCTATATGTGCACATAGAATCCCTATGACATCTGAAGCTAAACCTTCCAAACAAAGACCTTACACATATAAGGATGTTTACTCAGCAAAGATTAAAGAAGAGATAGATAAACTGTTAGATGCTGGGTTCATTTACGAGATCGAACACACGGAATGGGTATCACCTTTGGTGGTCGTACGGAAAAAGAATGGTAAGTTAAGAGTATGCATAAATCTGAAAAAAGTAAATGCTGCCACCATTAGAGATAGTTACCCATTACCCATCACGGATCATTTTTTGGAAAGAGTGGTAGGGAAGGAAGTTTATTGTTTTTTGGACAGCTTTTCAGGCTAAAATCAGGTAGTTATTGCTCCTGAGGACCAGCATAAAACAGCCTTTGCAACTGAGTGGGGAGTGTACGCCTTTAGGGTTATGCCTTTCGGCCTAACCAATGCCCCAGCCACTTTCCAAAGATTGATATGCCATGTATTCAAGGAGTTCTTGAGAAAGAGTATGGAGGTATACATGGATGATTTATGCACTTATTCAACTATACGATCAGAGCATATCCTTGAACTACGAAAAATCTTTGCCAGATGTCGACAATATAGAATATGCCTCAACCCAGAAAAATGTGTCTTCATGGTTCGACAAGGAAAGATATTAGGACATATTGTCTCTAAAAATGGAATTTCAACTGATGAAGACAAAATCAAAGTGTTTCTCGATTTGCCAAGACCAAAGACTGCGAAGGAAGTCCAAGCATTTATGGGACATTGCGGGTACTACCGAAGATTTATACATATGTATGCCATAATTGCTAGACCTCTTTATGCCTTATTGACTCAGTTTAACTGGATTGAAGAATGTGAAAAAGCCTTTAACGAATTAAAGAGTCGATTGAGTTCAGCACCAATCCTTCGAGTACCTAATTGGAACAAGCCATTTCACATTCATGTAGATGCTTCCAAGTTTGCCATTGGTTGCATCTTAGCTCAACCTGCAGATACAGGAAAGTTAGACCACCCTATAGCCTATGCCAGTAGACAATTAAATCAAGCGGAGCACAATTATACCACAAGCGAGAGAGAAGGCCTAGGGATGGTGTATGCAGTAAAGAAGTTCTGACATTACCTGTTGGCAAACAAATTTAAATTCTTCATTGATCATCAAGCCCTACTGTACTTAGTCAATAAGCCTTGTCATACGGGACGACTAATACGATGGTTTCTATTGTTGATGGAATTTGATTTTGAAGTAGTAGTCAAGAAAGGGAATACTCACATTAGAGCAGACCACTTATCAAGAATGGCACATGGAGAACCACCCATAGGAGTACCAGATGATCTGCCGGATACGTACATGTTCAACCTCGAAGTATGTCCCCAATGGGCAGAAAAGTTGATCCCTATACTCATGCATGGACCTAAAGATGGGATCACAACAAACCGAACCCAAGACTTGTGGAAGACTAAAAACCTTCATATCATTGCTGGAAGTTTGTATCACCTAGACTCAAGTGGATTACTCATGAGATGCGTAGAAGAAGAGGAACAAGAAATGTGGCTTCAAAAAGCACATGTAAATCAATGGAAAACTTATCTAAATGCGAACGGAACATGGCAAACATTGAGGAGGCTAGGCATATATTGGCCAACCATGCAGAGGGATGTGCATAACTATGTATCAGCCTGCCCGACCTGTCAAGAACGGAATCCAGAAGAGAACTCTAACTTATGCTACTCCACTGTAGCACCAAGATGGAGCATGCCTCTGGTGAAGTTCTTAAAGACCCAAGAGTACCCAAAAGGAGCTACTCTAGCAAGAAAACGTGCACTGGTAGAACAAAGCAAGGACTATGCTCTTATAGGAAAACAACTCTTTAAACGGGGAAGAGATAATCATTTGCGAATATGCATTCATGAAGACGAGTATCTTGTTGTCTTAGAGATGGCACATACACGATTCGCAGGAGGACATTTTTCTGCAAATAAAACAGCAAAAATGATTCTTTTTGCAAGAATGTGGTGGCCAACTCTACATCAAGATGCTGTCACATATGTTCAACGATGTGATACTTGTGAACGAACTAAATATCCAATTAGAAGAGACGAGATGCCATTGAAACCCATGATGAGTGCAAGAGCTTTCACAAAATGGGGAATAGACTTCATAGGACCTATTAGCCCACCAGCTAAAGGATCCCATGCCGAATACATAATCGTAGCCACAGACTATCTGACCAAATGGGTTGAAGCCAAAGCAACCAAGAGAAATGATTCAAGAACTACTGCCAAGTTTCTCTTCGAGAACGTTTTCACTAGATTTGGATTGCCGATAGAAATTGTGAGTGATAGAGGCACACACTTTGTGAATGAAGTTATAGAAGCCTTACTGAATGAATTCTTGGTAATTCATAAAAAATCAGCCCCTTATCACCCACAAGCCAATGGACAAGCCAAAAGTTCAAATAAAATCTTGTGCACAGTTCTCACTAAAATTGTGAACAATGGTAGATCTGATTGGGATAAACAATTACATCACGCTTTATGAGCATTCCGAGTAGCTTACAAGACTGCCATAAGAACTACTCCTTTTAACTTAGTGTATGGACAAAATGCTATTTTGCCAATTGATTTCTTAATACCCACTCTCACAGTAGCAACAACTTATGAGTGGATGGGACATGAACTCTCAGCTCAATTGGATCAAATAGAGAAGTTACATGAAACTAGGTTACAAGCAGTAGCAGGGATTTATGCTGCTAAAAGGCGACAGAAGGCATATTTTGATGCTCATATTAAAGATAAAAATTTGAAGGAAGGACATTTAGTTTTGGTTTATACTTTGAAACAACATGCAAAGAAACTACAAAAAAGAGGATATGGCCCATTAATCATCAATCGCATATCCACCAGCAGAGCCATCAGCTTAGCAACTCTAGATGGAGAAGTATTGCCAAATTACATCAGTGGATGTCGAGTGAAAAAATATCTAGAGCCATTTACTGAGGAAATAATGTCACGATTGATAATGGGTAAGAATAGGCACCTAGAGGAAGAAAGAATACGAGAGGAAGCCAGACAAGAAGAGTTAGAGCGAATAAGAAAACGAAAAGAATGGATGAGAGAGAGAGATGAGAGATATCGACTAGGAGAGGAACTCGTCCCAATGGCTAATTTTAGGGCCATTGAAAACATAGGGAAACAAAGGAAGCATCCATATTTGAATTTGGGAGCTGGAAAAAAAGAATACCACTTAGTGGATGCTCTCATTGACACAGGAGCCGCTATAAGCTGCATCAAGTATTCATTGACACAGATACTCAAAGAGGAATTACGACCATCTAAGGAACAGCTAATTGGAATAGGAGGAAAGATCACCAAGTGTATAGGAGAGATAATCTTACCTCTACACTTTGGAAACAACACAATGGAACAAAAACTCTTAGTATGTCACGATCAGGACTTATTGGAAGAGCTCATGTTAGGTCAAGACTGGATATACAAATATGAAGTAAATATTCAATTGGCCTTAGGATACATCTCAGCCAAAATAGGACATCGTGAAGTATTCAGCATGCTAGACGAACGACCAATCAAAGCCGCAAGTATAGAACCAAAAACTCACTCAAATGAACACAGTGATGAATGCATGTTCACTAACACTATGGAAACCCCTTCATCGAGTACTTCATGTGAGGATACACTGCATTCTGCTTGCACACCGTCTTCTAATCTAGCAAGTCACAAGAGTATCATTCTATCTGAAAACAGCCTTAGCGAAGAACCACGCACAAGAGAGACTAGTTCTCCGGGTAATCACAAGTCTGCACCTATTAGAATATACCCCATTCCTTACACTCGACAAGCTTGGATAAGGAAGGACCAAATGGCTGCATATCATCAACAACAAAAACATTATCGGCATCAGAACGACCCATCGAACAAGCGAGTAAATCACTTTGGACATCGAGGTCCACAACGAATTGCTAGAATATGGATTCCAAAGAAAGTGGTAGCCGCCCAACCAGCCCGCACACAAATATGGATTCCCAAGTCATGTACTCAAATGACAATCATCAAAAAGGACGAACCAATGCTCAAGGAAAATCAGTATGGTCTAAAGGCAAAACAACCGAAGATGAATAGCTACAGGACAGAAAAGGAGTCTACATATGCTTCAAAAACCATTCCAAGATTCAAAAAAGCAAACAAAGCAGACGTACAACACGAGAAGCACCACATCCTTCAGGAATGTTAGGAATACAATCTGCCCCAATAGTGTGAAGCAGATCTGGATGCCGAAAAGCAAGACTAGCTGTATGCATCAACCAAGTAATTCGAGTTGCACACATATGGAGCTACCAGAATCCAAAGTATGCATGATAGGGCCACATTACAAGGCCAAGCATTGGGCACGTTATTCTTCTATTTCAGGATAGTGAAGCACATTTTCCTCTTGGGAAATAGGAGAGCACTTGTACATAATCTAAAGAAAATTACTAAAAAATTAATAACCGCTTCGGCTATGAACTAACTTTTCTGTTTTTCTTTCAGACAAAAACATAAAAAATATCTAAAAGTAGGAAAAATCCCAGGTATTACCTTTCTCACACTCACGGGGAAGGGACGACACCATTCACATGGAGCATTGCCAATCTTATGAAAGACAACTGAAGGAGAATTTTGATACTATCTGGCCACTAATTCATACTCTATATTGAGTGCAGATGTTATCTACTGATTCCGAAGCTACGCAAGAGGAAGAGGTCCAACTTCTTCCATTAGAATCAATAACAAAAGCAAGAGGCCATTGGTTTCTAGATGACCAACCAGTATCGGATCTCATTTTCATGGCAACCATCAAGATTATGGATCGGGATCACTATTTCCCCATCATGTCACAAGATTTCAAGACTATCGTCCAAGGATTACCGCATATGACAGATGTCTGGACACAAGCCGGAATTGATGCATTCTTAAGACTGCCGATCTATATGCCAGATTTCGAGAGATGTACGCAAGTAATGAATACACTTCAATCTGCATCGAATAAGATATCAGTCCCAGAGGCAAGAGTACTAGATAAAGTGGGTGCCTGGAAAACGATTCAATTCACTCATGAGCTAATTAACAGAGCTTTCGGGTGGAATCAAGAGGGAATCACGAATGTCAAAGATGAATGTCATGATCCGAAAAAGAAAACCTTTGTGGAAATCAACAGAACTGATATTGAAGATGTTATTCGCTTAGTGCACCAGCACTTTTGTTTTCCAAGCATGCATAGATATACAGCACCTCAAAAGATCGTGGTGCAACTGCTCTCACATGCTATGAGGCAAGTCGGAAATCAAGTAAATATGACTTCATATGTTCAAGAACGTCTATTTGAAGCAAAGAAGAAGTGGGGTTAGAAAAAGTTTCTAAATGGTGGTTCGGCCTTGACCCTACTTATTTATGAGGCACTGGATATGAAGAACTTCTTGCACATGATGCCAACCTCAACAGAGTTAGCCAAATATGCCAAGTCAGCGACGGTTCCAAAGAAAAAGAAAACAGCCATCCCTATTGAAGAAGTAGGAACCAGTTGAAAGAAACCCATGAGGGGTACAAAGCGCCTTAGAGAGGAAGAAGCCCAGGTTACACCCCAATCAAAGAGGACACACACATTGCCAAAGATTCCTGGGACCCAACAACCAATTACGAAAAGAGACCTCTCTACAGCCCTGAAAGAAACGCATCAGTATATGCGGGGGCAAGTAAATTTGAATATTCAAGGTCACCATTACAGACAGGCAAGCTAGGAAAAGAAACAGAAGGATAAAGAACATACTCATCAAGTACCTTCCAGATACAAAGAAATAGGGTTGGAGGAATCAAGCTCTAATGAGGAATCAAGCCCTGAGAAGGACACCTTGGATACTTACATACGAATAGAAACACACAATGAGGATTGGACAGAGATCAACCAAGTCGAAGTCACGCCAGACAACCAACAGGGACAGGCAAAGAGCCAAGAACCCACTGAACCAGAGCACGTCATTCAATTGAATGATAAGTCAAAGATCAGTATCAAGGAAGCTCCAATAACTAATAAAGATGTAGTGCCACCTATCAAAGAAGAAATACAAACTCCAATGGACCAGGAATCAAGCCGACAACCAAGTAAGGAGCCCGTTGAGATTGAGGTACCGGATGATACACCTCAAGGTAAGAATGACCACATGGAGGCTGAGCCAAGGATCCAACTTCACATTAGGCAACCCCATGATACTACGTTACACGTGGCACAAGGGAAAGATGTGACAACAGGAGCAGAGCCTAGTATCCCCACCACATGGTTAAATGTGGATGTTGAAAGAGGCCGCGGAGAGCTACGTCGTGGTGTGCTCGGTTGCTCCAAACACCAAGGGAGTGGGCTGCTGCGTGAGGAGAGAGAAAGTAGAGAGAGAAACCTGCGCAGAAATTTGGAGAAGAAGATGGAGAAGCTGAAGTTGAAGAAGTCCCAATCAAGTTATGAGAGATTTGGGACCAAGTCTTATTGATAAGTGACTTTTAGGTCATTTGGGCATGTTCACACATGGCCAATGACCAAAAGTCATAAAAATAATGTAAATGCCTATAACTCCCCAATTTGGGGTCCAAAAAATACAACAAAAATATGTCTGGAAAGCTCTCGAAGAGAGCTTTCACATGGAAGGGTCAAAATATACAAAAGGAGAGTCCTTGGGGCCTTTATCCCCAACAACCTCCCACTTAAAGGACCAAGGAGGCTCCTTTAAGCTAAGTAACTCCCACCATCTGTATACATAGCTGATGTTGTGCCTTGGGTAGACACTTCGTGAGAGCATCTGCAGGATTCTGTGAAGTATTGACCTTGATCAAAGTGATCAGGCCATCCTCTAACACCTCTCTGATGAAGTGATATCTCACATCAATATGCTTTGTGCGAGCATGAAACATGGCATTCTTTGCCAAACATATGGCACTCTGGCTATCGCATCCAAGAAGAGGTGCCTTTTCAAGCATCCCAAACTCACTGCAGAGCCGAGCTAACCAAATGGCTTCTTTGGCAGCCTCTGTGGCTGAAATATATTCAGCCTCTGTAGTAGATAGTGCAACTATCCTCTGAAGTCTAGAGCACCATGAAATAGCTCCACCTGCAAGGATGTATACATAGCCACTTGTGGACTTGCGTGTGTCCACATCACCTGCCATGTCTGAATCACAAAATCCTTTTAACTCCAATGGACCCTTTCCATAACATAAGCATTTACTTTTGGTCCCTTTCAAATATCTCAAGATAGATTTGACTGCCTCCCAATGAGCTCTACCAGGATTAGCCATGAACCTGCTAACAACTCCCACTGCATGAGCAATGTCTGGCCGAGTGGCAACCATAGCATACATAAGTGAACCACAAGCTGATGCATATGGAACACTCTTCATGTAACTGGCTGCATCATCATTTTTGGGACAGTCATCCTTGGAAAGCTTAACATGTGGCTGCAATGGCACTCCAAGAGGCTTAGCATCAGCCACATTAAATCTGTCCAGCACTTTTTCAATGTACTTTTCTTGGGATACCTGCAAAGTATGCTACTGTCTATCCCTTTTTATACGCATACCAAGAATATGCTCAGCTTCCCCAAGGTCTTTCATTGAGAATGCAGAGTTCAGCTGTTGTTTTAGAGCATTGAGAGTGCTCTTTTTCTTCCCAGCCAGCAGCATATCATCTACATACAGTACAAGAATAATTGGGTTGCCATCTTCATTCTTTTTCGTGTACAAACAATGATCTGCATGGCTTCTTTTAAACCCATGCTTGAGCATAAATGCATCAAACTTCTTATACCATTGTCTGGGGGCCTGTTTCAACCCATACAAGCTCCTTTTCAGTTTGCATACCAGATGCTCTTTTCCAGGAATGGCATATCCTTCTGGCTGTTTCATGTACAGCTCTTCATCTAAATCACCATGCAAAAAGGCTGTTTTAACATCCATTTGGAATAATTCCAAATCCAAGGCAGCTGTGAGAGCAAACAACACACGTAAAGTGGTCATTTTCACCACTGGAGAGAACACTTCTTGGAAATCAATGCCCTCTTTTTGGGCATATCCCTTAGCAACCAGCCTTGCCTTATACTTGGGTTTGCCATCAACAGTTTTGATTTTGTACACCCACTTGTTTGGAATGGCTTTCCTTCCTTTGGGTAACTCAACCAAATCCCAAGTATCATTTGCATGCAAGGCCTTTATCTCTTCCTGCATGGCTAACTCCCACTTCTTCTTGTGCTCACATAGCTTTGCCTCTTTATAAGTAAGAGGCTCACCCTCATCTGATAACATAATATAATGTATAGAGGGATTATATCTATTCACTCGCCTCCTAGGACGTATAGATCTTCTTACCCAATGATCAACATTACCAGGCAATGGATCTACATCAGGAGGTACATTAACTTCTTCATTGTTAACAGGCTGCTGTACATCATTTCCAGCCCTGTTTTCAGCATGAATAGGTGGCTGCATATGCCCTTCAGGAGCATCATTTTGCTGTCCAGCATCATCTGGCTCAATAACCACGGGCTCATTGTCATTTCCAGCCATATGTGGTGCATCCCGAGGGTCCATATCAGATTTAACTGGTGGCTGTACATGCTGAAATTTGACTCTTTTATGGTCATCTTTAGAGGCACAATTGTTTTTGAGCAGCCTTGCCTCATTAAATACAACATCTCGGCTGCGTATTACCTTCTTGAGTTGAGGTAGCCAAATCCCGTAGCCCATTTCACCTTCATCTCTATAACCCATGAAGATTCCTTTCATGGACTTTGCATCTAACTTGCTTCTCAACTCACGCCTTATATGCACAAAAGCATCGCAACCAAAGATGCGTAGGTGGTCATATGAAGCTGGTTTGCCAGACCAAACCTCTTCTGGAATGCCACCTTTTAAGGACATGTGAGGGGATCGATTGCAAACATGAACTGCAGTTTTCAAAGCCTCTCCCCAAAATCCATGAGGGAGATTAGCTGTGGACAGCATGCATCTCACCCTCTCACATAAAGTCCTATTATACCTTTCAGCCACACCGTTGGAAGAGGGGCTGTATGGGACTGTTAGCTCCCTCTTAATACCAAGATTTTCACAAAATCTATTGAATTCAGCACTTGTAAACTCACCCCCATTATCTGTACGTAAGCATTTCAGCTTTCTACCTGTTTGAGTGGTCACAAATGCATGAAATTTCTTAAATGCAGCAAAGGCTTCATCTTTAGATTTTAACAAATATACCCAAAGCTTCCTAGAGTAATCATCTACAAAGGAAACAAAGTAAAGAGCACCCCCCATAGATTTTGTGGGCATGCTACAAACATCAGAATGAACAAGATCAAGCACATTAGACTTACGAGAGACACCAGAGTAGTAAGAATTCTTTACTTGCTTACCATATTGGCATTCATTACAAAAATCAAGTTTTGAGCCTTTAGCATCAAACTTGTCCAAATTACATAGTTTATCAAGGCCTTTTTGACTCATGTGACCAAGCCTTTTATGCCATAATTCCATATGTGAATGGATTTCAGCCAAAGCAATAAACTTGCCCAGCAAGGCTTTACCATGCAAGCAATAAAGAGTCCCTTTCTTTGTACCTTTAACAATCAGCCTAGAGCCTTTGATAAGCTTCCATGACCCCTTCTCAAAGAGGGTACTATATCCATGCATATCCATTTTCCCAACAGACAATAAGCTTTTCTTGATGCTTGGTACATACCTTACATCATGCAAAACCAGCTCATTGGTACCATCCACTGTGAGATGCACTGTGCCAATACCTTCAATTGAACAAGCATGGTTATTTCCAAGATATACATGTCCATGGCTGCCTGCATGAAAGGTAGTGAAACACTCCTTAATAGGAGTTACATGAAACGATGCACCTAAATCTACAATCCATGTTTGTAACAAAGCATCATTCACAGTAAGCAAGGCATCAATCAAATCCCTCTTTGTGATCTGCATATCTTGTGCATGAATATTAATAGAAGGATCAATAACTTCAGCATGCTCTGCTTCCATAGTAGCACAAAGTATATCTTCTGCATCTGATAGCTCCTCAATGATGACACTAGAGGCCACATTGGCCTTCTCTTTGTCTTTGTCCTTTGAGGTATCATGTGCTTCATTCTTGGTGTCCTTTTTCTTCATGTCACCTGTGTTCTTCTTTCTTTCTAGTTCAGCTTTATAGAATTTGCAATTAGGCTTCTTGTGACCTTTCCTACCACATTGATAACAAGTCACTTCAGCCTTGCCTTTGCTTTTGCTCCTGTTCCTCTGTACATTTCCACTTTTCTTTTCTGTTCTTCCTCTAGCCACATTGACTGAACCACTGCCCTCTCCACTAGCTTTCCTCCTGATTTCCTCATTCAAAATAGAACCCCTTACACCATCAAAGGTAAGACTGGGGCTATTCGAAAGTGAAACAACCAATGTTTCCCACGAATCAGGTAAGGTCATCAACAAGAAGATGGCCTTAAGCTTATCATCAAATGGAGGTAATCCAGAGTCCTGCAATTGTGAAAGAGTACCTGTAAACAAAGATAAGTGCTCAGCCGCACTTTTTGACTCATCAAGCTGCATACACACTAGCTTACGCATAAGATGCACTTGATTTACAGGCGTGGTATTTTCATAAGTGGCTTTCAGCTTCTCCCATACCTCAAAAGCAGTTGTAAGGCCTTTCAAATCCACTAAGATTTCATCTGATACAGCCATCTTGATGTAAGTGATGGCCTTCTTGTTTAGGTTCATCCATGCTGCATCTGTCATATCTTCAGGCTTGACTTCCTCAAGAGCCCCTTCACAATCCTTCCATGAAACCAATGAACTTAAAATGCAACTGCAAAATGTGAACGCCAAACTTGTAAAAGGTTACAGCGAAAACATGGATCATGTAGCAGAAATTGGCAATGAGTTGCTTGCGACAAAAGACTGAACGACTTGCACAATTAGAAACAAAAGCAGAAGAAAAAGTATCCATCGGGACACCAGTAGAGCCAATGCAAAAAAATCCTACTGACGAGATAGAGGTACGTCCTCTATCTCCCCCGATTTATAATTCTCCAATGAAAGAGCAGATGGCGGAAACACATGATGATCATCCAATGCTATATACTGCAGAAATAAGTCAGAAGGAACGGGCACTATTGGTGTCCGGGTTGATAGAAAATTTTGAAAATGAAGTCATCAAAGTTATGAAAGAAGCAAAGATTAAAGGTAAAGACTTGGAGACGATCATGAAGCCTTTCAACATTTCGTATGGACTATTGAAAGAGAAAACCACACAATACATAAAGAAAATCACACAGAAAAACCCAGACGAACAGCTGCAGTTCAACAATGACACGTTCAAATATACTCAAGAGGAATTTGAAGCAGCACATCCTGTTTGGAGAAGAAAATTTTTGGAGAAACATCCTACATTACGAGTGCACTGGCAAGTGGCACCATATTTATTATAGGTAAATCCTTCTTTTTGTCCAACACCACGGTGTAGAGAAGCACGAGAATTTTTGGATATGCAAAAGACTGGTGTGATCAATAAACTATGGCTAAACTATCCACTACTTCCAAGTCCACCGCATAACTATCTACCTACGGAGGATTACATGATCAAAACCATTGAATTTTGGTTGCAGAATTATGCAACAATACCCGATTTAACTATTAGGATGACCAATAAAATACTCAGTATGATACTTACAGTATTAAGGGTCTTCAAACACGCGGCATATACATTTTCGAACTTCATTGGCATTAATCAAGGAACAGATATTCTCGTTTTTGACTTGTCTGTTATGCCTAGCCAACCAACAATAATGGCATATTATTCTAGGTTGATGTTTCTTGCCGAGTACCTATATGCAAACGTTCGAAGAAGCGTTTTTCAGAAGGTTTTTTGAGATTGATTCAGAAATCTTTTTAAAGATGTCATCTAACTTGAATGCCAGATTAGTGGCATATGAGTTAAGCTTCTTCGCCGATCATAGACAACCACCACATGACGGTGTGAAAGCAAAACAGTGGAAGCAGCTAATGATACGTGAAGCCAATCTGCTTAATGAAACAGAGCAAGAAGTATATAGAACATACTCTCGTCGACTCCCAAAGGGTCGGGGACGACATAGTTTAGGAGGGGGTAGTGTTGAGGGAGAATCAAGCAAAAAGAAGAAAACAAGAAGACAAAGAAAGAAGCTTCATTAAAAAGATCATATCTGAAGATACATCTCTACAGGAAGCCCCGCAGGGGCGCAACACCCATCTCTGCATAGAGCCCCGCAGGAGCACATATCAAGGAAAAAGCACGTAGGTGGAAGGAGGAACCAGGGCCAGGAAAGTATCCAGAAAGTGCAAGAAGATAATTGGCAGGTACTAATCCTTCCATTGACAGTGTGCGATGAAAAGAAAGTAAACAGGGCTCAAAGCAATACAACAGGGTCAGATGTGTGCAACCAGGACAAATCAAAGGACCAAAAGCTAGAAAGAGGTCACTGGTGGCGTACGTGGCAACCCAACTGAATGCAGCAACCCAGATATGTGATATAAGGAATACCAAGGGGCAAACAGAAGCAAAGGACATACCTCGGATAAGATAACCAATTGTCTGACAATCCTTGTTGCCGCTTCGACCGCTAGGTGCATGTATTCAGACCTCTTAAACAAGTTGAAGACAAGAAGTAAAGCATGTCAAGGGACGATAGAGACAAAGAGGGGGAGAGTGTTGCAGAGCAAAGAGAGCACAAGGCAGAGAAAAAGAAGGGCCCCAAAATTTTTCCGATTTGGACACCCAATTTTTGTATTATAACCATTCTTGTAACATCACTTCTGTTGTAAATGCACTAGAGGAGTCCTCTAGATGCATCCCCATAGAAGATTAGAAGCTTACCCATGTAAATTAGTAGGAAATTAGTCTTTTAGTGAATAAAGTGTCGGTCTCTTGTGTGAAAGGACCATTTTTAGGGCACATGTATATAAGTCAATTGGTGACTCTTTGTAAAGACTTTTTGCCATTGTGAAAATCAAGAGCACAAAAATTCGAATTTGTGTCTTCTGCTCTCTGTATCATCTTCTTTGTGAGCTTGTATGCATGTGTGTTGCTTGAAAAGAGTGTTAGGAAGTGTTGTCTGTCCATGAAAGTGCTTGTTTGCTGTGGTTAAGGTATGTGTGAAGTGTAGGAAGTGCTGAAGTGTAGGAAGGTCTTTCCCGCAACTCAGTATTTTGCTCATAACTTGAAGTAGAAGCATCAAAATTGAGTGAAAATACCACCATTGGATGCATCTTCTTGAGAGCTTTGAAAGGCATATGCTATTTGCTATATTTGGAGTTCGGAGCTGAGAGAAAAGCTCAATTTACTGTTGGCTAAGCACTAAGTGTCACGACACCATGACTAACAGTTGAAGCTTGATTGGAATAGTCTTTGCCTTGTTTGCACTCTTTGAGTAACTCAATTGCATTGATCGTCATTTGAATGCATGTCTTCATACACTCGGCTAGGTTTTGATACTCATCGGATTGATATTTAAAGCGTGAATCCCCACTATATGCACTTGAGGGGGATTGAGGTATACTCTCTTTCTCCACAAGTCCCTAAGTTGGTTCTTAGGTACACAAGCCCAATTCGAGCAAGCATGACGCCATTAAAGAAGCTTATGAGAGGGTGAGTAATCGATTGAAGGGCCAACTAGCTTCCGCTCAAAAGCATACACACGATGTTGATATTGAATAAATTTTTAATGAAACTCATCATAAGGTGAGTTTATACTAACTCATTAAGATGCATGCAAAGGTAAGAAGTGATTTACTTAAGGTTATATATTCTGCCTACCTAAGCCCACCACCAAGTGTAGATGGGTACATGGTGGACTTTCCTCTTGCTCCACAGCACTTACGTGACACTATGCAAGTGGGAAAGATATCTTCTTTTGTCCAAAATGCTCGAATTGGGCCAAGTTTTCTAGTAAACTTGACTCCTATAAAGTAAAATAGACAAGTACATTTTTTGTAGTCACCTCCTAGGAGGCAGGCACCTCCATTTGGGCAACTTGGCCAAAGTGGCCTAATTTTGTCAAAAGATACCACCGCAGTGTTATACCAAAAAGAACTAGGTAATCAGGCCAAATTGAATAGTTTTATGGATGCAGGGCTAGAAGGTGCAAAACCTAAGCAAACATCTTTGAAGGCCAAATTTGACTATAGGACCAAAGATGACTTTCCATTTCCAAATATTCTAGATGGATGGACTAAGGAACATATCAAGGAGTGCAATCTAAATGCCATCCTGGCACATACTATTGATGATTTCTCAAGTGAAATTTCCATAGAAATACTTGTTCAAGAAGTGAACCTTGGAGATGAAGAAAAATCACAAATAGTTCACCTAGCCACATGGTTGTGGCATTACCCACTTTCGCTATAGAAGGTAAGTTCTCTGCTTTATACATATGAAGGTAAGCTTCACCCACAAGAAGCAAACCATGCCGAGTCAATCCGAGTCAATCCAAAATATGCAGAGGCAGTCAAGGTGGAAATAATTAGATTAGAGGAGGCACATATTATTATTCATGTAGAACACTGAAGGTGGCTTTCATCTATGGTTTATTATACCAAAGAAAAATAGTGCAAAGACAAGGGTGTTGATTTCCATGCCCTAAATAAAGTAACTCTTCAAGATGGTTTCTTGCAATCCTTCACAAAGCAAGTATTGGAAGAAATAGCAAGGCATACTCTGTACAGTTTCCTTGATGGATACAATGGCTACAATCAAATTCTCATCCAGCGTGAAGATAGAGACCAAATTTCCTTCATCACCCCTATGTCTATACGCACATGGGTTTTGGCCTCCAAAATGCACTCCCATCATTTAATTCAGCAATGTATCTATTATTGGTCAAATGGCTAACAACATTTCTCTGCATTTTCATGGGTGATTTTTCAATATTCTTAAGTATAGATACAAAAAGCCATGGTCCAAGATTTTCAACAACATTTGGAAAATTTGAAGGAAATATTTGACCTGTGCATAAAGATAGGTTTAAAGTTGAACCTTGCCAAATGTCAATTTTTGGTCACCAAAGGTACTCTCCTTTAGCCACATAATTCTTGCCAAACGGGTAACTATTGATCTAGGTAAGGTAGCTACCATCATATCCATGCCCATTCCACGGATTCCCAAGGAAGTACAAATCTTTTTATGCCATGCAGGATACCACAGGTGATTCATTCGAATGTATTTGGACATAACTAAGCCATTGCCAAGGATTACAAGCAAGAAGATACCCTTCTCATGGACTCTTGATGCAGAGAAGGCATTCAATGAGCTAAAACTAAGGTTATGTACTTCACCACTCCTAATTGTTCCTAATTATTCACTTGAGTTCCATGTGCATAAAAATGCAAAACTTCACAAAGTTGGAGCGATTTTCATGCAGCCATTAGCCCATAGGATGGACCGACATATTGCTTACGCAAGTAGGCTATTTACAAAGATGGAAAGAAATTATTGTAGAACAAAAAGAGAAGTTTTGGCTATTGTATTTGCACTTAAAAACTTTTGGCATTATCTTCTTAACATACATTTTATTGTCATCTCTGACCATCAACCATTAAGGTATTTAATCAATAAGCCTAGAGTCTCTAGAAGGGTTTGGTGGTGGCTACTACTCTTTCAAGAGAATGATTTTGAAATCCACATCAAACCAAGCAAGGAGCATCACATGGCAGACCAAGTATCAAGGATGACCAACGATGAGAGGCCAATAGGTATTAATGATGAGCATGTAGATAGAAACATTTTTTTTGTGACAACTCAAATTGATTGTTATGATAAATACTATAATTCCTCACTTATGGAGAATTCTCGTTGAGCATGTCTCCATTAGAGAAAAGGGGGTTACTATTTAAAGAAAAAAATTCACTCATAAAAGATTAGTTGCATAAAAATTGTCTAGATGGTATTTTGGACAAATGTGTTTATCTGCAAGAAGTAAGGCTTTTGCAGGAAGATGTGCACAGTGAAGGACATCTCAAGGGGGAGGACTTGGTGTAAAAAACCCTCCATAAAGCGTTATGGTGGTATCGATAGAGATGCCACTAGATATTCCAAAGAATATGACATCTATCAATGATGTGCTCCTCAACCAACAAGGCTAAATTTCCAACCCTTGGAGATCTCCACTAGGTGGCAACCCTTTGAAAGGTGGGTTCTTGATTTCATTGGACCCATTAGCCCATGTCAACTCGATAACAAAAGGTATACTTTGATGGCTACATGTTATTCAATGAAATGGATAGAAGTTAGGGCTACTACAAATTGTATTGCATTGATGGTGCCTAAGTTCATATATAAAAAATTTTCTCATGATTTGGATGCCCACTAGAGGTCACGAGTGATAGGGCTAGGGGCACTCATTTTGTGAACCACTTGTTGCACCACATTTACTATAGGTACAAGATCTATCAAAAGAATTCATGTGTTTAATATCCCATAGAAAATGGGCACGTAGAAAGCTCTAATCGGGCTACTTGACAAGCCTTCTTTTGAACACCACAACTCTTGGCCACAAGCCCTCATTGGAGCAATACGGGTATTCTGTATGACAAGAAGGGATAATATTGGCGAGAGTCCCTTCCGACTAGCATACGGTAAGGTGGCACTTTCTCATTTTGAATTCATCATCAAAAAAGATATGGCATTAAGATCTCAGATCTGTCAGAGTTGATCCTCACATCAGAAGGTTAACAACGTTGGAGGATTGTAGGGAAATATCAATGAGGAGGTTGCAGATAAAGCAAGAGGATTGCAAAAGAGTTCACGAAAAATATCTATGGGCTAATGAAGTGAAGGAATGATCTTTGGACTTGGTACATCAGATGCCACTAGTGCTTGCTAAATTGGCATCCAAGTGGGTAGGAACTTATGAAGTGATGAAGATATTACCTTAAGGAGCAATTCAAATGGAAGACTTGAAGGGTGAGAAGATGCCTCCCCTAAACATTTCCATGGTGAACACCTACTTCAATTGA
The DNA here is from genome assembly GCA_020310875.1 of Ceratopteris richardii. Taxonomy (NCBI): domain Eukaryota; kingdom Viridiplantae; phylum Streptophyta; class Polypodiopsida; order Polypodiales; family Pteridaceae; genus Ceratopteris; species Ceratopteris richardii. The sequence goes on along the minus strand of CM035414.1, from coordinate 161,656,322 downwards.
AGCAAGAAAAAAGGAATTCATTCATTGTATATACCATCATTCATTTATGTATTGTAGTTCATTTCTATCAAAATAAAAAGCCTTCATTATAGCAAATAAAGAAGAAGGTTGTGCCAAGACAGTGCATGGCCTTGATGCCAGGGTCTATAGCACTGTGGAGGTAACATTGTAGCAATGGGTAATCGCCCTCACATGGCAAACTTGCCAAATTGGTTGCATAAAAGCCCAATACTCACCCAATCCACTTGCTCCGTACTCCTCCCACACTTGCCCTATCTATTGTAACAAGACCACCACTTGGCCTACCTATTGTAGCAAGGCCAAGAGACTCACCAAAATCCCCACATATTGATATGGCATTCCCCTTGGGTCACCACTCACCATGTGGCAATACAAAGGCTCCTCCTTGCCTCGATTAGGTTCATTGCTTGATAGGAAGGGGACCCCTCACTGTTATTTGACTCCTTGCATGTTAAGAAGGCAACTTAAACTTGTATAGAGCACCGAGGGTGCCCACTCGCCTAATCCAAGGGTGCCCACTACCCTAATCCAGGGCGCCCACTCACCTTGTCTAGGGCACCAAGGGAAATAATTTTAAGGCGATTCCTCACCTTGTAGGAAGCACTTGAGCAATTGTCCCACCTCACAACCCCTCTCTTCCTTCTTGATATAGATTTTGGGCAAACCTCACTCACTCATTGCAATGATCTCAAAGTGACTTTGCACCAATTTAAAGCTACCTCAAGATAAATAAGGCAATATCTTCATAAAAAGGGTGACTAGGCATCCTATGCATGGAATCCAAAGGAAAGGTGCACCCTCTCCTATGATATTAGGAATTGGGGGCGACCCCATCACCCCCTATATGTGATAAATAAGGAGACTTCCAATGAGTGAATACCACACATCTCAAGAAAAGAATGACCCCTTTTGGGGCATCCCTTTTCACTCATTACATGGCTAAAAAGGAGACTCATGTGGATTTCTTTTGTGTAGAAAGTTTAGCATGTTGGGAAAGCTAAAGGTTTGTCTCAAGTTCTCAAGAATTGCAATTTCTAATCATGTTACCTTCTAAACTCACAATGACTTCAAGGAGATGACCTAGCTAGCTCATAATAAGAACAACTCAAGGGCAAGGCGACTCCACCACCTCTCAAGTCCAATAAGGCTACATGAAGCCCCAATTCGGAATTACTCCAAACAAGGCAACTTGGAATCTATGTGACCACCCCATTATGGGCATTCGACGCGATGCGAGATAAAAAAGTGATTTCTTCCAAGAATTGTCAAGAAGAGGTAAAAGTGTCAGATATTGCAAATGGAACCACTACAAGGCCATGCTGATGCCAAGAACACTTAGAAGAAGGCCTAAAACTGGATTGTTGACCTTTGAGAAATAACTCCTCTCTGCAAGTAGTTGCCTTGTGTCAAGCGACCAATCGCATCATTTTGAAGCATGCACTTCATGTTAAAAGTTAATGATCAAAATCGACAAGGCCACTCATCTTGACCCTCCCTATATAAGCAATAGCTAGCCACTCATTTTGAGGTGCTCTACAATCTAACAGATATACTCTGGAGTCATATGTTGGAGTTAGATGATTGCGAAAGCACGTGAACACAACAAGAAGAAGAAGAAGCTTGGAGCACAACACATGATACTCAATGTATTACCACTAGAATGTACAAAGATAAGTAACACATTAGGGCTATATGCATATATACAAGCCGGGGGGGGGGGGGGGAACCTCCTAAAGAGGGGACAAAGTGCCCCGATAGTCCTAGTGTGTTTACACACATCACTACATAAATATATCAACAAATCCCCCCTGGGAGTGATGCGGTGAACAAGGGGCAAGCACTCATGTATAAGGAAGTGCTAAGCTATGTGGAATCAATCCACAAAAGGGAGTAAGCCCAAAGCTTTGCGAAATTCTTCAAACTTCTCCCTAGGCAGACCCTTCATGAAAAGGTCTGGAATGTTCTCTTGCATGGGCACATATGCCAAACTGATCTCTCTAGCAGAGAACCTCTCCCTGACATAATGATAATGCACCTCAATGTGCTTAGTGCGAGCATGGAACACAGGGTTCCTTGCAATTGCCAATGCGCTCTAACTCTCAGTGAAGATGGTGCTGGCAGAAGACTGGCCAACGCCCAAATCAACCATAAGACATCTGAGCCACACACACTCAATAGTTGCTATGAAAGCTGCCCTATACTCAGCCTCACAACTAGAAGTGGCCATAGTAGGCTGCTTCTTGCTCAACCAAGATATACATGAGCTACCAAGCATGAAACAAAAACCACTAGTGGACACATGAGTGTCATAGAAGCTAGCCTAGTCAGAGTCAGAAAAAGCATGTAAATCTGGCAGTAGTGATCCCCCCTTGGAATAAAGCAATCCAAGTAGCACAGTACCACTCAAGTAGCGAAAGATGCTCATAACCACTTGCCAATGCTTGACACCTGGGCAATGAATAAACCTGCTCATCTATGAGAAAGAAAACTAAATATCTGGCCATTCATAAGTAAATCAAGCATCCAATAGCCTGTTGAGAGAGAACAGCATCAAATGCATCTCTCGCATCATGAAGACTCAATCGTAAGCCTGTCTCCATAGGAGTGGCAATAGGTTTACAATCTTCAAGGCCAAAACATTGCAATAATGTTTTAATATATTTCGAATGACACCAAGACATTCCACCATCAACTTGCATAAATTGAATATCTAAATAATGATGTGAATGCCCTAAATAAGACATCTCAAATGAGGCATGAAAATCAGCCTTAAAATCAGCAATATGCTTGTCATGAGGACCAGTAAGCAGCGTCATCAACATATACAACAATGACCAGAAGCACATCATTAGCATGCTTAACATATAAGATGCTTTCAGTTGGATTGTTCTCAAAACCATGTGCAATCAGATAGGCATGTATATTTTCATACCAATCACGTGGTGCTTGCTTTAAACCATATATTGCCTTCTTTAACTTGCACACCTGGGTTTTCATGCCCTTTCTACACAAAGCCACGAGGCTAAAAAACATACACTTCTTCATGCAAGTCACCATTCAGAAATGGAATTTTAATGTCCAACTGATGTACATTCCGATCATGATGAGCTGCAAGTGCACAGATGCTATGAACAATAGTCATTCGACATGTAGGTGCAAAGGTCTCATCAAAAGCAATGCCTCTTTCCTACGCATAACCCTTTGCAACAAGCCTAGCAGGCTTATGCTTTAGCTTGTATACCCACTTTAGTGTTGATGGCCTTCTTGCTAGGAGGCAAGTCACATAAATATCAGGTACCATTTTTCATGATAGCATCATATTCTGATTGCATAGCAACCATCCAATTTTCATAATTTTGTGCTTCATCAAATGAAACAAGGTCATTCTGATCAGAGAGACTAGAGGCAGCCATAGCATAGCAATCTCATGCAAAAGAGGCACTATGAGAGCCTGAACAAGTACAATATATTAGAGGTGCATCTAACTTGCTATCCCGCAAAGTTTGCACCAACCATTTTGGCATAGTTTTTGCCTCCTCAACATCTGCTTCTCTCAGCAACAAGTGCATCAAGTAAATCTACATCAGAAATGGAATGCTTTGCATCATCAAATGAAACATGTGAAGGTTGAGAAGTTGCCTCAATAGGACTAGCACTAGATTTTCCACCTATAAAAAGAAGTAGCAAAGTATCATACATGTCTTTGGAGCTAACAGATGTCTCCTTAATGCATGAAAGTAACGGTTGAATAGCATCTTCCACAAAAATAACATCATGACTAACCAGGATGCATTTAGTATGTGGATGATACAGATGATAGCCTTTGCTTTCAGAACTGTACCCAACAAAAAAACATTTCACTGCTTTATCATCCAATTTCTTGTGTTGTTGTTCAAGCCCTAATGCATATGTCAGAAAACCAAAAACACGCCGATGAGCAACAGATGGCTTGCGAACATGCCAAGCCTCATATGGAGTGATGATATACTGCAATGCTTTAGTGGGACACCTGTTAAGTATATATGTTGCACATATAATAGCCTCAAGCTAGAAACTATGTGGTAAAGCCTGACTCTTGACCATGCACCTCCCCATCTGCATGAGTGGCATGTTCTTTCATTCAGCAACTCCATTCTATTGTGGTGTATATGGCACTGTACATTGATGTTTTATCCCACATTCAGCTAAAAATGCATTAAATTCAAAAGACATATATTCCCCCCAATCAAAATGGAGGGTGCCCATTTTACATGCTGACATATTTTCAGCCAAAACCAAAAATTTTTGAAGCACATAAACACTTCGGACTTTGCTTTCAATGGATATACCCATGCATGCCTCGAAAAATCATTGATGAAAGTCATGAAGTAAAGATAGTTTCCAAAAGAGGGTGTCTGCATAGCACCATATACATCACTGTGAACAAGCTGAATTTTCGAGTAGCTTGAACTAAACCATCTTTTGGGAAGAAGGAATGTTGGATTTCGCCCAAAATACAACCTTCGCAAACATGTGTATCGGGTGCCTCAAGTTTGGGCAAAGAGGACACCATTTCAGATTTTTGCAGGCATAGCAAACTAGCAAAATTCAGATGACCAAAGTGCATGCCAAAGGTTTGCATCTGACATAACCTGAGAATCATGTACTGCACATGTTGAATCATTCAAAGGTTTCTCATAGTCTATGAGCTTATACAACCCATGACCTGAAATGCCAAAAGCAATAATCACGTCGCCATTTGACATATTATGAATTGTACATTTGTCATCAACAAATTTCACAACCAATCCAATCTTGGCTAAAGCTGAAACTGATAACAGATTCTTCTTGATCCCTGGCATAAATAAAGCATCAGAGAATGTAAAAGAACTTCCATCAGTAGTAGTCAGAATGATCTTACCAACTCCCATGATAGGATAGGACGAGTTGTTGGCACATGTGACAGTATTGCCTATAGGGGAAGGCTCAAGTGAAGTGAAGAAACTATGTTGGGAGTTAATATGTTTGGTTGCCCCACTATCAAAGTACCACAAGGAGGAAAAAGAAGCTTACAGCACAACACACGATGCTAAATGTATTACCACTAGAATGTACAAAGATAAGTAACCCGTTAGGGCTATAGGCATATACACAAGTCAAGGGAAAAAAACCTCCTAAACAGGTGAAAAGTTGCCACGGTGGTCCTAGTGTGTTCACACGCATCACCACCTAAATATATCAACATCATATATATATATATATATATATATATATATATATATATATATATATATATATATATATATATATATATATATATATATATATATATATATATATATATATATATATATATATATATATATATATATATATATATATATATATATATATTTTATTTATTTATTTATTTATTTATTTATTTATTTATTTATTTATTTATTTATTTATTTATTTATTTATTTATTTATTTATTTATATATATATATAGTATATCTCTATCACTATGATCTTGTAAACCATTTTTATGATGTATGCTATTTATTACTCTAGTTTGAGCATGTGAAGAAGAGCTCTCACACTTTGTGATAGTACTCATTTTCTTGTCGTATCTCTGCCTTTAGGTTGTGTACTTAGTTGCAGACTAGTCATGCTACCTTGTTGTGTGTGTTCGGCAACTGTTTTGCCTGTGTGTTCTCAATGTAGTTTGTTTTTTTAAGATTCAATCACCTACTTTGTAGTGTTCATTGAGCTATTTTGGGTCAATCATCATTTGTTTATGAGTTAGCATTATCTAGAATTGAATAGATTCTATGAAGTGTAACTGTTCTTGTGCCCGTGGAGTATATCACATTGTTCGATTGCCAACTATTTGTACTGTCACTGGAAAGGGAGCCCTGCTAGAACAGGTCTGAGCAAGTAACCTTAGGAACAAGCAAGTGGTAGCAAGGAGCTAGTGTAAGAATGTTTGGGTTGTGTGTTTTGTCATATTTTGGTGTACTCTTTAGTCTTTAGCAATTCTCTTAGGACTATTCTCAGTCAGTAAGACCTTGTGAATTCTTTATTTTTATTTTCTTTAATTGAGAGGTGCCTTGCAGCACACACATGTTACAAGGTCACATGCATGTTACAAGGTCACATGCATGTTACAAGGTACACTTCCCTAAGGAAGAAACCCCTTAAGTAGGAGAGGTCCTAGATACCACTTCTGCATTGTGATTGGAAATAGATGAGATGAATGTGGGGTGGTTCAACAACTTTTTGGTGAAGGAATCTTGGTGCAATTTCTTTTCTTTTAGTGCTCCACTTGAGGCCAATGAGATTTACCCAAAGCTCTCCACTTCTTATATATATATATATATATATATATATATATATATATATATATATATATATATATATATATATATATATATATATATATATATATATATATATATATATATATATATATATGTGTGTGTGTGTGTGTGTGTGTGTGTGTGTGTGTATGTATGTGTGTGTGTGTGTGTCACACACATTCTATTGGATCATCGACTTTGTTCACTTCTTGAAAATGACATAGAACTTCTTCAATTTTGAGTCATATTCCATACATCTAGGTCGTGTTTGAAACTTGAATATCTTGGGTGAAAACAATTCATAGAGGAAGATTATGAAGGTGATTTTGTATCTGTTGGATACTATGCACATTTAGTTGTTAAGCAAGAAACATGTTGAGGAGCTCAATTGAAACATATTAGGAAGAAATCTTACAATTTCTTCCTTCATGAAGGTCATGTTGGAGAGGCCCAGAGAAGAAGGGTGAAGGGGCATTATGAGTTCTTTGTAAAGGCCAAGATCAAATTGAAGTTTTGCAAGAAATATATGATAGTAAATGGGCTAGATATATGGGCCACTTTCAAGAAAATTAAGGAATTGATTTGGTGGAAGGAAATGTATGAAGATATCTCATCATATGTTGAAACATACATGAAATGCCAAAAATTTTGAATGTGCCATCGTGATGGCCTTCACCTACCATATCCACCTACTTTACATTTTGAATGCGTGTTTGATCTTGTGACCATGCGGCTTGGTATTTGAAATATGTTCTATATTTCTCTTGCACAAGAAGACCTTTTTCTAATGAGGTTGAAGAATGGAAACTAAGAAATAAAATTACTCTAGCCACTTACAAGTTTCTTCTTAATGCATTGGAAAATACACTATTGATAGAGGAGAGCTTGACACTAATGATGCCAAGTAATTTTTCTTTGTTTTTGGAGTAAAGCTCTATCTTATAATGGCCTATAATATAGAGGTCAATAGAAAATGTGAGCGAGGACATCCACCGATTTTGAAGGCACTCACGAAATCATGTGAAGGGCACATGAGTGATTGGACACAAAAACTTCCAATCGCTCTTTGAGTTAATTGGACCATATTGCATATTTCTACTATTAGTTTTGTGCCATGTAAATTAATGTGATTGAAGCTAATAATGTCATTCCAATAATCTTTTATTACATGGAGTACGATTCTATGGTAGGTATGAATATTAAAAATGATCTACTCCCACTTTGAACTCACTTGCTAGAACAAACAAAAGAATTCAATTGATGTTTGTGAATTTGCATACATGCAATTAGGTTCGGATCCAATGAAGTGATCTAAATAGGAAAATCAAAAATATTGTTCCCTTTTGATCATGAAAGGTAAAGAAAAAGCCTATTGTGTGTACTGAAAGAGCACAAAGCATTGGTTTCTAATGAATTGAAATTGTCCAACATAAAGCAATCAATACAATGATGAACAAGGTAATTCCCACTACTAAAAGAAAAACTTGTAGAGGATCAAATATGTTAGCTTCAGCAATGATTCATTAACTTTTGACAATTATAGAGATGAGTTGTGGTTCATGTAGTAGTGGACAGAGATCTTTTTAATATGTTCTACTTTTGGAAATTCTTGTGCTAGGAATCAATTCTTTATAAAGATATAGATCCCTGTAGGTTATACGTTCATATGAAAACTGAACCAAAGAAAAGTTGTGGCCAAGTATAACATGATTTTCCTAGAACTTCAACAAGTTAATGAATTTTCAATTATACATGTGACTTCTAAAGAATGGATCTTCCATCTTTCATGAGTCAAATGCATGCAATATGATTTCCAAATTATTGATGGTCTTACATAAAGGACTTTGTAATCTCACATAAGAGATATATTTTGAATAGGAGGAAATATCATTCTAGACATCTCTTCCTATTGTTCAATAATATAGCTTCTTACATGCACTTGTTGTCATTCGATCTCTTGTGAATAGTTAGACAATTATGTCAAAAATCTACCCATGAAATAGTATATGAGGTCCTTTTCCTATGACCATGAAATACGTATTAAAGTAATGGCCATATTGCACATTTACTCTAAAATGAGCTCTAAAATAACTCACAAATTCCTTCTTGATACTATAGAGATATTCAACGGTTTTCTCATTCATAAAGAAAGTGTGTATTTTTGGAGGGTTTTCTTACTTTAACTACATTATATTGGGCATCTCATGCCGATATTCTCCAATAACAAAGGCAACACTTCATCCAAACCAACCCGGTGCATATTTTTATGTCATATGAAATAATCACACTCACATAATATATTTTTTTGGATCTTAATATGCATTTACAAATCACTAATTAATGTGTATGTGAACATTTGATTGATAAATGTATCTATCATAAATATGTATCTTTGCCTAGTAAGTGATGACATATAGCAACATATGGTATTTTTGAATCTTCATATGCATTTAAACAAGAAGTAGTTATATAGAAAAGGCAACAATTTACCTATATATTTAACACCCTCTTGTCTTAAGCTTAGTTCATCTTCATATACCTTGACAATCATGTGCTTTCCACACATAGATAGAACCCTCTCATGCCCACACATATATAGAAGCCACTCTCCATAAATAAATAGGAACTTGAACTTTGCATCACGAGATGAGGTTGATGCAACTTACCTTGATAATATCAACACGTTTTCACTATCATGCAAGACATGTAATATGCCATGAATAGATATATGTGTCACCTTGAATTGGCTCTTCATACTTTTTTTAACGAAAATATCTTCAAACATTTTAATAAGGAAAACTAAAAATTTCCAAAATCACCTATATTCAAAACTAAAAATGTCCAAAATTACCTATATTCACTTTTTGAAAAAGACGTAAATCTTTTTCAATTTTGAATCACATTCCATACATCTTGGTCGTATTGGAAACCTCAATACCTTGGGCTCATCTTCTAACAATCCTTCTTAAGCTTTAGAGAGCCCTAACTAGATTGCAGCTACATAAGAAGGTCTTTTAAGATAAAACCTAACCTTTTGATCTCTCACTTTTATATGGAACAAAATTAATGAAAGAAACTCCAGAAAGTAAAGGGCCAATTTCCCAATAGGCTTTGTAAACAATCCTAAAGATCTTCAAATCAAATGAAAGCATACGTATGTGTGTCCATCAATAATGAAATGTTTCTTGAAATCGGATAATTTATTTTTAATTTTGAAAAAAAAAGAATTATGGATCTTCAAATCAAATGATAGCATAAAAAATATTGCATGCATGTAAACAAGCATCAATTATAAGCTCTAATGCGATGTTTCTCGTCTCTTTCCACCTCTCCAAGTGGAGCCTGTAAAAGTTCTACATATTTTATGTATATTTATGCACACATATATAGATGTGGGCCCGGGCTAAATACATATTCTTGAATGAGTGCATTTTTTGCAATCGAATCAAATATATTATTTTTATCTTCAACACAACAAAATCGTACGAATGAAAGTAGAACACGTGGAATTACTGACCTTTTTCAAATAGCCGACACCGAAAGCTCGGGTTACAGAGATGACGCCCTTGACTCTGTCGTTGACGATGGGAGTCGGGTCATCCGGATGCTCAGCCAACAAGCGCTCTCTCTCGCTCCTCGCCGCCGCTACATGGTCCTCTGTCAGCTGCACGCAGCGGAGAGAATCCTCCCCCGCCGCCTCGCCCTCGCCGCCTTGACGCTCATGCTCCGCATCGGCCACCACTGGCGCTTCCCCTTCCTGCTCTTCCTTCGTCGCCAGCACAGCTCTGCTGTCTCCCAAGCTCATCGTATACAGATAGCCCCCGTATAATAGCACGACCAGCACGCAGCTCCCGACCATCGCCAAATATGGCTTCTCCTCCATCTCTTGCTGGACGATCTCCATAAACGCTGCCTCCGACTCCATCAGCGCCTTTTTAAGCGCCCTTAAAACCCCTTTCTGCGAAATCGGATACTCCGCGTGCAAGAATTTCAGGTATTGGTGATGGCCGTGATGATAATAACTACGGCTGGGCTCGTCCGTGCGCTGAGTCCTTTCTTCGTGATATTGTCCATGATGGAGATGGTACCCATCTCGCTCCTGACCATGGATGCCGTCCACGCTGCGTGCAGAACCATGGTCGGGGCCCTGCTGCCCTTCATGATGATGACACTGTTCGACGAGGTGTGTAAGATTCCGCGAGATCTTGTTGTATAAAGTTGCGGCAAGGAAGTCTGCAGCGTCACGGCCATTGAACCCGTCGTATATGGCACAGAAGAGCCATCCACCACTCTCAGAGCAGACTACTTGGATGCGGTCCTCACCTGCGGCGCCTCCGGCAGTTTGCGCGTCGGGAGACGCTAGGGGGCCTTCCATCTCGACATGAACAGAAGCAGCGCTGCTCGAAGACATGGCGACGTGCTCGGGCAAGGCAGTGGGGTCCGGGGGGCTGGACATGAGTGCCTCGATGGTGGAGAATGAGGAGGACTTTGCGACGGGGCGAAACGACCTGGGGGAATCGATGCCAGGCAGGATGTCGTTGCTCAGAATGCCATTGCCCATCTCTGTGTTCGGCAGAGTCGCGTTGGCGCCAATGGCCGCCCCGGATAGGCATGAGAATGAGGCTCCCCTCCTTGAACAGCTCAGTGCTGGATGTGACTCGCTGTCTCCTGTCAATATAGCTCCCTCATCGATATCGGTTCTCTGAGTGTGCAGGTCATCGCCGCCTCCCTGAAAAGGCACAGGGCCAATCTTGAAGAAGCTGACGCTCAGCTCCTCGACTTCTTGTTTAGAACCCATTTCCCCAAGCGTCTTCCTGCCTCCGCGTCAGTTGAGGATGCAAATCGCTAGCGGCACGCCGCAGCCCCTCGGAGCAGAAGGGCTATGGGCAGGCCCCCACGGGCAGGGGATGGCGGAGGGGACGACAGAACAGAGAAACAACACGATCAAGGTTGTGTTTTTTCCGGGAGGGGCAGGACTCAGGGATTCCCAATTGAGATTTAAAGAGAGAGAGAGAGAGAGAGAGAGAGAGAGAGAGAGAGAGAGAGAGAGAGTTTTCCGATCAACTGTGTTCAAGAAGAGGTCCTTGTGAGAGGTATCTCTGAAAAGAGGCTCATTGATTTTAAAGCAAGACAAGCCCATTTTTATCGGGGAAGGCAATGTTATGGCAAACATACCCAAAAGCCAGGACCAATGCTATGGTAAACACTCCCCATTGGAAGCTTTCCTTGCATATATGAAGAGAGAACAAGATCTGATGGCCAACAGACTTATGTAGCTTAAGATTACTGCTTTTTGGAAGATAAAGAGATGGTGTTAAAAGCCCATCAAGGCGATCAATGCAAGAGCTATAATTCTGTAGAGTCCCAATAGGTATTGCTATAACCACATAGGCCAACTACATGTATCACCAAAGACATCCCATGTGGATAGTTGAGGTCTGAAGATGTTCATCTAAACTCCGTTAGTTTGACACTTGTAAAGAACTTTCTCAATATGAAAAGTGGTCGTTTCCACTACCAAGTGGTTGGATACAATTAACGACTCATGGAAGTGAGAAGAGATAAATCTGACCAAGAGAGAAATCGGTGTGGCAAAGAGAGGAGTCAAAGAGAGAAAAAGTGAGGAGATAAGATTTTGTTGATATGAGGTGACACATCATCAAAGAGAAGAGAAGGTAAGAAATCAAAAGAGGAAAAGCGGAGTCCTAATAACAATGACCATCATTGATTACAATGTCAAGAAGAATTATCCAAGAGAATGTACTGGTTATAATGTCAAGAGGAATCATGCATGAAAACTGACATGTGAGTGAGGCATTGGACACCCAACTCTGATCTTAGAGGCATATAATAAGACCTTTACATCGATAATCTTTAAATGTTCATAATAAGAGGAGTATAGTAAAACTCCAACATGTATGAAAAATTCAAGGTATTCACATGTATGGAAAATTCAAGGTATTTCTAATCTCCAAGGATCTCCTTTGAAGCTTCACAAGTAACTACATTAGAAGTTGCAAAAGATGAGTTTAAACTTCTGTGTTGTTAGTGGTTGAGTGGATCAAAGAAGGTTCAGATCTTCTATTCTAAATTACTTTGATTAGAACCCATGCAAACGTATAACAATTTTTTAGGATGATTATAAAATCAAGGAGGTTCAGATTCTATTACCCCCCTTCAATTCATGACCTAGTTATTTATACAAGAGGCATTGAAAATTTGCATTAAAATCTTTGAGGGTTAAGAAGAAAAAGTATCCTTGAAGGGGGGGAGCAAGCCTAGTACAAGTCCAAGGAAGTACTTTTATATCAACCTTTCTTCTAGAATCAATGTACTTTTTCAATCTTAGTAGTGCACAAGTTGGCTGTATCACTAATCTGTAAGTTACTGTTTTCATGGAGAAAGTTAACTAATGTGATGCTTAGGGATATTTTCCATGATTAATGTATTGGGTAACACTTATCACATATTCTTACCTGAGAATCTCTACTTTGCAAAAAATACAATGATGATTTGATCATTGGACATACATGAGAATTTTATTTCTTATGGAATAGTGTGTTGGAAAAAAGAAGTACCATAATCCTTACTTGAGGATCTCTACCCTGAAGAGAATCCTTCTTTCAAAGTTCCTACTTATGATGGAAAGCTGATCACTTAAAGCATGAGTGATACATGAAGATTTTGTTTCTAAATGGAAACCTGCAAGAAAAAAAATCAATAGAGTATCAAATAAAATAAATAATACTTCTAACACAAGTCCATCTTGAAGGAAAGGTATATAGATCTCTCTAAGAATTGGGGAGACCCATCATCCGATGAAGGGAAGAAGTAGATCTAAGCTTTTGTATTGTCTTTTGGAATCCTCCAAAATGTCAACAAGAATAAAGAATATTCATAATCAACGACAAAACCAAAATCTATGATTGTATCCCATAAGTCAAATCAAGTTAGATTGTACTATGCATGCATACATATACACAAATACGTATATGCACATAATATACGTGCATATACACACGCAATATATATATATATATATATATATATATATATATATATATATATATATATATATATATATATATATATATATGTGTGTGTGTGTGTGTGTTTGTGTGTGTACGTTGTCTTTGGTAAGACGGCTTCTTCTAGAACTATCCGTTAAGGAGCTATTCAACTAATTTCCTTTCATTTGTTAGCCACATTATAGTTCTCAAATTTCTAAGCATTTTTTATAAACATGGGAGGATTCAAGGGATTTGCAAACAAAGATTTTGAAAAAATCATGAGGACTTCATTGTGAAAGTGAACTGACATGCCAAATCACCTATCAATTATGGAGTTGTTTACTTCATTAAAAAATTTGTTTGATGAATTGTCTAAATTTGAACAAAAGACACTTGTTTTTCAAGAAGTATCACTATTTCTACAAGCATATGATTAGAAATTGTATGAAGGATTATATCCTCATTTGTATGATAACATCTCTAAGAATCAATGTAGACTTGGATTTGGGGAAGCATGCAGGAATAAAAAGGATGGATATGAAGACAGATCTCAAACATTCATCAAAAGGCAATGAAAAGGAGGACGATGTCTAAATACTCACACAAAAGAGCACAACCAAAATGTGGTTGAGCAAGAAAGAAAGCCCTTTACAAAGCCTCTATATTGCATGCAAAGCCACAAGCATGTGCATTTCTTTTAGAAACAAGTTCATGCGATTCATATTCCTCCCCTCTATTGGAGTTAACCTGGAAGCACATAAACAACACAAGAAAAAGAAGCTTACATCACAAAAAAAAAGATAAGTGACACATTAGGGTTATAGGTATGTATACAGGCTGAAAGAAAAAAAAACCTTCTAGTGAGGAAAAAAGTGCCCCAAAAGTTCTAAGTGTGTTCACCAACATCACTACCAAAATATATAAACAAATCCCCTTGAGAGTGATGTAGTGAACAAGAAGATGGCACTTACGTATAAGGAATTGTTAAGCCATGTGGAAAGAAATCAATCCATAAAAGGAATTAATCCCAAAGCTTTGTAAAAAACTTCAAACTTCTCCCTAAGCACAACCTTTCTGAAAAGGTCTTCAACATGTCCTATGTCGGCACATAAGCCAAAATGATCTCTCGAGTAGAGGGCCTCTCTTTGACATAATGATAATGCGCTCAACGTGCTTTGCAGGAGCATGGAACATAGGGTTCCATGTGGCTACCCATGCATTTTGACTATCAATGAAGATGACAGTGGTAGAAGGCTCAGCAACACCCAAATCAGCCAAAAGGCATTAGAACCACACACACTCAATAATCATTGTGAAATTTACCCTAGACTCAACCTGACAACTAGACGTGGCCACACTAGGCTGCTAATCTCAACCAAGATATGCATGAAATACCAAGCACAAAGCAAAGAACATTGTGGACACATGAGTGTCATAGCAACTAGCCAAGTCTAAGTCAAAAAAATTATCTAAATCTGGTTGTAATGATCCCCCTTGGGATAAAAGAATCCAAGTAGTTAAGCTCCACTCAAGTAGAGAAAGATGCACTTAACTACCTGTTAATGCTTGACACTTGGGAAATGCATAAACCTGCTCATCTCAGAGTGTTGACTGGATCTTCTTGCATACACACATATGTTGAGGATAGTACAAAAACAATATCTCACAAAAGCATAAACAAAATAAAGATATACAAGGACACCGGATCGGGTACAATCTCCCCTCACATACTCTGATGGATGAGTCTATCAGAGCATGTGTTATTATGGGTATTTTAAGTTATGTCTTGAATAGAAGATACATGATGGTGGTGCTTTATTGTGCTTTTTCAAAAATCTACTTTATTTACAAAATTGTAATCTAGTATTCTTACAAAAACGTCGCTTTCTAAAGCCATCTATTATTTTTACAAAAAAATCACTAAAATATTATCTTCTAAATATCTCCAAAAATATTTGAATAGTTTTGTGTGCATTCACACCCTCATGAGTCTCCACCTGCTTAATCAAAACACAAATCACATTAAAAACCTCATTACATTAAAATCCATATAACATTCCATTATTCCATGAAGTATAACATGCCTCCCAGTTGACGAGCAACTGATCTCAATTGATAAGAATAAAATAGACATGGATGGCTAGTCACATGTCCCATCATTGAACAGTAATAAGCATGTCCCACGTAAAAACACATGCATGGAATTGGAAAATCGGAATTTAATGTGGTTGTGAATCATATGCAAAAATCAAATGATCATAATGTGGAGTTAGTGGTCTTATGAATCCATTGAGATTCTTCAAGTGAGTGATTTTTATATTTTACTAAATATCTATGATATTGGTTACCTATGCATGTAGTAGTGCAAATCATAATCAAATATTTTCTCTGGAATTAAAATTTCAACATCCTCTTAAAGTAAAGGAGGATCATCCAAAATAGGAGTGAGTGGTGAAGTTCCTTTAAAGGATTTCAATTAACTAATATGAAAAGAATTATGTATATTCCAATGAGAAGGTATGTCCAATCTAAAAACATTATCATTATTTTTTTGACTAATGCGCAAGGTCCATAATAACGTGGTGCAAGTTTAACCTTAGGATGTGTGAAATATTTTTCCTTATTTTCATTAAACTGTTTAGCTACTCGTTTTTTATTAACATCATGCATGTAATTTACTTGACTCCATTTAATATACTCATGCACTATAGAAATATGATCTTGTGCAAAAGAATCAGTCATATGTATATCAATTTGAGTGATAGACATGGAAGTGGGAAGCTTTTTACCATACAAAATTTCATATGGTGCACGTCCAGTAGTGGTATGTGCTGTGTTATTATATGCAAACTATAGTAAAGGAATTTTCTCATCCCAATTACTTGGATTATCTAAAGAATAACAACATAATAAATCTAAAATAGTACTATCTGTAGCTTCACTTTGCCCATTACTTTTATTCTGAAACCTAAATTTTGAAATAATGCAACCCAAAAGTGATTACAAAAACAAACATCTCGATTTGAAAGAATAACTTCTATAAATCCATGATGCGAAAAAATACATTTAATAAATAACTTAGCAACTTGAGGTGCAAAAAGAGTTTTTTTACAAGGAATGAAATATGCTTGTTTACTAAACCTATCAACAATTGTCCAAATCATATCAATATGAGATGAAGTTGTAGGAAGACCATTAATAAAATCCATAGAAAATTGTTCCCATGATCCATTAGGTATGGGAAGTGGCATTAATAATACAAATGCTTTACCATGATGATGTTTCACATGTTGACACACAATGCAATGGGAAACATAATGTGCAATATCCTTTTCCATATTTGGCCAAAAGAAAAATTCTTTACACGTAGAAATAGTACTTTGTATGCCCCTATGACCCATATATGATGGTCCATGCATCTCTTTCATAACAAATTCTTTAAAACCTTGTGTGATGCATAACTTGTGTTGGAAATACAAGAATCTATTATGAGAAGTGTAGTGATCCTCACTAAATATTGTAGAATTATTGAAAGCATTCCATGTTTGTGAAAAATACAAATCAGATGCATAAGTAGGAATCCTGTCATGAAATGAATGAATATGAACAACATAAATATTATTGAATGAAACATTATTTGTTTGGGGGGATGGGAAGCAACCAAGGTCATCAGCGACAACATTAGCTTTGCTAGGTTGATACTGAATCATAGGCTGAAAATTTTGCATGAATGAAGCCCATTTAATGTGTTTATCAAAAATCAATGGTTGATTTAATAAATGCTTAATAGTCTGTTGGTATGTTTTGATTAGAACTTCAGAACCCATGAGGTAATGTTTCCAAATTTTTAAAGCATGCACAACAAGTAGGATCTACTTATCATATGTACTATAATTCTTTTCAGAAGGTTTAAGTTTCCTACTTACAAATGCAATAGGATGGTCATTTGCATTAATATAGCACCTATACCTAAATTAGTAGCATTTTTAACTACATGGAAAGGTTGTGCAAAATCTGGTAATTGTGAAACAGGTGCATGAGAAAGTGCATGTTTGATTTTTCCAAAAGATTTTTGTTGTGCTAGTCCCCATGCAAATTTTAACTTTTTCTTCAATAATAATTTGAGTGGAAAATAAATAAGAAACAACTTTGACAAACTTTCTATAAAAACTAGCTAACCCAAGAACAACATAGACACCATTCATAGATTGAGGTACAGGTCATTCTTCAATTACTTTAATTTTCTCTCGATCTACATGAATGCCTTGACTAGAAATAATATGGCCTAAATACTCTAATTCTTTTTGGAAGAAATAACTCTTTTTAGGATTGGCATAAAATTTATTTTTACATAATAAATTAAAGATAGTTGCTAAATGATTTTCATGGTCAGTGTCATTCTCACTATAGACAAGTATATCATCAAAGAAAACAAGAACAAAAGCTTGGTAATCAAGAAAAATTTTATTCATCATACATGCAAATATAGCGGGTGCATTGGTGAGACCAAAAGATGAATTCAAAGTGACCAGTATAAGTTCTAAAGGTAGTCTTATAAATGTCATTTTGTGTGTTCTGTCATGCACATGTGATGATAATTGGATTTAAGATCAATTTTTTGCTAAAAACACATGCTCCATGAAGTTTATCAAGTAAATCATCTATCCTAGCTGGAATAGGATATCTATTTTTAATTATGATCTCATTGAGTGCTCTATAGTAAAGTCTTGTTCTTCTTGTCTACTAAAAGAACTGGTGCTCCAAAGGAAGAAGAACTAGGTCTTATAAGTCCTTTGTGGAGTAAATCCTTAACTTGATTAGCTATTTCTTATTGATGTAAAGGTCCATGCCTATAAGGTGCTTTATGGGGAGGAGAAATACCAAAAATTAATTCTATACTATGGTCAAGAGATCCTCTAGAAGGTGGTAGTTTAGAAGGAAAATCATGCATAAAACAATCCATATAGGAATCCATGAATGATTTATGTGCATTAGGAAGTGTATGTGTATAATCAACTATGTTGTTGCAAAAAATAATACATTAATTGTAGCTTTTCCTAAATGCACGTTTTACTTGAGAATGACTAATTAATGAAAATGGTTGGAAATCATGCATTGCAGACAAACAAATATCTTGATTATTAAACTTAAAACTATTTGTGTGTGTATGATAATCAATGCATGGATTATAATGGTGATGAAAAGGCATACCAAGTATAACATCATAAGACTCTAAAGGAGCACTTAAGAATGTGCATTCATCTATGTATGAACCTATACAAATCTAAACATTATGCACTTCACTTGTAACATTATATCTATTTCCTTGAAATGCAGCCTTAACTTTATACATAGAAGGAAGTGGGTTTAATTGGAGATCTTGGACTAGTGTATGAGAAATAAAATCATGCAAAATACCATCATCATGTAAATTATTAACAATTTTACCATTAATTGTACCTTGCATGCAAAGTAAAGAATGGATAGAAATTGCATTACCCAATGGACTTAGCTCCTTTTCCAGTGCTATTTTAGACCAATCAGGTTGAATATCTTTAGAAACCACCTCCATGTTGTGTACTTGAGATCTGACAGGTTTCATGTCATTAGTTCAGAACCTACATTTAGCTTTAGTATGACCAAACTTACCACAATGCCAACAAGTAATATGGGGCCTCTTTTGTTGAGCATCCATCATCATAGTTTAAAGGATTGTAGGTTTGGTAGGGTGTAAGGGGGTTGTCTTGGGTACTGGTGAGAAATTGGATTGAAGAGGGTGTTGAAAAGTAGGTGGGCATTGAAAAGTAAGAGAAGAAAGACTAGTGAAAGGATGATTGAAAGGAAAATTGGGCTTGATTGGTTGTTGTCGTTGACACGTTTGTTGTAAGAGAATGGGCTTTGTAATAGATTGAAGCTCCTTCTCAAACATAATGTGCAAAAGAAATAGCTTCATAGAGGGTCATAGGATGTAATGTGTTGAGCTTGGCTTGAATTCCCATCCCAAACCATCTTCATACTTCCATTGCAAGGTATTTTCAAGAATTGTTTCAAGAAAACGAATAAGTAGTAGTTGTTGCCAAAAACATTCAATGTAGGTTGACAGAGTATCTCCTTCTTTCCATCCAAAGGTTGTCCATGATTGACGTGCATGTAAGCGAAACTGAGGAGGAAGGAAGGACTCCTTGATCTTTTCTTGAAATGCGACCCATGTTTTGGGGCAGTTGGTGCTATGTAGCAAAACATTCCACCATAATTGGGCCTTACACACTAAATAATTAGTAACAATTTTCACTTTTCCAATTTTAGAATACGATTTGTCAAAATAAAAAATCATCAAATTGGGATAGACATGAAAGAACAAATTGGCCATGCTTTCATCCATCAAACCAAGAGAGTTGGAAATTTTCCGCACCAATCTTAGATTGTGTGCGTTCTCTTCTTGAGTGGTGGTTATAGCCATCACCACCCTAACTAGGTTGTTGTCAGCACTTTGCATTTGTTGGAGTGCATCATCGCGTTGCTTAATCTCGTTTTGGGCATGTTGGAGTTTGTGCCGCAAAAGCTTTAATTGTTGCTCAATTGGTACCCTAGGTAGGGGTGATGTGCCAAAATCCTTTCTATTATGGGTAGGGTCCATGGCCGTATCAGAACCTAGGACTGAGCATGTGAAAAGAATCTTAACAATAGGGTATATTAAAAATAATAATAAATAAATAAAATAAATGAGAGTATTTGATAAATAAATAAATAAAGGGAAGAGAGTGTTAAATAAATAAATAAATAAATAAATAAATAAGGTGAAGAGTGTTAAAAGCTATGTTAAATATTAATTAAAAGGAATGGGGTATCAATAAGTGAAAATAAGCTAGTGGATAAAGCTTATCTCTTGTAACTGTGAGATTGTGGGTTCAAATTTGCTACATGCTAAATAAGGAACTAATTAAGCTAACTAGAGAAATAAGTAATCTAACTAGGGAGATAACTAAGCCCTTATTGCCATTCATACATTAGAATTGGTTTGCATGAAGCCAATGACTGCCAACTGAATCAAAGGGAACCAAAGTGAACCAACAGAACCATGAGTGGCAGAGAAGCCAAAGATGCCAAAATTATGCCTTAGTCGATGCCTTGGAGTAAATGAATGACAAAAAAACTTGATAAATGGACTTGGTAAACAAATTTGATAACCGAATGGAATTCAAACAGTGAGTAGTGCACAGTGAGCATAGGGAGTATAGGGGGTACAGTGAGTACATTGGGTACAGTGAGCACTGTGAGCACAATGGGTAAGTGAGTATAGTGAGTACAATGAGCATAGTGCATAGTGTGATAGGAGCACAATGCACAGTACCAAATTCAAAAGAAATAAACAGGCAAACCAAAAACAAACAAACTTGATAAACAAAAACATGAGACAACAAAATGATTATAAGGCATTATGCATAAGTAAATCAAGCATCCAAAAGCCTATTTGTTATATGGAGTATCATAATTGAGAGGCAAGAACCTCCTCTTATGCTTAATAAGTATGATACTCACATGAGTGCCAAGTGGCACTCATATGAGATATGTAGAGCTTGCCCTTTATGGGTAGAAAGAGAAATCCAGAAATCCATCACGCGGCTCGGTGGATCGGGATACCATCGATCTCCGTGAGAAACTCGAACTCATAGTAACACAAACTCCAAAATGGAGGATATCATTGGGAATTGAACTCAACACTAGCATCAGAGCTCAGCGGACGGGGGCGGACAGCCCACGCGGACGGAAAACTCAGAGATACCAGCCGACGAAGTCACGTGGAGCATGCAGAGAAGAGCTACCAGGAGAGTGCTCTCTCCCTCCTTCCTCCCTCTTAGATGATCAAATGAGCCTTCTTGTGCTCCTTATATAGTGCAATTTTTTAGCTGCAAGCCCATATGTGGGATATCTCTACGCATCCACGTTCGATTTTGAAATTGGTGGAGAAGACTAATAGAAGAAGCAGTAAGAGAAGTCCAATTTGAGTTTTTTTCCAAAGTTTGGAGGACCAAGGCTATGTCATAGATTAAGATCTTGCCAAAATAATGATCCATATATGTAGTATGGGCTATGGAGATGGGGTTTGGGTTTTGGGTTTGATCAAAAAAGCTTCAGTTTCTCAGTTTGGAGCTTCTCAAAGTCACCCTTTCATGAAGATTAGCTTTTCCACTTCCTACTTGTGACATACCTAGATTCTCCGCACCATAGCTTGCTCATACAATATCCGATTTCAAAAATCTTGGTCACGTTATGAAGCTGCACTCCTAAGCTTTGATTAAAAACCATCGATGTTGGATTTAGATGAGATTTGGTCAACCAAAATCTCTCTGCAGCACTTCAGCAGGAACTAGGCGGCCACTCTTGGGCCTAGTTTTTTATCATCCGATGTCCAAATTCACTTTTTTCACTTGGGATAGCTTCAAATCTTTGAAGTACAGGTGTTGAGATACATATTTTGGACTGGCAAGGAGTCTCAAATCTCAGAAGTTGATCATTTTTACTCAGTTTGCCCGGTTGGGGCTATTGCTACGTGGTTTCGGCATTGTTTTTTATGGTTTTTTGTGTTTAGAACCTCCCTAGACCAATCGGACATTTCCAATTTCTTTTTGGGCTTGGTGAGGGTTCAAAATCAGCGACCTAAAGCTTCAAGGATCACTTGGATTTTTCTTATGCAGCTTCATTTTGTAACAGGAAAGTGCTCTTGTGATATATTTCTCTTCTTCTTGCATATTTAAGCTTTACTTCCATTCATTTTCATATACTCTAGTTAGCAAACGGGGGAAGGGAAGTAAAACATGGAATCTAAAGGCAAACAAGTAGTCAAACACACTTCTCCATCTAAAGAGCAACTAGAGGATCTTGATTCTAGAATGGAAGAAGTAAAATTAGGGCAAGAAGTAGAAGAAAACTTAGAAGAGAAATAGCCTCAGCAAGAAGAGTATACATATGAAAAACTTTTAGATGAGTTTATCACTCGTGATCAATTCATAGACTTGAAAGAGCAAACCCTTAAATTATAGAGAGATCTTGGTAGCATCACATCTCTCATTCAGCAGCTAAAGTTTCAAATGATCTCACTTGAGACAAGAGTTACCTCTTTCCTAGCTAGGAAGGAAAGAGAAACCCCTCCTATTCCTCTAGAGCTCACTAGGAAAGATACTTCTCTTCCTAGTAAGCACAAAGGAGAGAGCTCTAGGGAAGCCCCCCTCCTGAAAGACTTGAAGCCACCTACCTTTACGGGGGATGACCGAGACAGGAACAAGGATGCAATCTATACTTTTTTACAAAAGTGGCATGATTTGCATCAATTAAGGGCACCCCACCAGAGTACCATGTGCTAGAGGCGAGTCTCTCCCTCGGCCTGCGTGCTTACAAGTGGTGGATGAGTCTTAAGGAGGCGAAATCTATCCCTACTGATTGGACTCAGTTTGAGACTCATTTTCTAAAAGAGTTTCTTCCTGAGAATGAGGAGGAGAGGAATTGGGATGAGTGGGATAGGATTACACAGAGAGTTAGGCCTCTTATGGTCTACCTATCCCACTATAGAGATATCATTTTGAAACTTAAGGGCTTAGATGATTTCCAAAAGACCAAAGGGTTTGTTAGGGGCTTAGATAAAGCCATAAAGAGGGAAGTCAGAAGGAATGCGCCTAAGATGTTTGAGGAGGCGATCAAGTATGCAAAAATCTATGAGGTCCATAACCGTCCTCAATATACTCCTATGGAGACGGATCAGCCCCTCAAGCCTCTTAGTACGAATAAATTCAAGAAGAAGTTTCCTTTTGGGAAAAACAAAGTTTTTATTAAAAAACAAAGACCATAAGGGCCTAGGTTATCCACAGATCAGTTTGACAGGGCCAAAAGAGAGAACCTATGCTTTAGGTGTTTGTCTTCTAGCCATTCATAGTGTAACTGTCCACTCAAGAAGGGGAAGAAAAGAAGAAGGGACCAGAGACTAGTGCGGCCCCCGAAAACGGCAAAAAGGCAGTCCACCTAGTGCAGACCCTTCCTATTCCTGGCAGCTCTAGCTACAAGGGAGTGGAGGTGATGCACAAGGATATAGAGCACACCTGTTGTTTAACTCAGTCATGGTGGTCAGAGTAGTTTGGACTACATGACTTAGTTAAACTCCATGGTAGTGTGTAAAGGACTAGGGTGCGGATCATGATAGATGACTCTGCCACTCATAATTTTATTAACTATGCTTTGGTCAAGAAATTAAAGATTCCCCAACAGCCTAGTGCACATAAATACATTGTATCTATGATGCAAGGGCAAGATAAGGGGATATGGGATACTATGGTATCCAATTTGGAGGTCAAGATGCACGACTATACAGATTATATGGACTTCCAAATTATGAATATGGGGAGGATAGACCTTGTCTTAGGAAGAGAGTGGCTATGGGGGTTGGGAGACACACTTAAACATAGCTATCAAAATAACACACTTGAATTTGAAAAGAATGGAAGTAAAGTTTGTATGTAGGGAGAGAGAGATGTACCTAGTGCACCTCTCATTTCATCATTAGAGTTGTATCGTCTTTATTATTCTCAGCATGTACAGGAGATGTTCTTATTGTATAGTCATGATATGGAGCATTGTACAAACATCTCATCTGATGTATATTTTCATGCCAGAAATGTAAATATGGACAGGACTGTCTACTATTCTTTTTTGCAAAAGTGTGTAGTTAAAAGTTTTAAGGATCTTATGTTTGAGTATAGAGATGTTTTTCCCAGTGACTTACCTAGAGGGCTACCACCTGAGAGAGGGGACATTTACCATGCCATTGAGGTTGTTACTAACACTAACCCTATTTGCATGCCACCTTATAGGCTTAGTGTTTCTCAGCATGAGGATGTTGAGAGGCAATTGCATGATTATTTAGATAAGGGCTTCATTAAACCTAGTAACTCACCTTGGGCATCGCCAATGCTCCTAGTTAAAAAGAAAGATGGCTCTATGAGATTATGTATAGAGTATAGAGCACTTAATAAGGTAACTATCAAAAATAGGTTTCCTATGCCTAGATTGGAAGATCTATTTGATCCGTTACATTAAGCTAGGTATTTTACCAAGCTTGACCTTAGATCAAGATATCATCAGATCAGGATTAGGACAGAGGATGTTCCTAAGACTGCATTTAGGACTAGATATGTGCACTATGAGTTTTTGGCGATGCCTTTTGGTCTCACCAATGCCCCTGCCACTTTCATGAAGCTCATGAATAGTGTCTTACAGCCTTATCTAGGACACTTTGTAGTAGACTTTTTGGATGACATTCTGATCTATAGTGCATCAGAAGAGGAGCATTTCGAATACTTGAGGAAGGTATTTCAAGTGCTAAGAGAAAATTCACTCTTTGCTAAGGAGTCAAAGTGAGAATTTTTCAAGACAAGGTTAAATACCTTAGGCATATAGTCTCCCAGGATGGAATCCAGATGGATCCTGAAAAAGTAAGGGCTATTATGGAATGGCCACATCCAAGGAACTTGGAAGAGCTGCAGATCTTCCTAGGTTTATCAGGTTTCTATCGAAGATTCATTAAGAATTATGCCAAAATTGTTATTCTGATGACGGAACATCTTAAAGGGAAAGGGAAAACCTTTCATTGGGGAGACGAACAAAAGCAAAGTATGGAGAAATTGAAAGTAGCAATTGCTACAGCTCCAATTTGACATACAGCAGATCCCAACAAACCATTTGTGGTTGAGACTGATGCGATTGAATTCAGATCACTAGTGAGCTACTTGAGTCCATTAGAGGGAAATGTAGGCTTGATCTTGCATATTCAGAGATTTGGGAAGCCATAGAGAATGGGGATCGTGATATACGGGTTTCCAGTGAGGATGGAGCATCGATAGCTACTCAAGAAGGATTCAAGTGGAAGAACTATAATGTCCATGATGGATATCTGTTATATAAAGGTAATATGTGTGTCCTTAGAGATCTTGAGATGAGATGGCATATTTTGTATGAGTGTCATGACACACCTAGTGCGGGACACCCAGGAGTTAACAAGACTTATGATCTTGTTAAGAGGCAGTTTTATTGTCTTGGACTTCATAAGGACGTCCTAGAGTATGTGCTTAAGTGCACTAAATGCTAGGTCAACAAAGCTAAGAGATTGAGAATTGGAGGACTACTCCACCCATTGGATATTCCTAATAGGAAGTGGGAGAGTATCTCCATGGACTTTATAGTCAGATTACCTAAGACACAGAGAGGGCAATGACTCAGTCTAGGTAATTGTGGATAGGTTAACCAAAATGGTTAGGTTTATTCTGACATGTACTACAGTGAAGACACCAGAGTTGGTTAGACGCTTTGTAGAGAACCTATGCCGGTTATATGCTCTTCCTTTAGACATAGTTTCCGATCGGGATAGGAATTTTACTAGCCACATTTGGAGAGCGGTCGTCAAAAGGTTGGATACGAAACTTAGCATGAGTATGGCTGAGCATCCACAATCGGATGGGCAAACAGAGAGGGTTAACCAAATCCTAGAGGATATGCTTCGAGCATATGTGAATGAAAGGCAAACTAATTGGGAAGAGTACTTACATATAGTGGAGTTTGCATATAATAGTGCCAAGCACTCTTCCACTGAGCATAGTCCATTTATTCTTATGTATGGTTTTCAGCCAAGAGCTCCTTATGCAGTAGGCTTGCAGAATGAGAAATTTCAAGCTGCAAAGGACTTCTTGGAAGAAATGAATGATATGCTTAGGCTTGCTAAGGATAGCATTAGGAGATCTCATGATAGAGCTAGAGCCTATGCTGACCCTCAAAGGAGAGATGTCAACTTTGAGGTAGGAGAGCAGGTCTATCTTAGAGTTCCATCTAGATCTGAAACCATGAAGACGGGAGCTTGTCCAAAACTATCTCCTAGGTATTGTGGACCTTTCCAAATACTTAAGAGAATAGGAAAGATGGCTTATCAGCTCCAAGTTCCAGAGAATAGTCAAATCCATCCAGTTTTCCATGTTAGTCGGCTTAAGAAAAGGCTGGGTGAATCTGAAAACCTCATTCCAGATAGTGACATAGTAGAGCCTATTTTCTGTTCAATCTATTCCACATGAGCCTGAGAGCATACTATGCACTCGAGAGAAACGGACGAGAAGTCACTTGTATAAAGAGTGTCTAGTAAAGTGGAAAGATAGTTCGGAAGATAGTGCCACATGGGAGCGGGTTAGCACTCTTCAGAGACGGTTTCCCAAATTTAGACTACCTTCCCAAGAGTCTTCTTAAGGGGAAGGATATAGGGAAACAACACGGAGATATGACCATGTACTTGAGGTGCATGGGGATATTGTGGGAGTGGTGGTTCTATTATTTCTCTCTTTCTATCAGACCTTCCAATACCATTTTTGAGGAAAAAATTAGAACTAAGGGGAAGGAAATGTTATATGGAATATCATAATTGAGAGGCGAGAACCTCCTCTTATGCTTGATAAGTATGATACTCACATGAGTGCCAACTGGCACTCATATGAGATATGTAGAGCTTGCCCTTTATGGGTAGAGAGAGAAATCTAGAAATCCATCACACGGCTAGGCGGATCGGGATACCATTGGTCTCCATGAGAAATTCGAACTCAGAGCAGCACAAACTCCAAAATGGAGGAGATCATTGGGAATTGAACTCAACACTATTGATAGAGAGAAATATCAAGTACATCTCCAACATCATGAAGACTTAACCATAAACATATTTCCATGGGAGTGGCAATACGTTTGGAATTTTCAGGGCCAAAATGCTACAATTATGCGTGAATGTATTTTCTTTGACACAATGCTATTTCCCCATCAACATTCATAGACGGAACGCCCGAATAATGCCGCAAATGCTCCAACTTTTACATCTCAAAATAGGCATGAAAATCAGCCTTAAACTCAACAATATGCTTCTCATTAAGACTAGTGAGTAGCATAGCATCAACATATACAAAAATGATTAGAAGTACATCATTTGTGTACTTAAACATATAAGGTGCTCTTAGTTGGACTATCCTCAAAAGCATGTGCCAGAAAATAGGCATGTATCTTCTCAAAAACAACATCATGGGTAACCAGATTGCATTTAGTTTATGGATGATAGAGATGATAGCCTTTGCTTTCAGAACTACAACTAACAAAAATACATTTCATTGCTTTATCGTCCAATTTTTTGTGTTGTTGTTTAGGCACTAATGCATATGCTAGACAACCAAAGACACGTAGATGAGCAACAGATGGATTGTGGCCTTGCCAAGTCCCATATGGAGTGATAGACTAGAGAGCTTTGGCAGGACACTTATTAAGTTCATATGTCGCAAACTTAATAGCCTCAAGCCAAAAGCTATGTTTTAAAGCCTGACTTTTAACCATAGACCTCACCATTTCCATGAGAGAACTATTCTTTCTTTTAGCAATCCATTTTGTTTAGGTTTATACGACACCTTTATAGACAATCCATAGCAACGAAGCAATTGTTTACAAGTTATACAATTGGTATTGGTCTTGAGTTGGTAGCAACCAAGTAAATATGTGGATCATCATTCTATATATCGTTGTTCCATATCATCATTCTACATATGCATGTTCAAGAAGGCATTTTATGGATTAATGCAAGCACTATGTGCTTGGTATGATAAAATACATGCCTATTTATTAGCACATGGATTTCATATTAGTCTAGCTAGAAGCACCTTATATGTGAAGCAAGCAGATGATGTACTTCTCATCATTGTTATTCACCTTAATGAAATGTTTCTCATCATTCGTGTGAGATACATATTTCTTATTTTAAGGATCATTTGCAACTTCTTTTGGAATTTCAAACTTGAGGTGTTTGCGTCATTATTTGGGAATTGGGTTTATGTAAGTTGATGGAAGCATTACTTTGTAATGCTTGAGGTGTTTGCATCATTATTTGGGAATTTGAGTTTATGTAAGTTGATGGAATCATTAATTTGTGTATTAGTTCTTAGCCAAGAGCTTGATTGTCAAGGGGACTTCTTGTAAGAGAATAGGAACTTTCACCTCACCTAACCAAGGGTTTTCCACACCTCCTAATCCAATGGGATAGGCTTCGATTGGATTCACATGTATTCCCATATCTTGACAATAAGAATATATGATGGAAATTGTGGTGGTTCTTCAATCAACAAGGCTCTCATCATTGTTATTGCAGTGCCCAATCCTAGATCAACTAAAATGAACGTGCTTCTATCTATAATGCAAGGATTGGTATTTGTGGTCATTTGGCACATTTCCATGTGATAACAGGGGCATTTGGATCCAGTAATAAGCCTTCTCATCTTAGCTTGATTTTTCTAATTTTCTCGATATCATCTACTTGTGATTCCTCTCTAATTCTCTATTCTTATTCCTTGCCTTTCTTGGCATTGTTTAATCATGCAAGCATCTTGTCAATTAGGGGTTCCTAATAGAGGTAATTCTACATCCACTAATGTAGCTTAGTAATACTTTACCTTCTTGCATGGTTAATTGCACAACACTACTCATGGAAATCCTATTGATGACCATCGATCCATATCCATATTTTTCCAATGTGGGCATGTTGCTTCATGTAGAATAATACGAAATCTCTTACTTTTAAACCCTTCTCCTTTATATGAGCATAAAGAATAAGATTCCTAATCAAATGATTCGGCCAAAAGTATCCACCTACCACATGATGATGTGCAATTTTTCAAGATCTTCAGATACTCACCCTCATGTACATATAGTTGTAAATATCCATCTCTGCCTCATTTGTATATATTTCCCCCAATTAAAGCATAATATGGATCTTCTAGTGCTAAGCTCTGTTGTTGTACTAAAGTGGCATATGGGGGAAAAGTCCTCGATTACAAAAAGGCAACTAGTGGAGTGCTCCACTCTGGTGTCAAAGAAACATGCTAGAGAGTTGCATGCTACACTAAGGATCTAGCAACACAAGTGGGACATTGTTTTAATAGGGCATGTACATCTATCTCCATGGTAGGCCAATATACCCCTTACGATTTCAAGTTTTGCAATGTTCATTTCTTAGAGTCCCATGTGTGCTTGTTCTAACAATATCTCATGCTCTTCATGATCAGAAAAAAAGATAAGATATCTCATTGGTCCTATATGTATACGCTTCCTGTTAACAAAAGATATCACTATTTCTACGGAGTTCTAGTGAGGCTAAAAAATTCTTCAAAATTTCTTCAAATTTACTTTTGAGTTAACCCACGTTTTTAGATATATAACCCTTTTATTTTTATCCACTATTCAAAAAAACCCTTTAAATTTTTTAGCGGGAAGAGTTTTATATATTCAAGGCTTTGTTAGCATTTCTTTGTAGTTGTAGGGAAGAGTCTTCCCTCAAAAATCCCACAAGAAAGAGGATTTCTAGAGTTTTCCTTTCATTTTTTAGGACCTTTTTCAAAACAAAATGAAGGCTCTTGGGAGGAGCATATATAAATGCCAAGAACGCACTTGTACAAAGACTTTTTTTATGGAATGAAGTTGTCAGATCTCTTCTTGCAAATTTGTCTTTGTGCTTCTCTGTGCATGTGGAGTGATCTTAATGAGTGATTATGGATGTGTGACACTTTTTTATGAGTTATGGAAGTATAATATATCTTGTTTCCATCATTCGGAAGTGATTGAATGCAATTAACTCTTGTTTTAATTGATAAACACTTGAGGAGAATGAATTTCATAGGTTTGTGAGCTCTATACAAGGCTTAAACCTCCTCTTTCCTATTTCCCCCTTTTTCAATTGTAGTGCTTGTTAAGAGCTTTGAAACAAACTAAGGAACACATCTAATGGACAAATATTGAGGGAGTTACAAGCATTTGGGTGATTCAGCCCCATTTGAAGCATCAAATAGTAGTGCACTTAGAAACTCTCAGATAGCATGCATCCTTAAATGCATCAGATAGAAAGGGCTTGGAAGCATCCATTAGAATGTACTCAAATCCATCAAGCATTTAGCACCTTGAGCTTGGAGAAGGACATGCGTGTGCACCTTCTAGGAGGCTAGAGAGGGGATATTCTTTTGACACTCTACTTGACACCCATCCATCACATCTACTTATGCCACCAATTGCAATTAGGTTAAGGTTTACTCTTCATGGATTGATAATCAGAAGTACATGAGCGTTCACTATGCTAGGACACAACACATTTTGGCATTATTGCTAGTGAGAGCAAGGATCCTACCTATGTAACTTGTGTGATGGACATTGCTTTCATACACAAGTATCGCTCATTAAGATATACAAGACTTGGGTGATAGGAGACTGTCTAGTCTTCTATCAAAGAGTCACTCATGCATTCCCCTTGCCTTTAGGGTGAGATTTGGTCATTGTGGTTAGTTAATGTAGGTATATAAATTTTGCGTTTGTAGATAACACAACCATCTCATCATGACCCACAATAGTCGCCTAGCTCAAGGGTGATGCTTTCCAAGAGCTGCACATTTTTTATTGCCTCAGTTTTTCATTTGAAGGATCACCTGGTTTGCCAATTAAGACTAATGTGCAGTTAGTCAGGGAGGCTTGGAAATGGAGATGAAATTCTTATAAGATACATTTCTTAGCACCATCTAGCTTCGTTTAGGAAAGGCATGTAGCTTATAGTATTGGAGCACACAAGAGGAGCTTTAGGCATCTTGAGAAGGCACATGTTTATTGGCTCAAATTGATAAATTGTCACGTATTAAGTTGTTGCACAATCTTGTAGCCAACCTCTCTGATCCCAAGATTACTTGGAGGTTCATGTAGTATACATCCTCCTCAATGAATCAACTAAAGCTACCGCAATTAACTAGGAGCACCTGTTCGAGAATCGTGTAGCTTGCAAATTCAAAGGATCAAATTCTTAAACTAAAAGGGCATCATATAGCTTCTTCACCAAAAGAATAACCTTGCTCCTTCTCCTTGCTTTAGAGAAACACCAAGGGAAATCTTTGAGAAGTGGATTGGCCTTTATAACCTTCATATAACCTTTATATAACCTTTAGCTTGATTATAACCTTTATATGACGAAAATCGAGTAAGAGGTTGAGGGTCAATTAACATTAAACGTTCCTTGAACAACTTTGAAGGACATCATGGAGAAACACTACCCACACAATTGGTGTAGCGATCAAATGGCCAAGTACCATCTAGCTGATGCAATCCATAAGAAAGGTTGAACTACTAGGGATCCATCAATTCTCTTCAATTATTAGGGGCAAACCTCTAAAGAAGCATCAAACACTTTGCTTCCGAAGATTGGAGACGTTAAAGTAAAATTACCTTTGTAATTAAGTGTTTGAACAAGTATTAAAGGGGGGATTCGGTTTTATCCCACTTAAAAGAAGCATTGAAAAGACCTCTTGCACTCCTTGCATGGTTGTTTTGATTGAATAATTATTCATCCTTTTTAAAGGCATTGAAAAGAAGCACCACACTATAACAAAAGGGGAATGAACATTTCATTAACTAGGTTCTTTGTGCATTCTTTTTAAATTGTTCTTTTTAGTTAAAAGGCAATGTGCACACACACATCCCCCTCCCAAAAAGTTTGGAAGATTCTTGTTTTTTTACTAGAGTGTACATACATTTGAGATCCAGAAAAACATTAGGACAACAAAAATTAGGCAAAATTAACCTTTCTTTAGTAGGAACTACTTTCCAAAGTTTTAGCCACACACTAGACCTCTCATCAAGTCATGAGTCTAGATAAAATTGGGATCTTTATGGTGGTTTTTGAGGATATGCACATGACCCCATATATCCTAACAAAGCCGGATTGCCAACCAGAGACTCAGACCATTCTTGAATTCTAAAAATGCAATACCATAGGATAGACATCTATCTAGATGGACTCAATCAACAAGTGCTTAGGCTCAAAAAGCCCAATTGCTTGGATAATGGATCCACACTCGATAGTTAAATTTTGCACTGACCACTACAAGGATAAGAAAGTAACCATCTACTCGCTCACTTCCAATCCTGAGTATAAAAACAAGAAACGAGAGACAGTAATTTTGATTGGCATGGGTGATGATGAAATACTTGAAATTTTTCCCATGCCACCAGAGGGAATGGTAGTAGCAAGCATGTGCATACTCTACTTTGTAAATGTTGAGCCTTCATGGATGTCCATCTACATGGAAAGAGATACACAAAAGAGATACTTTACCAATAACACAACTACTTCACTTGCCACGTGAGTGATAGTCTATGTGTAGCATAATTAGTATGCTCCTACTTTATCACCAAAAATCAGAGATAAGTCTGTTAACTCAGGGAATTCAAAGACCTAGAACGATCATCTTTAGGACCTAATCATTAATCTTTGGATAAAAAATTAAGACCTGAAGGATCCAATACGCAAACCAAAAGGCCTAGGCGTATAATAGAAAAAAACCCTTTTGATGTTCCATTAGAACATATTGATGAGGAAGTCAACTCTAGATTTCCATAGGCACCTCTAGATAAATTCCAAGTGAGAGTTCCACTGCAAGGCACTATGCTCATGAGCATCAGCCTACAAGTGAATTAATACTCAATTAGTCAACCTTGTGATTAAAATGCCAAATCCAAGACATCGCCTTCGACCATCCCAAGTGGAAAAGTGTATCAAGAAGAAGCCTACTATCCTCAAAAAACTAGTGAAAACCCTAATCGTAATGATCAATCTAGTGTGGGAATCTATTATGTAGAGAAAGGATCTATTCAGAGACAACAATGCACAAAGGGTACACCTTGTTCCCAAAGTTCCACACTATAGATGTTGTGGCAACCATTTCTTGAAGGATTCTCCTAAACCATCTAGGACATTTACCTAGAACATTTAAGAACTTTGTCCTCAAAACCCTCAAAAGACTACTCAAACCCCACTAAATATGGTTAAGAGCATGGAAAGTGGTAGTGCTTGTGAAGGGCAAGTGTCTCCTCAAGTAGTAACATGGGCTCAAGCTAAAGAACAAGCTAAGGATCATGAGTTAAAATAATCAAATGAAGAAGGACATCCTTCACCTCCTCATTCCTTCAATCTGGAGTCATTTGGGGAAAAGAAGAAGAAGAAAAGGAACTTGACTTGGAAGCAATGTAAGGATAAAGCTAGTAAAAAATGGTAGAAGAAAGTAAGAAGCCTCGATAAAGAAATTTGAGAGGCATGCATTGAGGTTTCAAAAGAAAAAATCAGTAGCATCCAAGGAAAAGAAAACTTATGAGAAGATGAAAATAGATTATGTGCTAGCAAATCCACTCCTCGAGGACTTAGGATATTTAAAGTTTATGAAGCTTGGGTTATAAAATGGCTCTAGTATAGAGACACACCACCATTGTTACCTAACACCCAATTAGAGAAAGAAAGGATCAACATGTGCAAAAAACTCATTGAGTTGTCACAAAAAACTATTGAAGAAGATAGCCTTCTTCATGAGAAAACACAATCAGCTATATTTCAAAAGTCTATCCTCACTTCAGTGATGGATCCAGAACTAGAATCGTATCATGCAAAACCTAGCACAAGAAAAGAATAAAAATAAAACCCCATTAAGACTAGGATCATTCAACATTCTATTGAATCTTTAGATCTAGTCTCTACTGCGAATGGCTTAGTAAATCAAAACAATGATGAGGTAGAGATTAGCTCACTGATCCTTGAAGTAGAGGAGAAGTGGCGAGAATAATGGGATCACGTACAAGAAGGGAGAGTAATGGGCTTAGGTACAAGAAGTGATCCTTAAGGTAGAGGATAAGTGGTGAGAGTAAAGGGAGAAAGAGAGGAAAGATAGAGAGGAACCACCACTGAGAGAGGCGGAAGATTTCGAGGAATCTCAATTCTTGCAGTGTCCCTTGAGTGAGAATGCTTCATTTATTGATCTCTCAATAAAAGAAGAAGAAGATAATGATCTCATGGACTTTCCACAATGTATGGGAAATATGAAAAAGAGTTTCTAGTGAATAAGGCAACTTACATTAGGTTTCCTATGTCCCATGCAACAAAGAATACATTGAGCATGGAAGTATTGAAAAATACTTAGGTTAAATGTATGTTAATCATAGAGGAACTACTGCATGCAAAGCCACACTTATGGAAAAAAATGGCCAAACATGTGGATCCAATATCCACTTAGAATGAACCTTTAGAAAATGAGGCTAAACCTGATAGTTTGACTGTGAAGCAAGTGTTAGTCGACAAGGGAGAAGAATATAGTAAAGAAGATGAGGGAAATAATTGCCTACCTATCTCATTCATCAGGCACCCTATAAGCAATTTTAGATAGTGGATCAAGCATAGCAATAGCCACCAAATCCTTATGTCAAAACTAGGGAAAACCTGCATTAAGGCCCACTCGATTGAAATTACAATTGCCTGAAGGACATGTAGAGTGACCCATTAGTTTTGTGAGAGAATGTAATTTGAATACTTGTGGAGTTGATCTCAATCATACTCTAGCTATTTGTGACTTTATCCAAGCAAGCAACTATGAAATGATTCTAGGAAGACCTTTCATGCATCAACTGAATGTGGTGCAAGATTGGGGAAGCAATGCTCTTTACTTGAAACAATTAGGAATAACAACTAGAATCAAGCCATACACAAAGACAAACATGTTTTCTTCTTGAAAAAATCATCAAACTCGGAAGCGGAGTCTTAGATGGATGAGGAGACAAATTTTGGATTTGTAGGCAAGCTCATGGAGAAGAGAAACAACTAGCACAAAGAGATCTTAGAATGTAGTGATTCAAGACATATCCATAAAAGACCCACCTTATATTCCTTGAAGTTTCAACGATGAAGAATTCGAACCTCATGGTTGGATGCAATATTAACTACCATGGGCATTTTTATTAATGAGAACACTTTAATAGATCATGGCAATGTAGAAGGTTATGAACTTAACATATTATTCATGTTGATAGTTCTAGAAGAAATTGAGGAAGGAGACACATTACTGGTTGAAGACAAGAGTTTTGATGATGAGGATTTAGTTTTAGCTCATATGAAATCTAAATTTAATTCAGAAAAGGATTTGTCAACAGGAACTAATGATGATTATTGTATTAGGGATCCAAGAACTTATATGTATCCCTACACAAAGCTGAGGAACCCAACGAGGAACGTATTACTATAGTAGAGAGGAAATCATATGACTTTGAGCCTCTTGGGTTGTAGGTATGCACACATTTTCTCTTGTGCATATGAACCCTCCTTTGCTCATAAAGAAACCTTTTTTTATGTATATTTGAGGTTTGCACATGAGAACACCCTCTTAGGCCCCTTTTTAATAATTATCTAACACTATGGTATGGAGGCTTGTAAATAAATCCTCTTTTTTTAATTGCAAGAAATAGGCAAAATACCCACCTAAAAATCCCATGGATGCATTTCCTTGGGATTTTTTTGTTAGAAAGAGATATTGGAAAATATCATGGAGATATGTTAGTTAGGCACATGTCTACTTTTTGACTAGTCATAGAAGCACATAGGGAAAAGAGCTTAGCCTATAAATATAGAAGCCCTTTTTTGGGGAAGGGAGATTTGGTTCACATTGAGCAAGAACTCTTTTACTCTAGTCTATGTGCACTTGTGTATTTTGTCTTTGAGTGTGAGATTGAGGTGTGTGTGCATGCTTGTCTGTTTTATGTGATTAGAATGTGTTGCATTTCTTTTATTTTCCATTTGTGGACAAGGATCCTTAATGACCTTCCTCTCCATGTTCTCAAGGGTTTGCGGCATATCTTGGAGCTGATGGCCAATGGCTTGAGCATGATGGAGGGTTGGTTGGATGAAAGGAGATTTTTTCTTGAGCTTTCCTATTGCTTCCATGCAAGGTAGTGTGGGTCTTGACTCCCCTTGAGTATAATACAACAACAAATTAGAATGGCCTTTCATCACTTGGAGAGCTCAAGAGCATTTGGTAAAGTATTGTGTTTCAATTTTTTCGTCTCATTTACATAGGACTCCTCATGTCATTTGCACCCTTCCTTTGAACCATTATCTCCTCTTTTTTTTGTAGTGTGTTTTTTAGTTCATTTTTGTTTGTGGCACAAGAACACTCCCTTCTCTCTCACTCTCTTTCACATAAACTTATACAAACTCACACACACAATCATTGTGGCATCACTTTCCACTTGTACCATCTCTCTGTTGAAGTGAATGCCTTGGAAAGTGGGATGGGTAGTACCCTCTCTTATCCCTCCCTCTCTTCAATTTTGAGAAAAACAAAATAAAGTGAAG
This sequence comes from Ceratopteris richardii, assembly GCA_020310875.1. NCBI lineage: Eukaryota > Viridiplantae > Streptophyta > Polypodiopsida > Polypodiales > Pteridaceae > Ceratopteris > Ceratopteris richardii. The sequence goes on along the minus strand of CM035414.1, from coordinate 161,619,726 downwards.
AGTATATTTTTGTGATTTTTTTTTCATTCGAGACCACACCATTAGATTCTTCTTTGGAAAATCACATATTGGCAATGGGCCACCATGCTTTTCAAAAGAGAACATAACTTATTGTTGGGAAAGAAGGGCATTGGTGGCATCTCTCTCTCTCTCTATCTCTCTCTCTCTCTCTCGTCCTTTTTCACCAACATGAAGGCCCGATCTAACATGAGTGTGGGATTTTTATCTTCTCTGTCTTCAATAAATGATTGTTTTGAGACATGAATGGGGCACAGGGGGAGATGTTCTCCCTTTTGATCTTCTCCATGATTTTGGGTTTGAACCCTCTTGCTTCCCCTACACGTTGAGCCTATTGCTCTCTACAGGGTTGATCAATGGCTTCCTCTCTTAGTTCTGTGGCAAAAGGTTGAGTGTGGCTCCCTCTACTTGCTTTGTTGTGGCATTGAATGTTGATGCCCTTCCCTTCTACCTCATCTAGTTCGGGCAAGTCTATCGATCCTCGATGGTTCATTTGCTTCTCAGTGTTGTTGCCCAACCATGGCAAGGGTGGAGCTTGCTCCCCCTAACCATTCCTCTATTGAAGGGTTGTGCACATCAATCAATTCCCCTCTATGGCTTGATGTGGGTTCAAACCCCCTAGAACTATCCCTTCATGCTCATATATTGTGCCTTCATCTTTCCTTTGTCGAGGTCCAATAGGCATCTTGTCAATCCCTCCTACAACATAGGATAAGCTCCGCTCCCCCACTTTTTCCTTCCATATATTTGCAGCAACGCTCAAGTTGTGCTTCTTGATTCACCTTATCTATTGAATCTCTTCACCATGCTTCTGCGTGCTACACCCCCTCCTCCTCCCTTGTGTGCATCCCGTAGGGGTTGTATGTCAAGACTTCATCACATGCTTCCTCGATGACATGTCATGAAGATGACAAGCTCGAATACACAAGTGACTACCCTCAAGAAGTCAGCAAATGATTCCATGCATGACAAAGAAGTTTGGCAAGAGGATGCTCCCTTTTGGATGGTTCATATTGTTTTTACTAGTTAATTTGAATCTCTGTTCATATGGTTAAATGTGGACCAATCTCAAGTGGAATGGCTATCCCGTCTTAATTGTTGTGTGGATCGAGCCATGGATCCCCACACTTGTCGATGACTCAGGACAGGGATCGCATCTTGATTGCTCATAGCTCTCATGCCCTACACTATTAAAAGGAAGCAATTCCTATTCTTTTGCATGGCAAGGAGGACAACCAAGGCCCCATCATCCAATTCTATCCTAATAGCATCTACTTTGGCACACTTCAAGATGATTTTCTTAGTATTCAATGTTTTGTGGCTTTTCTTATATATGCTCACCATGTAGACCAGATCACTTAGGTTGATATTATCACTGTCACAATTTCCATGGTGCTATAGAAATGTGTGTGGTGGTTCTTCAAATGGAACTTCAAAATAGGAGACATTGTGATGGCCTCAAACTTTACATATGATGATGTCAAAAAGGCACTAAAAGCACATCTTCACATCTTGAAAGAGTAGGGATACACCTATGAGAGGTTTGCACACTAGGTAGCTGACTCTCTGATGGAGAACTTGGAGCGACATAATCAACTACAAGAATCATGAACTCTTGCTACTAGGTTAAGCATCTCGTGAAGGGGGATACTTTTGTTTGGCAAAAAGTTTTGACAACCAAACGGGAGCTAGTCAAACACTTCAGACTCTCTAATGTTCATACCTAGCTCAGGGTTGGAGCTCTTTAGGTGCTCTACTACCTTACGGGTGAGCCTCATGCTCCTCCATCACTGGGGAATAAGCTAAGTTCCCCCATATTTTCATCCTCTCTCTCCTCACTTCTCTGACCATCTGAATCATCTATACTCAAGGCACTCTCTGTTGGTGCTCAACTAGCACCTCCTCTCCACGACTATAACAAAAGAATTATTGGACTCTTGTACATGTGGTTGGATCATCCCTCCCATGGAGGCTACAACCTACTTGGAAGATGGATTTCTTTTCCCTCTTTCTGCTTCCAACCAGGTACCAAATTCATGTTTAATCTAGCATGTCATTGCATGATACACAATCTCTTGGCTGGACTTAGGCTTCTCTCAACAAAGACACTAATAAGAAACATGGAGGTAGTCAATCCTATGCAGTCGGTGCAATTAGGCTTGATTGGTTTCTCTCTTAGGCATGTCTCTAAAGATTGAAACAGGCATCATGCCTTATGAGTTTGCAAATGGAAGTTTTCAAGATGGAAGTGTATGTGGCTTTCTAAGGCTGATTCCTATTCTGTCCTCTACTTTTTATGAGCTTGCTCCTATTTTCGTACACAACTACATGAATGTTGTGCAATGTTTATATATTACTTTCATATTCTAAGATATATACCATCATTGGTTGATACACCATGCTCTGCTTCACCAATTGATGTGCATAAGTCACAGGCATATGGGAGGTAGCATAGGAATCAAGTACAATGACCTAGATCTTTACACTCCTTCTGCATGATTCCCTTTACTATTCACAGCGATGACCGCTTTCTCCTTCAGAGCCACACTTGTTCTAGAAGCTAAGAAGATAGAATGTTGGTGATAAGGAGGGCTTCTACATACAATGCTTGGGGAATACGGGGATCTGCACCCCCCATTGTAGGACCATCTTGGGCAAGCCTTTCCTTTGCTTACCTTTTCTAGGAGCAAAATGCAACTACCATCCTCAATTGGCCATATAAGATCAAACCACTGGTGAATGTAAAAGAACACTTCTCAAAGGATGATTGGAAGCATAAGGACTATTAAAAAGATGAAGTGGAGGAGTCAAAAAGGTTTTCATAAGGAGAAGCTTGATGGAAGCTCCATGCACTTGTTTGATCTCTTTTTCCTTGTTGGCTTCTCTTGTTTGTTATAATGATATGTGATCTCCTAATGCTTTATGTAAGGTTAAGGCCAAGAAATGCCAAAGAAATGGTTGTTGATCCTAACTTGGCAGATTGTGTCCAACTTCAACCAGAGTTAAAAAGCCTTACACCACAGAAAAAACAATTGGGTAAGAGAAATATATGAATTTGATGAAGTATTGACAAATTTTTCATCTCAAAAGTGTGTCTACAAAGTTGTGGCAAAGCCAGTGCTTGAGATTGTAATGAAATGATGCAATGGGCTTGTCATGGCATATGGACAAAATGGTACAAGTAAAACTTTTATGCTCAGTAGATTGGGAGAAGAAGACATGGCTGATCGTGGAATAATGGTACGTGCTATGAAGGACATTTTAGTTGGTATCTGTTCAGAGCATTGGTGTCGATGCTTGGTTGCTCCTGGTAGATCTTTATCTTCTCCATAACAACAAAAGACGAGGATGAATTGGTTGTCATACATTGCAGTTGGATTAAATTCAAGCTACGGCTCCCTACCTGAATATCTCCGATACCACGATTGTGTTGCTTAGGTTTTGGGTTTTATGGTTTGAAGGATGGATTGCTAGATGGAGATATAATCAATCAGGGTTGATCTCTAGAGATGGGAGCAGGCATCATACCTTATGGGTCTGCACATGTAGGCTTTACAGATGTGTAGAGGACTCCTTTTGTCTTCCAAAACATGAAGAAGCTCTCGTATCAAGACTCCACTCAGAAACCGACTTAAGGATTAAGGATGGAAAAGGATTTGTCAAAGGATTTGTCAAAGGTGTCATGAAGGGACTGGTTAGATGGTTGTATATTGCTTTCAATAATGGTCTCACCTTCTAACTCCCCTACCAACCAATTCAACATCCCTCCTCTTTAGCACTTGAAGCAATAATGTGATCATTGTTCTCAGTTAACATTGCTAAAGAATTTGATGCATGGAATATGTTTAAAGAAATGTACTTGATGCTTGATGAACAGAGTACAAAAGCAAGAGGATTTCCCAACTGGTGCGCAAATTGTATCTAATGCAAACTACATTAAAAATTGCCTTGCACCTCTCACCAAGAAAGGATGGGAAAAATGGATGTGGTGCGGTACTGAACATCATTCTAAGTGATGAAAATGTGGCTAAGGCTATAGGAAAAATTAGAGAAGGATGCTTCATATGAAGACATCAAGGTTGTTGCATTCAAGGACTCCTTGAATCACACATTTTAGATGGGCCATCAGGCAAATGGTGATGCTTGCTTCATGTCTTTTAATCTGTAATGATTGATCATGTTATGTAGGGACGTTTGTCTTCTCCATAGTGATGAGGACAACAAGGCTATATGACTATCACTTACATATGAAGAGCTTGGATGATGATATCTTGGCAAAACTCTCATTCTATAGTGATATGATGGACCAACTATCATTTGCCATGTGGTTTATATTCTTGTCCATTGAATACCAATGAGCAAGTGGGAAGTAATTTCACTCTTGGATATGGACAAAATGCCATGTTCAATACTAGTTTTGCTCTTGTATATGATGCAGCAAGTTATTACTGCAACAAGAGTGATAGTTGCACCAACTCAGACATATGGGGTTGAACCTTTAGCTATTTCTCCACCACCTATAGTTAATTATTTTGCTACTCGTCATTCATTTGATTCCCTTTTGTATGGCAGCAAGTAGTTCTGCCATATATTATAAATGCAAATGAAAGTGTTGTATCTTACCCTACTATTGTGACCAATTTTGCCTACATTGGCAGTGTGTATATTGGGATCTGAGTGCAACTAATGTTGACTTTGGTCCTAGTGCAACGCATGGTGAGGCATCTGCCACATATAGATCATTTGCTCCATCAGTTTTTGGGTCTGACACTAAAGTTTTTGTTGGAAAGCTTCCACATAAGGCAACACCTAAGCACTTATGGACATATTTTAGTTCATTTGGTAGTGTGATAGATGTCTATGTTCCAAAGGATCCAAAAAAGATATGTCATAGAGGATTTGGTTTGGTATTTTGATAAGGTTGTTGCTAAGCAAGTGTCTTGTGCATCCCATGTGAATCTTGGGCACTCAATCGATGTAGATCGGCCAACTCCTCTAGATAACAATGCTAACTTTTCTCAATCAAGCAACAAAGCACATGTATTTGCTAGAGGTGACTCATGGATTGATAATGTTGTTGTGATGCTACAAGCTAACACTAGAAGAATTCCCTCCAACCTTGATGATTGGGCTCGAGTGCAAGGACTCCATGCTAGTGAACAAAACTACTCCTTATTTTGGAGCTACTAGAAGTAGGGTACCACGCCTAGATTTCAATTGTTTCAATTGTTTCATTGGGTTTGAAGAAATATGGCTAAATGGGACAATCTTTTTGCTCTCATTTTTAAAGTTCTCTTTTCTGGTTGTTGCACATCACTTATAGGATAAGGCATGGAGGAAGGATAATTCTCATGAAACAAGTGAGGCCTAAGCTCTCTTGCTAAGGATTATGAGATGGTTGAAGGTCAGAAGGCATCATTTTTGACTCCTACAACTACTTCCCAAACACCATGGCCCATTAGCAGGTCAGGGTCAGGTTCTTTAGACTGCTTTTTTACCTTTGCCACCTATTGTAGAGATGTTTGCAATAGGAAGAATACACCAAGCAACAACATATTTGTTAGAAACATAATTGCAGAAGACGGTTTCTCACTACAAAGGAATGGCTTGAGGATTTGAAGGATGTGAATCTCATAGCTTCACATGGAGACTAAAACAACCTACTCGAGGTCTTTTATCTCGAAGTTTTGGTCAAAGAATATCTGAGTAATTTCCCTGCTATGAAATGTTTTTGTGCTTTATGGGAATATGGATCTAATGTTCATTGAGGCCTTCTAATCCATCCTATTTAAATTCTACTCATATAACTTTGTGTGACCTTTGTAAGTGGGAAATGCAGATACCAAGGGTTCTGTCCACTTCCATCCATCTTGGGGAATATTAGTAGATGCATTGATTCTCGCATCTAAGCACGGTTCCACACTTGTGAGTGATGGCCCTCTAATGATATCTAAAGCCACTATCTCATTTTATTTAATCAACCCACTAGAGTAATAGATGTAGCATTCTACATATTTGTTTGCTCCTTGGTGGTCAAAATGGTGCTACAAGCTAGATTGTAATCTATGGGACATGGTTCAGGACTCTGTGCAGATATGTTTGTTGAGCTGCTACTGCCAACTTGATTCAGATGCTATGATGTATGGATTAATTTATGGTTGTGTGACCTTCCACTTGGGATTGTGTACATAGACCTTGCAATCACTTTGCCTATTTGTTTGTTACTTTGTAGTGCATAGGTCTTGCAAAGGACTACTTTGCAGGATGCATTCACAAGTGGCAACAAGGACCATCTAATGTTGTTCTTTTTGTTGCTGTGCGATTGTTGCATATTTGGAAATCAAATGCTCTTCATGTTTGTCTTTTTGTTGTTGGGCTAGCTGCCTCTTAGGAGGATTGTGTCACTTAGCACTTAAGGACCCGTTAGCACCTTCAAGGCTTGCAAAATCTCAAAGCTTGGAAGACTTGAAGAGTTAACTTGGACCTATTCAGCTATCTATGATCCTCTTCTCTTAGCTCTATCAAGGATGACATAGTCTAGGTGGAAGAGGGTGTTGGGTTGTAAGGTGTGCACACATTTTCTCTTCTGCATAAGAATCCTCCTTTTCTCATAAAAATATGCTTTTATGTATATTCGAGGTTTGCACATGAGAACACCCTCTTAGGCCCCTTTTTTATATTTCTCCAATATTATGGTATGGAGCCTTGTAAATAAATTCTCTATTTGTAATTGCAAGAAATAGGCAAAATAACCACGTAGAAATCCCATGCATGCATTTCCTTGGGATTTGTTTGTTAGAAAGAGATATTGGAAAATCTCATAGAGATATGTTAGTTAGGCACATGTCTACTTTTTGACTAGTCATAGGAGCACATGGGAAAAGAGCTTAGCCTATAAATATAGAAGCTCAATTTTGGGGAAAGGAGCTTTTGGTTCATGTTGAGCTCCATGTACATATCTTGAAATGAATGGAAGAAATCTTTTACTCTTAGACTATGTACACGTGTATTTTGTCTTTGAGTGTGCAAGTGAGGTGTGTGTGTGCATGCTTTTGTCTCCTTTGTGTGTGATTAGAATGTGTTGCATTTTTGTATTTTCCATTTGTGGATAAGGATCCTTGATGACCTTCCTCTCCATGTTCTCAAGATTTTATGGCATAGCTTGGAGTTGATGGCCAATGGCTTGAGCATGAGGGAAGGTTGGTTGGATGAAAGGAGAGTGTTTCTTGAGCTTTCCTATTGCTTCCATGCAAGGTGGTGTGGGTCTTGGCTCCCCTTTGGTATACTACAACAACAAACCCTCTTGAAATCTTCAATAAACATAATATATCATCAAAAATATATTCATTTTATCCCTAAAAATCAAGTATAAAGAATTTTTTCTTTTCTAAAGGATTATGGATATATTTCTTTTAATCAAATTCTCATAGAACATTTATTATTTTCTTTCACCAAGAATTTTGAAGATGAGATAACTTACTTTATGTCATAATACATTACGGTATCTTTGAGACCTTTTAAATTATAGAGGTTTGATTAAAATCCACGTTCAAAATTTGATTAGCATTGAGTTAAAACCTTGCGCATATACATGCATTAGTTGATTGAGTTCTAAGTTTAAAGTTGTGCATTATTTTTACCAAGAGTAAAAGATTAATTGAGAGACAATATGGCGAAGGTATTAAGAGCCAAAACCCATTATCATATTTGAATTCAAAATTCCAAATGACTCCTAAAACTATGGACCACTTTTAGGTAGATTCAATCAATAGTTATATCAAGAAGAGTCTATTTATACACTGTGACTTAGTCGAGGGTATATGAGCTGAAGATGATACTTTTTTGAATGCCATTGTGCTTAGCTTAAAGCTAGAGAGTCCTGCAACCAGTCTTTGTATCATATCTTACTTAGCAATACATTAACATCTCTTTAGCTACATTTCTCTATCTTTGATGTTACAATACATTGCTTGAAGTCTGACATCTTGTCTGAGTCATTCTGTTGCATACATGATTTTATCATCTAATATACTGATTGTTATATAAAAATAGGCTCTTTGGAGTGTGCCTACAAATTTTAATCTTCATTGGAGTTGTACATATTGGAATATTGTACAGGGTGTTGAAAAGTGACCTACTACAATTGCAAATACAGTTATTGAAGGTGATGCAGATAACGTTCAAGATGATGATCTTCAAATTTGTGTTTGTATTGCGGTTCTTGTTGTACCTACTACAAAGCAAATTCAATGGAATGGTGGAGATGCCTAGGCACATGCATTGATAGCTTTATCTATCAAACGTGCCATTATCCCTCACACTCAATCTTGCAAAACAAGAAAGGATGCTTGTGATAAACTTACCACTTTGTATGAGGCAAGAAATGAGGCTCATGTTGCTTACTTCCAAAAAGAATTGGAGAGTGAGCATATGAATGAAGGAGACTCTATGGAAAATTTTTTGACAAATCAAAGACTTGAAAGAGCATTTGATTTCTTTACATGAAGTCTTGTCAGATAGTTCACTTGTGTAGACTGTTCTTAATGGTCTTCCATATTCATATTAGAGTTTTCTTTCTACCTTTTTGTTGATCATGAAAGGAAATCCAAATGCCTTAACATTTGAGGACTTAGTCTGTTTTTTGCATTATGGGTGCTGCAAATTAAGCTTTCATAGCTAGTTAGAAGGGCAAAGGTAAATGGAGCTCATATACTAGTAAGCAGAAATCTGCTAAAGTTGCACAATCAAAGAAGGAAGACAAAGACCAGAAGAAAACAAAAAAGCAGAAACAATTTTGCAAATACTATAAAGGAAATGATGATGTCATAAAGATTTGTCCAAAATTGGCTATAAAAGAGGCAAGGAGAAAGGAGGTTGGAATGGTTGTTGCAGAGGCCTCTACACCTAAAGTGGACTCTCCTAATCTTGTGCAGAATGAAGAATGGGCATTTACTATTGTTTGCATGGCCCATCTTCTCATGAATAGTGCACATCTGCACTAGACTCAAATGTTTGGTACTTTGATAGTGGGGCAATCAAACATTTTACCTTGCAGCATAGTTTCTTCCGTTCACTTGAGCCTACCCCTGTAAGGAATACTATCACATGCACTAACAACTCCTCTTATCCTATAATGGGAGTTGGTAAGATCATTCTGACTACTACTGATGGCAGTTCTTTAACATTTTCAAATGCTTGGTTTGTCCTAGAGATCAAGAAAAATCTATTGTCAGTTTCAACATTATCCAAGATTGGCTTGGTTGTCAAATTTGTTGATGAGAGATGTACAATTCATGATCTATCAAATGGAAATGTTATTATTGCTTTTGGCATTTTATGTCATGGGCTGTATAATCTCATAGACTATGCAAAATTTATGAATGATTCAACATGTGTAGTACAAGATTCTCAAGCTATCTCAAATGCAAATTTTTGGCATGCATGCTTTGGTCATCTGAATTTCGCTAGTTTGCTATGCCTCTAGAAGTCTAAAATGGTGTCCTCTCTGCCCAAAGTTGAGGCACCTAGTAAGATGTCTATGAAGGCTCTATTTTGGGCAAAATGCAACGTTCCTCGTTCCCAAAAGATGGTTCAATTAGAGATACTCAAGAATTGTAGCCTGTTCATAGTGATTTCTATGTTCCTATGCAGACACCTTCTTTTGGGAACTACCTTTACTTTGTGAATTTTATTGATGATATTTCGAGGCATGCAGGTGTATACATTGAAAACAAAGTTTGAAGTGTTTATGTGCTTCAAACAGTTTTTGGTTTTGGTTGAAAATATGTCAACATGTAAAATGTGCACCCTCTCTTCTGATCGAGGGGGGGAATACATGTTTTTTGATTTTAATGCATTTTTGGTTGAGCATGGGATAAAACATCAGTGTAAAGTTCCATATACACCTCAAAAAAATAGAGTTTCTTAACAAAAGAGCATGTCTCTCATGGAGATGGCGAGGTGCATTGTCAAAAGTCAGGCTTTACCACATAGCTTCTAGCTTGAGGCTATTATGTGTGCAACATATGTCCTTAACAGGTGTTCCACCAAGGCACTAAAACCCATCACTTTTTATGAGGCTTGGCATGGTCCCAAGCCATATTTTTCTCATCTACATGTTTTTGGTTGTTTTGCATATGCATTAATGCCTGAAAAATAACGTAGATAATTGGATGATAAAATTGTAAAATGTATTTTTGTTGGTTACAATTCTCAAAGCAAAGGCTATCATCTGCATCATCCACATAATAAATGCATCTTGGTTAGTCGTGATGTTTTTTTTTATCTAAGATGCAATTCAGCAATTACTTTCATGTACTAAGGAGATATTATTTAGCTCCAAGGATGTGTATGACACTTTCATGCCTCTTTTTATAGGTGGACAATCAAGTGTTGGTCCAAATGAGGCAATTTTTACAACCTTTACAGGTTTTCTAATGTCGATTTACATGATGCACTTGTTGGTGAGAGGGCTGATATGGAGGAGGCAAAAACTATGCCTAAGTGGCTAGTGTACACCTTGTGAGATAGAAAATTAGATGCACCTCTGTACCATTATACTAGTTTAGGATATGATAGTGCTGGTTTTGCATCAGATTGCTATGCAATGGCTACCTCTAGTCTTTGTAATGAGAATGATCTGCACAAATGTCAATAGATTGGATGGCTACTATGCAATCAAAATATGATGATATTATGAAGAATGGTATTTGTTCTTTATGTGATTTGACTCAATGAAGAAAAACCATTGCCAGTAAATGACTATACAAGATGAACTGCGAGCCTGATGGAACAAGTGACATGTATAAGGCTAGGCTTGTTGCAAAAGTTTATGATCAAGAGAGAGGCATTGATTTTGATGATAACTTTGCTCCAACATGCTGAATGACCAATGTTCATAGCATTTGTGCACTTGCAACTCATCGTGGTTGGAATGTACATCAATTGGACATTAAAACTACATTTTTGAATGGTGAATTGCATGAAGTGTATGTATTATTGAATTTTGCTAAGATTATCACAAACAATGCAGATAAGCTTTTGCACGTCCACACCTAAATATGCAAGCAACATCCCTAACCATGATACTTTACATGTTTCCATTGTAGCACCTCTATACCTAGTCTCCGTAACTGACAAAGTAATGGTGGGTTGCTTCTTGCTTCCCCGTCTAATAGATGCACTCCCAAGTGAGAATAGAAAGCCACTAGTAGATCTTCTATCTAGATACTACCAGCCCAATCTGCATCAGTGTATCCATGAACTTGCAAATCTACACCAAATTCATAAAATAATGCATAATCCAAATTAGATTCACATAATGTAGAGTGCATCTCAAAGAATCTAAATGTGGTTTCCTCAAAATCTGCATAATTTGGCTTTCAAGTCCAACCATGTAGCTTAGATCAGGCCTTCTAATTGTGAGATATATAAAACTTCCCACAATTTTCATGCACATCATAGCATTTTCCAATGTTTCACCTGATGTAGTATCCAACTTCAAATTTTTAATCTAATGGCATAGACTATGCATATCAACACTTTGTTCAAGATCCATCTTATAATTTTGGGATAAAGTGTGGTTATTCAAAAATAATTTGCAAACTTCAAGACCTTGTGTAATGTTAGAACATCAGAGATTTGGTCCTTTCACCATCTTGGCCAAGACTAATCCAATTATCAAATACCATCAAACTAAGATTCCACATATTCATGTTGGAACCATGTTCAATTTTTCCATTGAGGGGAGAAACACAAACCTTCACCACCTCTCAAGATTGAGGATCACAAAGATTTTGAGGTCAAGAACTTCTTACACCTAAGAATCTCCTAAGGAAAGTGGGAATACCTTGTTCATTGGAAAGGGTATGACATTAGTGATTGTAGTTGGGAACCTACAAAAAATCTTTAGAGGGCACCAATCAAGGTTCATGAATTCCATAAGAAGAATGCAATGAAGCTCAAGCTAGAGAACATGGCCCTTCCTCATGGAACTCCTCTTGCATCCCAAATTTCATGTGACTTTGCATATCTCATGATTGGTGAAGCATTGGGAAATCAAACATCACCATCATGTTGGAAACATGGCAAAACCCTCAGAACATATGTCTACTTTCTTTATTTTGACATCCAAAGGCCTTGTTTTGATATGATGAAATCACTGATGATATCATCATTTGGTAAATGCCCTTGAGAAACCTCCCTTCAACACATATAAAAAGAGGGCTTGGCCACATATATCTTTAATTTTTTCAATGGCACTCTTCGGGCCTCAAGGTGTTGTGTCCAGCAAGTATTTTCTTTCCAAGCTGCAATTCTTGTTCTTCTCTAGCTCCTTGTTCTAGTCTTTTCTAGTCTACAATCTAGACATCTAGTCTTGTTATCTTGTAGTCTCATAGTATGAGATCATGTCTAGTTATATCTTGTATCTAGTTCATCTTCATGAAGGTAATTCTTGTAATTATGATATCCTATTTCACACCTATAGTCCCAGGTTGTCGGATCTCTTGTGTTGACTTTAGTCTAGTTATCCATACCTATTGGTCTAGGGTTGTGGAACTTATTGTAAATATTTGTATATTATTGTATTATTTCCCTTACGTTGGTGATCTTGTATCCAAAATTCTATTTAAGAAATTTTATCTAGTCTAGTCAAAGAGCAAAATATAGTGCTCCCTTGATAGTTTGCATGTATGTATGTATGCATATATAGTTGTTCTAGAGTTCAATAATAAAATGTAATATTTGTTCTATATCATATTAATAAACTATCATATTTGATAGTTTGCATGTATGTATGCATATATAGTTGTTCTAGAGTTCAATAATAAAATGTAATATTTGTTCTATATCATATTAATGAAATATTAATTTTGGAATGTCGAGGATTATTAAAAGATTATATCCAGGAGGTGGAGCGAATACAAAATTATTATTCACCATGAACTTGTACCGAATGTGGATTCAATGAATAATTGAATATCTTTTTACATCGGTGATATTTCATATGACAATGATAGCCAAATAATTGTCTCTTTCATAAATCCACTCATATATCTTTGTCTCACAGTAACAAATGCACAACTCTAAGATAGAAAATGTTCAAGTGACATTCAACCATCAAACTCCATTATCTTCTTCCTAACCTATTGGAGACTCAAATAAAATGCGTTGGAACGTTGGAAAGAGATTTTAGGGACTTCCTCTTCATGGGGGACCCTAAAAAAGGGGGGGATTGAAAATCAAGTGGAACATATATACAAGCCCTAAAGATACAAGCGATGTCAAAATTCTTGATGTTGAAGCTATGGTTAATAAGCAATTATTAGAAATGGGTAGCTTAGAAATGATCACAAATATCTTTGAGCTTGAAATTCCATATGATACACCATTGAGGAGCTCTACAAATTTTGTTAGCTTTCACATCGGTCTAAATTCCCCAATGGAGGATTTTCCAAATAAGAATTGATTTTTTAACCTCGATGAGGGGATGCCAAAGGGATTGGAACTTGAAATCTCACATAATACTCAACCAATCCAAACACCATCTTCTATTAAGTGTGACATGAAAGTCCATATTCTTCTTGAATCTTGAAATTTTATCAAGATTGTTGAGATTGTGCCATCTAAGACCCTCAGGGAGAGGGGAGCCATGTGAGGCAAGTCCTCGAGCACTCCCAAGCATTGAATATGCTCTCCAACAGACACCATTCTTTATAGTCCACTGTCCTAGCCAACTCAATGTCCTCAAATCTAATCCATTGGCATGTTTCTTGATTTGAGAGGTTCTTCCATAAATGAAAATCTTTGTTCCAAATCTCCCTAGCTTTTTGAAGGTTCCAAGACTCAACATATTTGACGCCCTTGATAAGGAACCATACGGAATCATTTTGCCTAACACCAACAGCCCATTTCCAATCTTCATTGATCTTGACAAAGTGTTTTATCTTGCATTAACTCTTCCATAGGAAGCAAACTAAGCTAGAGTCTATTGGAGACACACAATAGGGGAAAACAAAAGAGTTAGAAGATCCACACCCTTCCACCCTAGAATTCCCACAAGCCTAAGAGCGCTCTTGTTTCTAAAAATCAGTTTGACCCAAGAGGCATCCCTCTTGCTACACTTTCATTATCAGTTTGGCTGCTAGCTTATTGATCATTCCTTCAATTTCTAGAATACCCAAACCACCTTGATCTTTTTGGCTTGTGCAAGTAGCCCATTTAATTTTGGGGATGCCCCTCCTATTAGGGTATCTTTTTAGAGATTTTTTTTGCAAATTTTTTCCAATTTGACAATCTCTTGGTCCTTTAGTCTCTAGCAAGAGAGAAAGTAAATAATCAAACAAAGAAGCAACATGTTAACCACCATATTGACCCACCCTGCTAGATTGATTTGCATCCCTTTTCAGTATGTCAACTTGTTATCAAGCTTAGAAAGAGACTAATTCCATCATTGGCCCATCCAAAAATGTCGAATCCCATGGGAATACCTAACAGATGAAAGATTTTTCCCTTGGGGATCAACTAATAGCCATGATCAACCAAAATTTGAGGTGGATGCCCAATAACTCCCTAAAAGTGGTTTTAGAGTAGTTTATTTTGGAATCTGATGCCTCACAAAATGTATTTAGGCAACACCAAAAGGTATCAACGTTGGCCAAATCCTTATGCACAAAGGCATTCGTATCATCGAAAAAGATTCTCATGATCATCTGATCTTGATTGAGGGGAAGAAAGAGGCCTTGAATAAGACATAAGCATTCGTGATGTTTAACAAGGCAGCTGAGACCATCGACAACAATCACAAAGAGAAGAGGGGGCAAGGCGCATCCTTGCTTGATAGAATGTTTTAATTGAATAGCTTGAGAAAGCTGGCCATTGATGTTTATTTGAGCTGACACATTTCCCAACAATGTTGAGATCATCTTAATTAATTTCTGGCCATAGCCTAGGTCTTTCAGAGATTTGAGAATGCAGTCCACTCGAGTCTATCATAAGCTTTGTTGAAGTCAATCTTAAGGAAGAGAACATCTTGAGCAAAATATTTAGTGAAAACGAGACCTTCCCAAACATCAATGATAGCCTCAAGGATAGACCTCCCCTTGATGAATCCTTTTTTATCCTCACTGATACAATTTTCTAAGTGACAAGCAATTGGATTAGTAATGATTTTGAAAGGATCTTGTAACTTGTTTGTAACATTGTAATTGAACACTAATTTTTTATCTTTTTTTGCTACCTTTATTGTGAATAAGCTTGATAGCGCCTTTATTGAGACATCCAGGCAACACACCAAAAGAAACGGCCTCTCGCCACACCAGATCATGTAACAAAGTAGTTACCACATGCTTGAAGGTCTTGAAAAATTCATTGGTGAGGCCATCTAGACCCGAGCTTTTGCCATTAGGAAGTGAATCGATAACTCAAAGAATTTCTTCATCCGAAATGGGAGCTTCAAGAAGACACTTCATATTTGTGGAATTATTTTGGTTCTCACTCTAGAGATTGCCACCATCCGATCATGTTTGTGAGGAGAAAGAGGTGTGGAAACCCCCATAAGCTAGGTAAAGTGATTGACAATCAACATACATTATTTTCTTCATGCATCCATCTTGCACTCAACCCCATTGATGTCAATCATGAAAGGGATCGCTTCCTTGGATTGCTTCTTCTTGGGGAGGCCACACATCTCTTTGATAGGTTTGTCTACCTTGCATGCCCACCAATCTTTAAAGTATACCTGTAGATTCCTTCTTTGAATTTTTTCTTTGTACCTCAATATGCTTCTAATATTTTGAAGCCCTATCTAGTATTGGGAGTGGCCTATATTTACTTCTTCCTCAAAACATCTTAGCCTTCGATAAAGATTTTTGCTTCTAGCATGACGAACGTTTTAAAGATTCTTATGGGTCCTAACCAAGATGTGTCATGTCTTCATAATCCATCCTCCAGCACTTGGCCGACGAGGAGCAGGAGACAAAGGCCCACTTCCAAGCACTGGTAATCTCATGTTGGACCAAGGGGAAAGCGAAGGTGACCAGATTCGCATGAAACCAAGGGGCTTTCTTGAGATTGATGGCTGGCTTGAAGGTAAGCACAATTGGGTAGTGATCGTAGACAACAAGGTCCACACATTGAGATAGGGAAGGGGCCACTTATTGATTATATTATGTGCAACATAGCTCTTGTCAAGTCTAGCTTTCCTCAAATCCACTCCCGAATGGAGGTTCGACCAAGAGAGACCAACCTCATCTTTGATCTTAGTAGATCGAGGTGGAGCTTAACTTGGTCCCAGGCGTCCTTCTCATGATCATCAATCACCCACCCTCTATTTCCCCATCTTTTAGAAAGAGCCTCCACCATATTAAAGTCCCCACGAAGAACGACGTTGGGGGGAAGAGAGTCCAAAGCTTGCAAAGTGACAAAATTTTTGAATCGATATTGGGAGCATACATGGAGATAATGGTGGGCTGCAGAGGAGCCCCAAAGGAAGCACCAGTC
>CM035414.1:161548208-161598208 GCA_020310875.1 Ceratopteris richardii | reverse complement strand
AAAGAACCGGTGAAACACGTATATAACAAATATTTAATTAAAGTGAAGATAGAAAATTCCTAGTTTGAAATAAGTTGAAATTTCTGCTTCCATTATGGCATATTGCATCAAGAGCCCACACGAAAGATTAACTTTGGATTTATTCATGAAAGTGGTCTCTTATTGTTAGCATTAATATACATGTAAAGCAATCAATATTTTTGGTTTGAACACAAATAATTTCCATGTCCCTTGTGGGTTCCTACTTTAATCATTTATAGTTTCATAGTTTGGAACAGATTAAATGTCTAGAATTGCTCAAAAGCAAAGATCAGATGCAACGTCTTACCAACAAAGAAAGTTCAATGTTTTTATCAATAATCCGGGTCATATTATCATTAAGAAAATTATTGTAGTTATTGGATTTCATTTTTCTATTTGGTGCATGATAGTGATATGTTACATCTGCTGTCGACATGTGGCATTGGCTCATTATGTGTGGGAGATAGAGATAATTTGTGGTTTTTGTTTTTTATTAGTATTTGAATATCATCTTTATTACAATTTCTTAAAACATAGGTGCATTATCTTTTTGATCATGTTAGGGGAGCACTACATTGTGCCCTTTGACTAGACTTGAACAAGATTTTGGAAATATGCTTCTGCTTACGATATCACCCATGAAGGGGAAATAATTCAGGAATATAGAACTATTACAAGAAGTCCCATAACCTGAGATTGATAGGTATGGATGATTGGACTAGAGAGGATAAAAGAGATCCTACAACCTACAACTATAGGTATGAAGCAACATATCCAAATTAGAAGCAATCCCTTGAGAGAGATAAATTAGGTACAAGAATAATGGACAGGATATCATACTATGAGATTACAAGAGGACAGGATGGGATGTCCAAAATATCAAAAAATGCAAGACTAGAACAAGGAACAAGACAAGAACCAGAACTAGAACTTGAAAAGTACTTACTCCAGGATTGCAACTTTGAGAAATTTTGTTTGTTGACATTGCCCTTTGAATGTCATCTTTCATCTTGCACAGAAAACTTGAAACTGTCAATTTATTAGGAGACTCCTATTCTAATGAAGAGATGCAAGGAGCAAGAGGTGTACAAGATTTCCATGTGCATTCGTCCCTGATGATACCTAATAATCTGCAAAATAGATGCATAATTGAGTGCTATTGAAAAATGGAATAGATTTGTCTACATACGTAAGTTCTTCATAGTCTTTATGAAAAAAATTGAATGTTCGTATTAAACATTCAATAGGTTGCCACTCTTGAACATTGGAAGGATAAATATGTGCAATACAAAAACATATATCTTATAATACAAAAACAATTGAAAATGATTAGATGTTGATATATTTAGATAGTGATGTGTGTGAACACACTAGGACCATCGGGGCACTTTTTTCCCTCTTTAGGCAGTTTTTTTCCCCTGGCTTGTATATACACCTTTTGCCCTAAGGGGGTACATTCTAGTGGTAATACATTTAGTATTGTGCGTTGTGCTCCATGCATATTCTTCTTCCTTGTGTTGTTGCATGCTTTCATATACCTCAAACTCCAACAATCGGTATCAGAGCAGGTCGTCGTTTCATCTAGGGCATTGTTGATACCCCTCCAATCATAGTCTTAGAATTGCACGAAATTTGGTGAGCATACTCAGGTGATTAGGAGATCAAAATGGCTTCGCTTTCTAGTGTCGAATCAAGATTTGAGCTTGTTTTAGCCTCTGAACGCAGTATTGTAGTGCTTATGTAGGCTATTTCGTCTTTTTGTGCCAAACATATATATAGGTTTTGCTTTGCGAGTATAAGCATCTCGAAGTCTGCTACAAGTTTAGTAGAACTCGGTTATTGGGTGTGTGTGTGTGTGTGTGTAGAAGTGCGAGACATACATGAGAAGCACACACAAGGAGCACAAACGTAGCAAGACACACGGAGAAGATGATGGCTAGAATAGCTCTCTCTATTGACGATGAACAAAACTAAAGTAAGAGCTGAATAATATCCCTAAGTACAAAGTACCACCACATATGAGTGAATCATGTATGTGGTAACATGGGGAAAAAAATATAGCCAGCACTAGGGTAACAAGTGTCCATGTAAAGGGAAAAGTTTCACATCAAAGCTACTCTAGGAACACATAAGTGTAACAAACCCACTGGATCGAATGATGTGAACACGTACAGGAGTGAAAGATCAACCCCCACAAGGCAATGAGCCTAAAGCTTTGCGAAAAGCTTCAAACTTTTCCCGTGGAAATGGTAAATATCTCTGCCAAATTATCTTGGGTAGGCACATATACCAAATCAATATCTCCTGCATGAAGGTGCTCTCTCACATAGTGATAATGCACCTCAATATGTTTTGTCCGTGCATGAAACACTAGGTTTCGTGCAACAACCAAAGCACTCTGACTATCAATGAGAATGTGCATAGCAACATCAATCTCCATGTGAAGATCCATCAATAGGCATCTCAGCCATATACACTCCATTGTAGCTATGAAACCTTCCCTGTACTTAGCTTCACAACTCGATGTCACCATTGTAGGTTGTTTCTTACTCAACCAAGATATGCATGAGTCTCCATGGAAAAAGCAATTACCACTAGTGGACACGCAAGTATCATAACAACCAGCCCAATCACTATCTATAAAAGCATGCAAGCATGGTTGAATATATATGCCATAAAAGAGACCTAAGCTCAAAGTGCCTCTGAGATATCTAAACACACATTTCACCGCTTGACAATGCTTAGTGCCAAGGCTATGCATGAATCGACTCAATTGGGAAACTACATACTGTATATCCGACCTTGTGTTGCATGCATATATAAGACATCACACAGCTTGTTGATAAAGAGAAGTGTCAAATAGAGTGTGCTTTCAATTGGACTACATGTGAATCCAAGAGCAATCAAGTGCTTATGGATTTTGTCATACCATGCACGTGGAGCTTGCGTGAGACCATACAAGGCTTTATGCAAGTGACAAACCATATGCTCTTTCCCTTTCATAGCAAATCCAAGAGGTTGCTTGTAACATAATCCTGGTAGGAGATGGTTGAACCACTTGCCCCAAAAGCCATGGTTGAGGATTACTTCCTAATCCTCTCTCTTAGGGTGTGGTTCAACCATCTCCTACCAGGATCCTGGTAGGAGATGGTTGAACCACACCCTAAGAGAGAGGATTAGGAAGTAATCCTCAACCATGGCTTTTGGGGCAAGTGGTTCAACCATCTCCTACCACGATTATGTTACATTGCTCCACATAGACCTCTTCTTGCAAATCACCATTCAAGAAGGTTGTTTTTATGTCCAACTGATGCACTTTCCAACCTCGATGGGCAGCCAATGCAACCATGGTATGAATGGTAGTCATGCGTGAAGTAGGTGCAAAAGTTTCCTCATAGTCAATGCCATATTGTTGTGCATATCATTTAGCAACCAATCTAGCTTTGTAGCGATCAATGCTACCATCAGACTTTCTCTTAATCTTGTAAATCCACTTTGTACCAATGGCATTCTTTCCTTTTGGCAATTCACATAACTCCCAAGTACCATTCCTATGTATGGAATCCATTTCTGATTGCATAGCACGCATCCCTTGTGGATCGTCACATGCATCTTCAAAAGAAAGTGGCTCTTCATTACATGTTGCAATAAGAGAATAATCCACAAAATTACTTGATGCATGGTGAGAGCTTGATCTTTTTCTACCAAGTAAAGGTGCCCTCAATTTGTTGTCATGCAAAGTTTGTTTTAGCCACTTTGGCATAGTTTGTGCACTCTTGATAGACATGCAGTCATTATGTAATACATCTTCGACATGCTCATCATGCGTGGGCTAAATTTCATGCTCATTTTCAGCCATATTTTGATGCAAATGTCCAACCATATGTGGTTGAAAATTTCCAGCACTTTTGACAATTTTTGGCTGAAATTTTTCAACCATGTTTGGTTGGAAATTCTCTGCATTTTCAGCCCTATTTGGTTGGAATTTTTCAGCCCTTTGAGCCTTAATTAGTTGTTCTACATGGACATAGTCAAACGCACCATTTTGGAACAAAGGCATGAGTGTATCAAACACATCTTGTGAGCTAATTGTTGGCTATTTTTTGCATTCAAGTAGAGGAAAAACTAAATTTTCAGAAAGTACCAAATCTTGACTCACAATAATTGTGTTTGTCAATGGATGGTACAATCGATATCCCTTACTTTCAGCACTATAACCAACAAATATACATTTCTTTGCCTTGTCATCAAGTTTGTGACATTTTTGTGATGGCATAAGAGCATATGTCAAACAAGCAAACACACGCATATGACTAACCATGGGTGTTTATGTCCATTCCAAGCCTCATAAGAAGTGATGAATCTCAATGCTTTTGTTGGGTAGCGATTCAACACATAGTTTTCACACGTGATCGCTTTGATCCAAAACTTATTAGGAAGGTGCTTTCCTTTAACCATACATCGTGCCATTTCAAGTAGAGTTCTATTTTTACGCTCGGCAACACCATTTTGCTGAGGTGTATATGGCATCCTACATTGGTGTGAAATACCTCTTTCACGAAGAAAAGCATTAAACTCATGTGACATGTATTCACCACCATGATCCGTGCGTAGATTCAAAAGCTTTTGTGAAGAAAAATTTTCAGCCATAGCTAAAAATGCTTTGAAGCAAGAAAATACCTCATTCTTTGCTTTCATAGGATACACCCATGTATGGCAAGTAGAATCATCAATGAAGGTAACAAAATATACATGATTCCCAAAAGATGGAGTGTTGATGGGACCACATACATCACTATGAACAAGCTGCAATTTTCTTGTAGTGTGTGTATGACTATCTTTTGGAAAAGAAGCACGATGCATTTTTCCAAGAATGCAACCTTCACATGCATGCTTTTCAATATGTCCTTCTTTTGCAAGTAAAGCAAACCATTGAAGTTCAAGTGACCAAACCGAGCATGCCAAATCTCCATTTCAGCCATGGAAGAAGTATGAGCAACCAAGGCATTTGAGGTAGCCCTCTTGTATGTATCCATGCAATACAAACCATTACATAATGTACTGGACATCATGATAATATCGCTATTGCTGAAATCATGAACCATACACTTATCATCAACAAAGTGTACATGAAGTCCAACTTTGGCAATCAATGAAACCATTAGGGGAAAAAGTGAACCCTGCATGGGCCTTGTAAGGATCCCTAAATTTTAGGGATTGAAATTAATCATGTGTGGTATTGAGGAAGAAAAAAACTCCTAGTGCTTTTTAATATAAAAATACTATTTGTAAGAGACCACATTTGATTTCCTGCCTATGTTGGATTCATGGCTATTAAGAGTCGTTGGATACTCCTCACGAATGCATGAGATTAACTCGTGTGTCTGGAAAAAAAAACAACAAAATAGAGCTCTCAATGTGCTTGGATTCATGAGAATTTGAAGCCATTATATGCTCTTCATCGACCGACACGATTGAACAATGTTTCTCTCGCAAAAAAAGACAAAATAAGTAAGCACAACACTTCTAAGATGTGGCATAAATGAAGAGAGAGAGAGAGAGAGTACAATCTCGTTGGTAGCTCAAGGCCATTCGATCTTTGTCACGGACACGTACGATTCAGCTTGGGAAGTCTGGTAGAAAACGACAAAATAAGGGTCGCATCACTCATGGGAGATGGGAGAAAGTAGGAAAGAGAATTCTAGAATCGGGACCCAATGGGATAACATCCATTGGATTTTTGAGAATCAAACGTAGGAGATTAGTATTCCGCTTCTGTGTGGTTAGGACTCAAATGGAGCCGTTGGATGCGTTGTTGATCTGATGGCCTTCAAATAAAGTCGCCCTATATTTAATCCAATGGCTTGAGAGTCATCCGATTAAGATTAAATCCAATTGCCTATATTAAAAGATGCTCAATCTTCTACAAGAGAAATCTCACACCTTGGATTGATATCCCCATCCAACGGTGCAAAATTAAAGGATATTTTTTTCTTTCTTTCCAGCTCCATCATTGGATCTTCTCAATATCCAAGGGCTCAAATCAAATTTGACTGGACAACTTCAAAATCTATGCTCCATGAAACCACTCTCAACACATTTTAGTTGTTTTGACTACCCCAAACCAAGGCAAACATAGACCTAGCCTACTTGATTGAGGCTCTAGACTGTGGCCACCACCCTCCTCTCATTGGTCCATCACTAATCACCCCTTAATCTAAAAGGCCCATGCAGGGTTCATTTTTTCCCCTAATGTTGAAATTAAGTTCTTCTTTATACCGGGCACATACAATGCATTTTTCAAGAAAATCACACCTCCATTTGAAGTCGTAAGCTCAATTTCTCCTACTCCAATGATAGGATAAGAGGCATTGTTTTCACACACCACATGTCCTTCTTTGGCTACATCTTTCAAAGATGCAAAAAATCTTTTGCATGATGTTATGTGCTTTGAAGCACCACTACCAAAGAACCAATCTCAATCAGCCCCACTCACAACCATACATTTAGAATGCAAAGATGCATCATAATGACATGTAATAACACATGCCCAAAAATCTTGAGCCATGTTAGCTTCATCATTCTTTGCATTTGCTGAATTTTCAGCAATAGAAATGCCCGATTCCTTCTTCTTTTCATTGCGTTTAGCAAGCTTTCTACACTCATCAATAGTATGACCAGCCTTTCGACAATATTTGCATCTCTTCTTCTTTTTCAAATCAACATCATTAAAGGAATGAGTGGAAGAGGAAGGTTGAGGCTTTGGTTTTGATGAACCCAAAGCTGAACCATACTTGCTTTTCCCCTTTTGTGAGATAGCAAGTGCTTGCGTTCCCTCAATCAAACCACTCCTATTCACTCTAGATTGCTCTTCTTGGAAAAGAATAGACATAGCCTCATCAAATGCATACATATTAGGATTCCCTTTTGCAACCAAACAAAGTTTAGTAGCAAAGCTTTGAAAAGATTCTGGTAATCCTTTCAACAATGTACAAATGAGTGATGCATCCAAAATAATCTCATCTATGTTTGCCAATTGCTCTTTCAAATCTTTGATGTGTGTCACATACACATCCAGAGACTCATTTATAAAACTTTCCTGGCATTGTTCGTCCAAGGATCGCAACACATCCAACCGGAAAGGAAAGGACTCTTCCGATAATAGCTTATGATCCAGTGCCACCCTTAGACTAGGTACCAGCAACTCCATGGGTGCAATGGCCTCTAGCCCATATGCCAATTTAACAGGCATATTTCCTATGGCCACTTTGTAAGTAGTACGGTACGCCCATAGGACCGAAGGAAGGAATTGATCCCAACGCTTCGGAGATTCCAGCACTAGTTTCTGGAGCATGTTAAGAAGGGTTTTATTGGTGCTTTCAATAAGTCCATTGGCATGAGGATAATACAGGGAGCTAAATTTATGGACAATCTTCAGGGTATGGGTAGGCACTTGCATCAAAGAATTAACAAAATGTGTGCCTTGATCCGAAACAATCTCTAAGGGAAGACCGAAGCGAGGAAAAACATCAATCATCAAACATTTGACCACCACCAATGCAGTTGCGGACCGTAAAGCCCAAGCTTAAGCCCACCAAGTAGCATAATCAGTACAAGTAAGTATATACCAATGATTAGTAACCGTAGCCGGCCGCCGGGAAGTTCACCAGAATCAAGTCGAGATAAGAAATCAGCCAGCGCATGTGTTGACCCCGGATGATGTACAACCTCACACTCAAATTCTTGCAGTAGTAGCACCCACCTGGCTAATCTGCCCCCTAAATGTTGCTGGCGGACAAGATAAACCAGAGCGGCATGATCCACATGAAAAGTAAATGGTCGTCCCAATAAATAATGCCAGAATTTCTTCATCGAATAAACCAAACCCAGACATTCGTGCTCAATGACAGAATAATTATATTTAGCAGCAGCTAATCCTCGACTAGCATAATAAATAGGGCGGAACCACTTATCCTGTTGTTGCATGAGCACACTACCGATTGCACTGTTCGATGCATCCACAAAAACATGGAACGGAAGCTGCCAGTTTGGTGCTTGCAGTATAGGAGCCTGGGTTAAGAGTATTTTCAGTTGATCAAAGGCAATTTGGTACTCCTCAATCCACACAAACTATTGGGAATTACCAGTAATCAACCGATTCATAGGTATAGCTAAATGTGAGAGCCACCAAAGATGTCGTCCATGCCAACATATTTGTCTAAGGAAACGCATAACTTCTTTTGGTGTCGTAGGGGCAAGAGCCTTCAACACGGCTTGCACTTTATCTGGGTCCACTTGAATGCCTTGCTAAGAAATAATATGACCAAGCAATTTGCCATAGGAAACTGAAAAGACCGACTTGTTGGGATTTAAGCACAAACAAAACCCTCTATACTTAGAGAAGCAAAACCGTAAGTGAGAGAGGTGAGCCGATGCATCAACAGATAACAAAAAATCATCTAGATACAACCGCATAAAGGTGGTTAAGTAGGGGGAAAAATTTTCTTGCATCCATCGTTGGAAGGTACTAGGAGCATTGCGGAGACCGAACCACATCACCGCACACACATATACGCCCCAGTTTGTAATAAACGTAGTTTTTGGTATATCCATTTCAACCATGCGCACCTGATTATAGCCACTATAACCATCCCAAAAGGAATACATTTCTCGTTCGGCAACATCATCGAGCATCGTATCCAAAAAGGGAAGTGGGAAGGGATCAGGCACTGTCGCTCCATTTAATTTTCGATAATCCACATAGATAAGTAACTGCTTGTTTTTCTTTGGAACAATGACAATAGGAGAAATTCATTCTGCATGCTCAATGGGGACAATGAAACGTACTTTCAGCAAATGATCCAATTCAGCTTTCACTTGAGCATCATAATTAGGATTCATACGATAACTGGATTGTTTGATTGGATGTGCATCCAATTTCAGCATCACACGATGTTGATAGATGCGAGGGTCCAACCCTTTGATATCTCGATAATCCCACGCAAATACATCTTTAAACTCAGTCAGCAATTGTAGTAGATCATTTTGAAAAGTTTTCGGTAACCCAGCCTTAAGCTTGACTGGTCATTGTGTAACCTCATTTCCCAAATTGCAGGTGATTAGCTGATCTTCCAGTACATAAAACTGTCAAGGCATGGATATATCCTTTGGTGACTGTAATAATTGGTGTAAATTCATGGCATTCAAAACTTGATCCAGAACTGGATCCACTTCTTCAGTAAGTGAAACTATCGTACAAACGGTCGGATTCCAATTATCTACAATCGCTTGTAATTTGATTGTCCCTAGGGCTAGCAGATCCTGGTTAGCATTGAGAAAAGCTTCTTCTTCATCATCTGAAAGTCCATTTAGCATATGCACAAGTTCGGCCACGTAGAGTCGAGCATGAAGGTCGCAAGGCTTCATCTCGTCCAAGGGTACTACATATTTCCTATGATTGATTTTGAAAATAAGTTCGTGTGCAGACCAGTCTTGCAACACTTTGGCTTGTTTTAGCCAGGGCCTCCCGAACAGTAAGTTGTAATCCAGACTTGAGTTAGGTAATTCCACAACAACAAAAGTCATTTTGAACATCGCTCCCTGAAGAGTAATGGGTATATCACGTACCAAACCCACTGGATGGACCCTAGATTGATCTGCCATTCTCATAAAAAACTGAACGGGTTCGATCTGAAGAGTAATGGGTATATCACGTACCAAACCCACTGGATGGACCCTAGATTGATCTGCCATTTACAAAGTGAAATTGTAGCAATATTCACACCGGAGCCTCCGTCAATTAATACTTGAGTAATTTTGTGGTTTTTATACCATCTGTAATTAAAGGAACAACATGGTCCATCGTAGAATCAATTTCTGGACTGATAGTTGTCGTAATAGGTGTACACAAAGATCCTGGAATAATTTGTTGCTGGAATTGTTGTCGTACACTCGGAACCAAGGCTAACAGTTGCCCCAATGGCATTGTAATAGATGCCTGCGATAGAATATGCCACACAGAGTCAAGATTTGACGTACCCGATACAGGCAATCCAAATGCCTTAACATTTGAAGAGTTAGTTTTTGCTTTGTTGCAAGAAGACCAGTCTAGGCAAAACAGGTCTATTATGTGTGTTGCAGATCAAGCTTTCCTGACTAGTCAGAAGGGCAAAGGTAAATGGAGCTCTTCTACTAGTAAGCAGAAATCTACAAATGTTGCACATTCGAAGAAGGAAGACAAAGATGATAAGAAATCAGAAAAGAAAAAATTGTTTTGCAAATACTGTAAAGCAAATGAGCATGTTATTAAGAGCTGTCCAAAACTGGCTGCTAAAGTGGCAAAGAAGGAGGAGGTTGGAATGGTTGTTGCAGAGGCCTCCATATCGAAAATAGAGTATGCTAATCTAGTGCAGACTTTGATACTTTGATATTGGGGCAACCAAACATATTACTTTGCAACATAGTTTCTTCACTTCACTTGAGCCTGCCCCTACAGGGAATACTATCACATGCGCCAACAACTCCTCTTATCCTATCATGCGAGTTGGTAAGATCATTTCGACTACTGTTGATGGTAGTTCTTTCACTTTTTTAGATGCTTTATTTGTGCCAGGGATCAAGAAGAATCTGTTATCAGTTTCGGCTTTAGCCAAGATTGGCTTGGTTGTGAAATTTGTTGATGACAAATGTACAGTTCATGATTTGTCAAATTACGATGTGATTATTGCTTCTGGCATTATATATTGTGGGTTGTATAAGCTCATAGACTATGAAAGATCCATGAATTATTCGGCATGTCCAGTACATGATTCTCACGCTATGTCAGATGCAAAGCTTTGGCATCCATGCTTTGGCATCCATGCTTTGGTCATCTGAATTTTGTTAGTTTGTTATGCTTGCAGAAATCTGAAATGGTGTCCTCTTTGCCCAAACTTGAGGCACCTAGTAAACATGTATGTGGTCTGTATTTTGGGCAAAATGTAGCATTCCTCCTTTCCAAAAGATGGTTCAATTCCAGCTACTCAGAAATTGTAGCTTGTTCACAGTGATGTTTATGGTCCTATGCAGACACGCTCTTTTGGAAATTATCTTTACTTCGTGACTTTCATTGATGATTTTTCGAGACATGCATGGGTATATCCATTTAAAGAAAATTTTTAAGTGTTTATGTGCTTCAAACAATTTTTGGTTTTGGTTGAAAATCTATCAGCATGTAAAATGGGCACCCTCCATTCTCATCAAGGGGGGAATTTATGTCTTCTGACTTTAATGCATTTTTGGTTGAACGTGGGATAAAACATCAGTGTACAGTGCCTTCTACACCTGAACAGAATGGAGTTGCTGAACGAAAGAATAGGTCACTCATGGAGATGGCGAAGTGTATGGTCAAGAGTCAGGCTTTACCACATAGTTTATGGCTTGAGGTTGTTATGTCTACAATATATGTACTTGACAGGTGTCCCACTGAATTGTCACAGTCTATCAGTCCATATGAGGCTTGGCATGGTCACAAGCCATCTATTGCTCATCTGCATATTTTTGGTTGTCTGGCATATGCATTGGTGCCTGAACAACATTACAGAAATTGGATGATAAAGCAACAAAATGTATTTTTGTTGGGTATAGTTTTGAAAGCAAAGGCTATCGTCTGTATCATCCAAAGACTAAATGCATTCTGGTTAGCCGTGATGTTGTTTTTGTGGAAGATGTTATTTAGCCCTTACTTTCATGTACGAAGGAGACATCTGTTAGCTCCAAAGACATGTATGATACTTTGCTACCTCTTTTTACAGGTGCATAGTCTAGTGTTGGTCCTAATAAGGCAACTTCTCAAGCTTTATAGGTATCATGTGATGATGCAAATCATTCCATTTCTGATGTAGATTTACATGATGCACTTGTTTATGAGAGAGCTAATATTGAGCAGGCAAAAACTATGCCAAAATGGCTGGTGCAGACTTTGTGTGAGAGTAAATTAGATGCACCTTTTTCATATTGTACTCGTTCAGGCTCTCGTAGTGCCTCTTTTGCATCAGATTTCTATGCTATGGTTGCATCTAGTCTCTATGATGAGACTCAACCTGTTTTGTTTGATGAAACAAAAAATTCTGAACATTGGATGGTTGCAATGCAATCTGAATATGATGTTATCATTAAGAATTGTACCTGTGGTCTTTATGTGACTTGCCTCCTGGCAAGAAGACCATTGGCACTAAGTGGGTATACAAGCTAAAGCATAAACCTGATGGAACACAAAGGGTTATGCATAGGAAAGAGGCATTGATTTCGATGAGACCTTCGTACCTACATGCCAAATGACTATTGTTTGTAGCATCTGTGCACTTGCAGCTCATCATGGTTGGAATGTACATCAGTTGGACATTAAAACAACATTTCTGAATGGTGACTTGCATGAAGAAGTGTATGTTTTTCCGCCCCATGGCTTTGTGTAGAAAAGGCATGAAAACTAGGTGTGCAGGTTAAAGAAGGCATTATATGGTTTAAAGCAAGCACCACATGCTTGGTATGAAAAGATACATGCCTATCTCGTTGCACATGGTTTTGAGAACAGTCCAACTGAAAGCAGGTTATATATTAAGCGTGCTAATGATGTGCTTCTGATCATTGTTGTGTACGTTGATGACATGTTGCTCACTGGTCCTCATGACATGCATATTGCTGATTTTAAGGCTGATTTTCATGCCTCATTTGAGATGTCTGAATTGGGGCATTTGAAGCACTATTTGGGCATTCATTTTATGCAAGTTGATGGTGTAATGGCTTTGTGTCAAATGAAATATATGTTGATGTATTTAGGTAATGATGTGTGTGAACACTCTAAGACCACTGGGGCAGTTTTTTCCCTCTTTAGGAGGTTTTTTTCCCCCGACTTGTATATATGCCTATTGCCCTAATGGGCTAATTATCTTTGTATATTCTCTAGTAATACATTCAATATTGTGTGTTGTGCTCCAAGCTTCTTCTTCTTCCTTGTGCTATTTGCATGCTTCCGCAGACGTCTAACTCCAACAATTGGTATCAAAGCAGGTTGTCGCTTCATCTAGGGCGTCATCTACACCTCTTCGGTTGCAATCTCACATTTGCACGAAATTTGGTGAGCATACTCACGGTGTTGCAGAGATCAAAACAGCTTCACACTGTCATGCCGAAATTGCAATCTGAGCTCGTTTCGGCCTCCGAATGCACTATCACAACGCTTATGCAAGCTATTTCATCTTTTTGTGCTAAAGGTATATACCTGTTTCGGTTCACCAACATAAGCAACTCAAAGTCTGCTACAGGCTTAGCAGAACTCGTCTGGGCAGTTTTGTTCATTTTTGTGATACAGTCAATTTTTTGCATCAAGGTATTTTAGTCGGGCTATATGATGCGACATGTATTGGTTGCAAAAGGACTGTGGAACATTGTGCAAGGTGTTGAAAAATGTCCTACCACACCTGCAACTTTTATAGCTATATGAGAAAAATGAGGAGCTGAGCTTAAACACACTCTCAAATAATATATGAGACGAGATATGAGAGACAAATAAGTGAGCAATCCTTAAATCAACAAGAATACAAAGTTCAGTAGTAGAAGCTAACTCAAGCTCAAACTACTTGAAAAGAACAAAGTTGATAACACTATCAAATGAGCTCAATGATACACATGAACCCAATGTATAATGGGCAAGAGTGTGTGGTATACACCACTCCACTTCAGTCCCTAGGATGCACTCCACAACTACAAAAAATGAGTCGACTGTCTCTCAACTCCAGCCCTCTGTCTGTCTGCAAAAATGCTCATAAGCCTCTGTTTAAATAGGCATAACTCTCTAATGCATGGGAGTTTGGTGAAACTATTTTATATCGAGATTCTCCATGATATGAGAACAACTTTGTTGAAGAAACCATTTTGAGATGATGCATGTAGATCAAGATACAAGCTTCCAAAGTTGGCCTACTGGCCGTTTTCAGCAATCTGCCAATTCTCTACCTACCAACGTGCGGCCAGCATAACTTGAGTTTGGAGATGAATTTGCGGGAGATTTTTGGTGAGCTGATACCTGATATTATGGAGAATATTTAAGCTTTTGGATCAACCAAAAAGCATGCATGGTTAGCGAGATATGATCTTTGCAAAACTACCTTCAGAAAAGGTGTGCTGCTATCTTGAAATTTTTCCTAAATTATAGGAACACTTTTGCAACTTGGCATTGACTTCAAATATGCTTTATTCACGACTATGGCTGATGTGGAAAACATAATTAATCACTCTAAGAATATAATGAACTTTAATAAAGAGTTCAACTTATGATACTACTTTGAAGAGATGATGTGGACTTGCATATTTCAACACCTTCCCTCAAGTCCAACATCTTCAAAATAATAAGAACTTGAAATAAAATGCTTGTTGAAGGCATATGAAGATGAGCCTTCCCTTATTTGTTGAAGATGCATGATGAGCCTTCCCTTACTCATGACTTCCTTCCCTTAAGGGAAGCTCCATCATGCCAAGTGATGATCTATGCTTGATGAACAACTCCTTGCCGAGAGCTTTAGTGAAGAGGTCAGCCACATTTTCCTTTGTGTTGCAATGGTGTAAGATGATATCACCACTTTGTATCTTCTCTCTGATGAAGTGCTCCCTCACTTCAATGTGCTTGGTTCGTTAATGCATGACTGGAGATGCTCATCAATCCTTGCATACCAAGCTCTGGGAGCTTGTTTCAAACCATACAAACTTTGGAGAAGTTTGCATACCATGTGCTCTTTACCTTTGACAATGTATCCTTCCGGTTGTTGCATGTAGACTTCTTCCTCAAGTATGCCATTGAGGAAGGCATTGTTGACATCCATTTGCTTCACCTTCCACTTGAATATGGAGGCAAGGGAAAGTAATAACCTAACTGAACTCATCTTTGCTACTGGAGCATATGTTTCATCATAATCCAATCCATATTGTTGAGAATATCCTTTAGCTACTAACCTTGCTTTGTGTCTATCTATCTTCCCTTTCTTGTTGAATTTCAGCTTGTAGATCCATTTGCATCCGATTGCTTTCTTGTTGGGAGGTAATGGACATAACTCCCATGTCCCATTTTGATGAAGAGTAGCCATCTCTTTGTCCAGAGCTTCTTGCCATTCTTTTTGAGTACTAGCAGCCTTGTATGTTGACGGTTTGTCATGTTGTAAAACAGAGCTAAGCAAAGCAACATTACTTTGCTCAAAACTTGAGGAACTACCTCGTTGATATGTAAGTCTTTGAGGTTGTGTTATGATCCTTGAAGACCTTCTAAGAGTTGCACGGTGATCTTCATCTTCTTCCTCTAATTCTTCAATGGTTTCATCATGTGTAGAAGAGGGAAATTCAACTTTAACTGTTGTTGAAGAGCTTTTATCCAAATCTGAAATTGATGCTGAATTGAAGCTTGCATTCTCATCAAAAATCACATCCCGTGATAGGAATGTCTCCTTCTTACATGGATCATAAAGTTTGTAAGCTTTGCTTACATCACTAAATCCAACAAAGATGCATTTCCTTGACTTGTCATCCAGCTTCTTCCTCTTTTCATCTGGAATGTGAGAAAATGCGAGGCAACCAAAAACTCTTAAATGATGTACCTTAGGCTTGATGTTGTGAAGAGCTTCATAGGGGGTAATGCCCTTCAAGACTTTGGTAGGAGACCTATTCATCAAATAGCATGAAGTGTTGATTTTTTCAGCCCAAAAGATGTTGCTCAGACCTTTGTCTTTGAGCATGCATCTTGCTGCTTCAAATAATGACCTATTCTTCCTCTCTGCCACTCCATTTTGTTGTGGAGTGTAGCTGCAAGTAAGTTGCCTTCGAATGCCATTCTCAAGTAGATAATGGTTGAAATCCTTCAACAAGAATTCTCCTCCATTGTCAGGCCGTAGAGTTTTTAGTCTTTGTCCTGTCATCTTTTCCACCATAGCATGAAAGTGTTTGAAAATCTGAAATACATCAGCCTTGGACTTCATAAAATAAACCCAAGTATATCTAGAGAAATCATCCGTGAAGGTAACAAAATAAATACTCCCTCCAAGTGAGGGAATGTGGGCTGAATCACATACATCAGCATGCACCACATCAAGTATACCACGTGCCCTTGAGCTGCTCTTTGAGACCTTACTCCAGCATGCTTTCCAAGGCAGCACACTTCACACACTTTTCCAATCCTTTGTAAGGCTGGAATTCCAATGACCATGCCTTTCTCCTTCAGCGTACACATACTATTGAAGTTCAAGTGACCATACCTCTTGTGCCATAACTCGGTAGGCATAATGGGGGCTGCTTTGTCATTTCCCATTGCTGAAAATGCTGAGACTTCTCCTTCTAACTTGAAAAGCTTTCCTTGCTTTCTTCCTCTAGCAACCACTTTGTAGGAATTCTTTGGATCTTTAATGAGGCATTGCTGGCCTTCAAACTCTATTTTGAGTCCCTTCTCAGTCATAGCTCCAACTGAAAGTAGATTCTTGGTAAGCGATGGTACCAATAGAACATTGCCAAGTGTCTTTTTCTCTGCCGTCCCCAATCGAATGGGTATGTCACCTTTCCCTACAATGGAATTTGGAGTACTATCTGCTGTAAAGATAGTACCATTATGAGAATCATCAATATTAGAAAAGTATTGAGCATGACAAGTCATATGAGAACTTGCTCCGCTATCGATCCACCATGGTTCCTCTTTGGGATCATGTGTATGGGCTGCTATCTCTTCTAATGATACAAGTGAAGAATCTTCTTCAAAATGAGTGGACTCATTTCCACCTTCTCCATCCGTGTAGTGGGCTGATCTTCCTCTCCCATTATCTTGATTACTCTTGCAATCTTTAGCAAAATGACCATACCTAGAGCAATTGTAACATTGGATAGAGTAATATCTACCTCTATCTTCTCCTCTTCCTCTACCTCTTGAGGAAGGATGTCCTCTTTCTTGGAAAGATTGATTACCTTCATGATCTTGTCGATCTTGGTTGTGAGTGGGCTGATGCCACACTCTTCCTCTTTGTGTGTTGAATCTTCCTCTTCCCCTTGATGAGAAGAGTGCTTTGTTATTTGATGTTGATGCCTTTCCTCCATCATGTATTGACTTCATTGTAGCCTGCCTTTGATCTTCATCTCTAAAAATTTGTTCCATCTCCTCAAGAGATGGCTTCTCCCTCAAGATGATGAGGCCTTGAACTAAGCCTTCATATCCATCTCACAATCCTATGTAGACACCTTCTTTTGGAAATTATCTTTACTTCGTGACTTTCATCGATGATTTTTCTAGGCATGCATGGGTATATCCATTTAAGGCAAAGTCCGAAGTGTTCATGTGCTTCAAACAGTTTTTGCTTTTGGTTGAAAATCTGTCAGCATGTAAAATGGGCACCCTCCATTCTGATCGAGGGGGGGAATATATGTCTTCTGATTTTAATGCATTTGTGGTTGAACGTGGGATAAAACACTAGTGTACACTGCCGTATACACCTCAACAGAATGGAGTTGCTGAATGAAAGAATAGGTCACTCATGGAGATGGCGAGGTGTATGGTCCAGAGTCAGGCTTTACCATGTAGTTTCTGGCTTGAGGCTATCATGTGTGCAGCGAATGTACTTAACAGGTGTCCCACTAAAGCGCTACAGTCTATCACTCCATATGAGGCTTGGCATGATCGCAAGCCATTTGTTGCTCATCTGCGTGTTTTTGTTTGTTTGGCATATGCATTAGTGCTTGAACAACATCTCAGAAAATTGGATGATAAAGTAGTAAAATGTACTTTTGTTGGGTACAGTTATGAAAGTAAAGGCTATCGTCTATATCATCCACAAACTAAACACATTCTGGTTAGCCGTGATATTGTTTTTGTGGAAGATGCTATTCAGCCATTGCTTTCATGTACTAAGGAGACATTTGTTAGCTCCAAAGACATGTATGATACTTTACTGCCTCTTTTTACAGGTGGACAGTCTAGTGTTGGTCCTAATGAGGCAACTTCTCAGCCTTTGCAAGTTTCATGTGATGATGGAGATCATCCCATTTCTGATGCATATTTACATGATGCACTTGTTGATGAGAGAGATGACATTGATGAGGCAAAAACTATGCCAAAATGGTTGGTGCAGACTTTGCGTGATAGCAAATTAGATGCACCTCTATCATATCATACTCGATCAGGCTCTCATAGTGCCTCTTTTGCATCAGATTGCTATGCTATGGCTGCATCTAGTCTTTGTGATGAGAATGAGCCTGTTTCATTTGACGAAGCACAAAATTTAGAAAATTGGATGGCTGCTATGCAATCTAAATATGATGCGATAATGAAGAATGGTACTTCGTCTTTATGTGACTTGCCTCCTGGTAAGAAGGCCATTGGCACTAAGTGGGTTTACAAGCTGAAGTGTAAGCCCGATGGAATAGTTGACAGGTATAAGGTTAGGCTTGTTGCAAAGGGTTATGCAAAGGAAAGAGGCATTGATTTTGATGAGACCTTTGCACCTACATGCCATATGACTACTGTTCGGAGCATCTGTGCACTTGCAGCCCATCATGGTTGGAATGTACATCAGTTGGACATTAAAATTGCATTTCTAAATGATGACTTGCATGAAGAAGTGTATGTTTTTCAGCCCCATGGCTTTGTGCAAAAAAGACATGAAAACCAGGTGTGCAGGTTAAAGAAGGCATTATATGGTTTAAAGCAAGCACCACGTGCTTAGTATGAGAAGATACATGCCTATCTGATTGCACATGGTTTTGAGAAAAGTCGAACTGAAATCACCTTATATGTTAAGTGTGTTAATGATGTGCTTCTGATCATTGTTGTCCATGTTGACGACATGTTGCTCACTGGTCCTATTGAGAAGGATATTGCTGATTTTAAGGCTGATTTGCATGCCTCATTTGAGATGTTTGATTTGGGGCATTTGCATCACTATTTGGGAATTTATTTTATGCAAGTTGATGGTGGAATGGCTTTGTGTCAAACAAAATATATTGACACATTATTGCAGTGTTTTGGCTTTGAAGACTGTAGACTATTTCCACTCCTATGGAGACATGTTTACGACGATGCTGGAGATGCATTTGATATTGTCCTCTATCAGCAGGCTATTGGATGCCTGATTTACTTATGCATTACTCGGCCAGATATTTAGTTTGTTATCTCACAGATGAGCAAGTTTATGCATTGCCCAGGTGTCAAGCATTGGCAGGCAGTTAAGCGCATCTTTCACTACTTAAGTGGTACTCGGGTACTTGGGTTGTTTTATCCCAAGGGGGGATCACTACCGCCAGATTTGCATGTTTTTTCTCACTCAGGGCTGGTTGCTATGACACTCAGGTGTCCACTAGTGGCTTTTGCTTCATGCTTGGTAGCTCATGTATATCTTGGTTGAGCAAGAAGCAGCCTACTGTCGCCACTTCTAGTTGCGAGGCTGAGTATAGGGCAGCTTTCACAGCAACTGTTGAGTATGTGTGGCTGTTGAAGCTCAAAGTCAAGGACAAAGCATGGAAGCACATCAAAAGGTGGACACACAAGGAAAGGGAGCAAGTAGGGAGCTCCAAGAAGTGTATGTCAAATTTTCAAAAGAATGCCCTACAACAATAATGATTTTCATCACTAAAAACCATTGTAAATACCATTTTCTATTTTTAGTAACTCCATTTTGTTCAAGCCAAGGAGTCCTTGAGCTTGAGGAGTATTAGAAGTATCATCCTACCAGTTTTCATAATTTTTAGACTTCGTTTGAGCCCTCAAATAAGCCCTAGAACCTAATTTTTAACTAGGTCGGACACTAGGTCTGGACAGGGCCAAAACTAGTCAAAAAACTATAAAAAGAGCTAGAAAGCTCATTTTTGGGGTTAGCTTGTTAGAGAATAGAGCTTTTGTAAGAGAACTCTTTTGCAATCAAAGCTTTCAATTGTTCCTCTCTTTGATCTTACTTTGTGCGCGTGTGTGTGTATGTGTGTGCATGTTTGTGTGCTTTCACTCACGCACTTGTGCCTTCACTTGCTCGTGGTCTTCATACCGGTCCTCACGTCTCTGTGGATTGACAAGTAAAGGAGGTGGTCCTTACGCTTGAGCTACACCAAATTTTGGCGCCGTTGCCGGGGAGAGAGCTTCGAGGACGAGCGTTTTGATGGTAAGATCGTAGATTTGCGATGTTGGAAGGTAAAAAAACTATTATTTCAGTTCATTTTCTATTTTTTCCTCTTCATCTTCATCATCATCATTATCTCCACCTTCTTCCATCTTCTTCTTCATAGAAATTTCTTGTTTTTAGTGCATTTTCACCATTTCCATACCATTTTTCATGCATTATTGTGTGAGAGGGAGATAGGAGGTGCAAGGGAGAGCAAGCGCTGTGTTTTTTCATGATTTTCTGCACATACGGAGCTCGCCATTGCTCGGCACTCAAAAATTCGAAGTTCCCGCCAAAAAACGCGATTTTGTGATGAAAATCGCGATTCTGTGAAAATTCAAAATTTTTTGAAAAATCACGATTTTTTGTTTCCCCGCCTAAAAGTTGGCTGAAAGAATCACGATTCTGTGGTCATTCTCAGAATCGCGATTGCGATTCTGTGATTGTGCTCAAAATCGCGATTCTCACAAATCACGATTTTCAGCCAAAAAATACGATTTTGAGAATCACGATGTTGTGAAAACACGATTCTGTGAACCACGATTCTGTGAAAACACAATTCTCTACTCAAAATCGCGATTCTCAAAAACACAATTCTCTGCTCAAAATCGCGATTCTCACCAATCACGATTATCAGCAAAAACACGATTTTGTGAAAAGGCGATTCTGTGAAAACACGATTCTCTGCTCAAAATCGTGATTCTCACAAATCACGATTTTCAGCCAAAAACACGATGCTGTGAGAACACGATTCTCTAAAACACGATTTTGTGAAAACACGATTCTCTGAGACAAAATCGCGATTTTCATGTCAAAAAACACGATTTTGAGAACCACGATTTTGTGAAAAACACGATTTTGTGAAAACACGATTCTCTGAGACAAAATCGCGATTTTCATGTCAAAAAACACGATTTTGTGAAAAACACGATTCTCTGCTCAAAATTGCGATTTTCAAAAACACGATTCTCTACTCAAAATCGTGATTTTCAAAAACACGATTCTGTACT
This sequence comes from Ceratopteris richardii, assembly GCA_020310875.1. NCBI lineage: Eukaryota > Viridiplantae > Streptophyta > Polypodiopsida > Polypodiales > Pteridaceae > Ceratopteris > Ceratopteris richardii. The sequence continues at coordinate 161,577,030 of CM035414.1, read as the reverse complement.
CAAAATCGCGATTTTCAAAAACACGATTCTCTGCTCAAAATCACGATTTTCAAAACACGATTCTGTACTCAAAATCGCAATTTTCAAAAACACGATCGTGTACTCAAAATCACGATTTTCAAAAAACACGATTCTGTGCTCAAAATCACGATATTCAAAAACACGATTTTGTGCTCAAAATCGCGATTCTTTGACTTCACAGCATCATGATTCTCTGATTTCACAAAATCGCGATTCCTTGATTTCACAAAATTGCGATTTTCTCCAAAAGGTCCTATTTGCCTGTTTTGACCCCCAGGAGCCTGATTTGACATAACTTTTTCATCCAAAGTCCATTTTTTGAGCTCTATAGCTCGTTAGAAAGCTCGTTTCAAATCCTACACGGCCTCAATTGTTTTTTATAAGAATAATGCGTTGATTTTCAGATAGGATATTTTGAAGTTGACCCTCCAGTGGGACTAGGAAACCAAGGGGGCCCGAAGGGATTTTGAGCAATACAAAGGGGAATTTTGGGGCTAGAAGACAAAGCTTATGAACCTGAGGTCTGGTAGACACCTAGGCAAGGATAAACAAAGCATTAGATCTTCTGAGGCTAGTGTCAACCATACAGCTAAGTCTTGGGCACAACAACTAAGTGGTCATCCTTACATACTAAGTTCAAACAAAAGTGATTCAGAAATGTCTTTTAGCATGGGGAAACCTGTAGGTGGCTCAGGAACTGATTATTTACAAACACCAGAAGGTCCCTATAAGACACAGTGGGAATATATTCGGACCAACTGATTAGGTGCTCGCATCTATGAGGATGGCCTGAGGCCATCAGTGGTCCAACTCAAAAATCCAGATCAACCCTTTGGACTTGAACACCCGGTGGTCAAGTTCGAAGAGGGTTCATACATTGATAAAGAAGGAACCATGTATGTGGTCACCAACCTACCAGATAGGACTAATGAGTTTGGAAATGTCATTCCTGAGAATGAAATAGGAGACCTAGAACAAGGAAATGTAGGACAAGGACCCCAGACTCCTAGAGGTAAGTCAGTTTTGACCCGAGTGATCACTCCGGATTGGATCCCTCAAGACAACAAAAGCATAGAACTATTCTTGAATAGAGAAACAGAGGAAGCCTTTTGGAGATTCAAGCAAGATCAACCTAGCCAATTGGGCATAGTCATCATCTACGAGTTCAAGGATCTAGAGACACCAGGCAAAGTGGTCTACTTGGATAACACATCAGAGAAATTTTTTTTGGTAGCAGAACATGATAGACATGCATATACTTGGAAGAGTGAATTGATTTTCCCTCCACCAAGATCCAATGTTCCCCATGGCCTCCAAGGAGTAGGATCACCCCACGCTCATGAAGCCCAGAGAGAAAGAACTAGAGAGAGACCTGAGGTAAGTTTTGCACACACCGTGGGCAGGAATAGGTCAGGATTTGAAAATGAAAGACCTGAAAGAGAGAGACATCAAGCACATAGGCAACAAAGAGATGAACAGGATTTTCCATTGCCTAGACCCCGAGAGCACCCAAGAACCCTTAGACCCACTCAAGTGATCAAGGCAATGAAGAATTATTTTGACGGGTCAGGAGATCCTTATGATCATGTGGCCGAGTTCAAACAAGTGTTAAGAGCTGAGCAGGTTGAGGACTTGTTCACCCAGTACGAGGCATTTGGTTTGACTCTTAAGGGCACTGCCTTGGCTTGGTTTCAACCACTGAGTAGTCGCAACTATCGCGATATAGGTCAACTGCTAGACGAATTCATTGTAGAATTTTCCAAGAGTGGTATCAAGCATAACACATCATCTTTGATCCACAGCTTCAAGCAAACACCCCAAGAAACAGTGCGGCTAGCAGGTAGAAGGTTCAGACAGTATCTAGAGAGATGCCCTGCTCAAGAGTTACCCACACCAGCCAAACAAGTGGCTTTGTTTTTAGATGGCTTACTAAGCACTAAGTTAAGATCATATGTGTACTTGAAAGAGCCTAGATCCATAGAAGAGTGTGTGCGGACGTGCATTGACATAGAAGATAACTTGAGTGAGGAGTTAGGATTGTCCAAACTCTATAAGGATTCTGATACTTCTACTATCGAAAATCTCCACGGAAATAGATGAGATAGCTGAGCAAGTTGCCAAGAAGCTAGGAGTTCAAAATAGACAAATACCAAGATCAGCTCATTGAATCGATGTTATACCTGCGTAGGGGACCACATGGCTAACGTATGCCCAATGCAAAACCAAAACATTAGAGAAAGGAATGCTCCATATTGCACTATTGAGAGAAAATACACGAACCACACGGCTCAAGATTGTCCCTACAATAGGCAGGCTGTTAGACAAACTTATCAGCAACCTTTCCAATAAGGTAGATATCAGAACCAATACCAACAGCCATATTATCGACCACAACAGCAATATCAGGCACAATATAGGCCACAACCAGTCTTGGGAAACCAACCACCAACTCCTGCCAACGTGATTCCAGTCAAGTATGCCGTGGGAGAGGAAAATCCAAATAGAGCATTGGTCCCACTAACCCCATTGATACCAGATAATGACTCTCATGCTCATAGTTCAGACTACTCCCATGAAGGTAGTCCACATGCTTATTACACTGAGTCGCCTGAGCATAGTGAGATTTACCCGTATCAATATGAGGCACCACTTATGGAACAAAATTGGGAGCCCACATACTCCAATGTCATGTACGCAAATGCTAACCCTAGGCCCCAATTGAGACAAGTAAGACCACAAGCTCCTAGAGGACCATGTTTTAGATGTCAGGGCAACCATTTCCTTCGTGATTGTCCCCACCCACCATCTCCGAGTCAAGGTCAGGATATCACAATACAAGCTTTTTGTCTTGAATGTGGCAAAGACCATCTTCCCAGAGATTGTCCAAGAAACCCCTCCAGGGCACCCAAGATTACACCCATTAATGTGGTAGGCTTAGTGGCGGATTCAAGTTCAAGTAGTAGTAATGTGGCACCTGTACAGGCAGTTACTAGGGCATAAGCATTAAAACAAGATAAACCAGCAGAGCAATCGGAGTCGAGTGAATCGGGAGAACCTAGTAAGAGGAAAACAAGAACATGGAGGGATACCAGAGAAAAGGCCAATCGTAAGTGGAATAAAAAGTTATCGGAACTAGAAGAAAGCTTGAAAGACGCAAAAACAAAAATAGAAGACATTGCATCTCAAAACCCCTCGCATGCTGAAACTCCATCCACTCCATCTCATCCCAACCCACTACCCATTGTAAATAGGCCACAACCAGGGTCTGCTCTTGCAGATCCAACCCCTGAAGGCTTGGACATGATGTTCAAGGCCTACCAGGCTCAACTTCAAGAAGGGCCTACAGTTGCAAACCTAGACAAGAGTTACCCTAGAGCGGACTTAGAGATTGAACGGATGAAAATGTGCATGAAAATGGTAGAACAAGCTCAAGCTATACTGGAGGCTAGTCAAAAGTTCAATCAGACAAACTTTGTCAAACCGGATTTGCATTTCCAGGGCTTACTAGAAAGATTAGAGCAATTGGTAAACAAACCACAAGTTTCTTTACCTCCCCAGGCTCAACCAATTATTGAGAGAGGAAGCTCACCACCAATGGAGCTTATGTTCCTAATTCCACGGATGCTGGAATGCCTCCTTCAATTCAACAGTACTCTCAAGAGTTCTTGCTGGAAATACAAGAAGAGAAATGGGCCAAGGAGAAGAGTAATTCCCCTCCTATTCGTGAGATTGATGATCTTCATGATCAATTTCCCCAAGACATTCCATCTATTTACGGAGATGAAGCAGAACAACAAGAAGACAAAGGATTAGATTTTGAATCTAATACCTTAGAAGAACTGCCTCAATTTCCAGGCCCATGGGAATCTGAATCTCTTCATATCAGAGCTCCCACAATATTGGTCAGACATGAAGAATCAGTGGTCCCAAGAAACACTGATGTCATGAAGAACACTAAGGTTCAATGTCATCTCACTGTAGAAGAGCTGCTCAAAGCAAAACCTGAGTTATGGAATCATGTGAAGGATCAGGTCCCCGAACTTGATTCCAATATGCCAAAAACAGGCTCTAAGCAAAAAAGTTCCAGAGATACCTCTCGATAAAATAGGAGACATGTGTGAGGGTGAAGAAGGTAATACTTATCTTCCAATCACCTACCAAGATTACACAACCAAAGCAATCATAGATTCAGGTGCTGGTGTTGCCATTGCGACCACCTCCTTGTGGAAGCAGTGGGGCACAGCCACATTAAGACCAACTAGAATGAAGCTTCAAATGGCAGATGGTCATTTTGAAAGACCTCTAGGATTGTTTGAAGGGATAACTCTAACCACCTGTGGTGTAGAGTTTGAACATACATTTGCTATATGTGACTTTGAGAAAAATAATGTCTATGAGATGATTCTAGGAAGACCCTTCCTACGACAATTGCAGGTAGTCCAGGATTGGGGAACCAACTCCTTGTACTTACAACACTTAGGGGTCACCACCAAGGTCAATTTGAAGGATTACTCCTTCAGAGATGTACCACCCCTACAGTGGAATCCTATCCACAAAGCAAAAGAAGATTCAATCTCTCTGCATTCGGAAAGTTCACCTGATCCATCATGGCTGCATGAAGATACTCATTTGTGGATGTGCAAGGTCGCAGAGGAAGAGGAAAAACGCTTGAAGGCGCGAGAAGAAGGAACTTCACCAGGAGATAGACCAATTAAAGACCCAGCTTATACACCGATGATCTTTCTAGATGAGGAATTTGAGCCTCATGGCTGGCCAGAAATCTTAGCTACCATGGACATTGCTGTTAATGAAGAACAATGGACACCTCATTGTGATGAGGAGGGTTATGATATTTCAGTGTTCATGTGTCAGCCCTTGCTAGAAGAATGTGACCCTAGTGATGTCATAGAAGAAGAAGAGAATGACGATGATCTAGAGTCCATTGTGATGGATAGTTGCTTTAACTCAGAGCAGCACTATCTAGAAGATATAGGAGTGTTCACCCAGAAAGAAGAAGAACCTCTCACAAGTATTAAAATGGTAAATTCAAAGGATAGAAGTGAGAGCAGTCAAAAGAAAAAGAAAAGAAAAGCAGTGAAACAAGAAGAGGAGGAATCATTGTTTGAAGTACCAAAAAACTTCAAGAAATATGAAGTTGACGACCGCAAAATTTTGGTACGAATACCTAAGAGAGAGGCCATCATTGGAGAATTATATGATAATAAAGAAAAGACCAAGAAGATTGTAGTGACCATCGAAGAGAACGAAGAGAGATGTACATATATAGGAGATGACCTAAGTGCAAGAGAAGAAATGGAGCTCGTAGCTCTATTAAGGGAATATAGGGATGTGTTTGCGTGGCACTATAGAGACTTGAAAGGGGTAGATCCAAGAATTTGCTCTCATACCATCCCCATGACTGCTGATGCCAAGCCCACCAAGCAGGAGCCCTACACATATAATGATACATATGCAGCCAAAATAAAAGAAGAAATTGATAGGCTGATTGAAGCTGGATTCATCTATGAGATTGAGCATACTGAGTGGGTGTCCCCCATCGTAGTGGTGCCCAAGAAGAACGGGAAGTTGCGAGTGTGTATTAACCTTAAAAAAGTTAATGCCGCTACGATCAAAGATAGTTATCCACTTCCAATCACGGAACACCTATTGGAGCGTGTTGCAGGCAAGGAAGTTTATAGCTTCCTCGATGGATTTTCAGGTTACAATCAAGTAGCCATTGCCCCATAAGATCAACACAAAACGGCTTTTGCCACAGAGTGGGGAATCTTTGCATTTCGTGTGATGCCATTTGGGCTCACCAATGCACCTGCAACGTTCCAGAGGCTCATGTGTCATGTCTTCAAAGAGTTCTTGCGAAAGAGCTTAGAAGTGTATGTGGATGATTTATGTGCTCATTCCCAAGAAAGAAGATTCCACATCCCTGAGCTCAGACAAATCTTCAACAAGTGTAGAGAATATCGAGTGTGTCTGAACCCAAAAAAGTGTGTGTTCATGGTGCGGCAAGGTAAAATCTTAGGGCATATTGTTTCTAAGAATGGGATCTCAACAGATGAAGATAAGGTACGAGACATAGCGGAGCTACCAAGGCCAAGGAATGTTAAAGAGGTACAAGCCTTTATGGGCCATTGTGGATATTACCGCAGGTTTATCCACATGTACGCAATCATAGCTAGACCCCTTTATGCCTTGTCTAATTTTGAGTGGAACGACGAATGCGAGAATTCTTTCAATGAACTAAAGAAACGTTTGTGCACAGCACCAATACTGACCACTCCAGATTGGAGTAAGCCATTCCATGTCCATGTGGATGCCTCCAATCATGCCATCGGATGTGTGCTAGAACAACCCACAGGTGAAGGGAATTTAGATTTGCCCATAGCATATGCTAGTAGACAACTAAACCCAGCTGAAAGAAATTATACCACAACTGAGCGAGAGGGCTTAGGCATGGTATATGCTGTGAAGAAGTTTAGACACTATTTATTGGCCAACAAGCTCAAGTTTTTTACTGATCATCAAGCTTTGTTATATTTGGTCAATAAACCTTGCAATACTGGACGCTTAGTAAGATGGTTCCTCTTACTAATGGAGTATGACTTTGAAGTTGTTGTCAGGAAAGGTAGAACCCACCTTCGGGCAGATCACCTTTCTCACATCACTTCACGAGAGTCACCGCAAGGAGTGTCTGATGAACTACCCGATGCTTATCTGTTCAATTTAGAAGTTGTTCCTAAATGGGCAAATAAGTTGGTACCAGTCCTAACCTTTGGCCCTGCAAATAAGAATGTGAAAACATCACAAGAAGAAATTGTAAAATCACAAAAATATCACATATTGGCAGGAAGCATGTACAAACAAGATACTGAGGGTGTATTAGCTTGTTGTGTTGAGGATGATGAACATAGTAGTTGGTTGCAGCAAGCTCATGAAGGATTGCTAGGAAATCACTATTCTAAACAACGAACATTGCAGAATCTGAAGCGTTTAGGAGTGTATTGGCCTAGCATGGACAAAGAAATACATGAGTGGATTAAGAATTGTCCAATGTGCAGAGAGAGACCCCCAGTGGAGCATGCGACCCTTTATCAAATGTCATTAATTCCAGATTGGAGTGCTCCATTGGTAGAGTTTATGAGGTCGGGAAGGTTACCCAAAGAGGCTAGTCTAGCAAGAAGACGAAGCATGGAGCAAGAGGCTCAAGGCTATGCCTTAGTAGGAGAAAACCTATACTGAAGAGGCAAAGATGGTTACTTAAGACTGTGCGTTCATGAATCGGACTATTTAAAGGTCTTAGAGACTGCACACAACGGTGTTGCAGGTGGACACTTTGGTCCTGATCGAGTAATCAAGACCATTCTATTCTCAGGACTTTGGTGGCCAATTCTTCATATGGATGCACATACCTATGTGAAGAAATGTGACACATGCCAACATGCGCAATATCCTATCAGAAAAGAAGAGATGCCTTTGAGGCCCATGATGGGAGGACGTGCATTCTCAAAGTGGGGTATAGACTTTGTAGGTCCTATTAACCCCCCAGCTAGAAACTCCCATGCAGAGTACATCATTGTAGCCACAGATTACCTTACAAAATGGGTAGAAGTCAAAGCCACAACAAAGAATGGTGCTCAGACGACGGCTAAGTTCTTATTCGAGAATGTGTTCACTAGATATGGACTACCAATAGAGTTAGTAAGCGATAGAGGCACCCACTTCTTAAATGAAGTCATTGAAAATCTTCTCCAAGAATTCTTGGTGATACATAAGAAGTCTGCCCCCTATCACCCACAAGCTAATGGACAAGCCGAGAGCACCAATAAGATCCTCTGTAACGTATTGACAAAACTGGTAAATAATAAACGCTCTGATTGGGACAAACAACTTCATCAAGCTGTTTGGGCTTATCGAGTTGCCTACAAAACGGTACTCAACGCCACCCCATTTCAGATGGTCTTCGGACAGAACGTTGTGCTACCATTAGATTTCTTAATCCCTGCCTTAAAAGTAGCACAAGAGTATGAGTGGAATGGGCATGAATTGTCCTCTAGGATCTTTGATCTCAAACGCTTAGGTGAGACGAGGCTACGAGCGGCAGCAGGTATCTACGCTGCAAAGAAGAGGCAAAAGGCATACTTTGATGCACACATCAAGGGTAAGGGATTGAAAGAGGGAGATCTAGTGTTGGTTCACACACTAAAACAACATGCCCGTAAGTTGGAAAAAAGAGGATACGGACCCATGATCATTAATAGAATTTCCACTAGTGGTGCAGTTCAGTTGGCCACTCTAGAAGGAGATATCTTGCCAGACTATATTAGTGGTTGTAGAGTCAAGTTATATCAAGAACCTCTTACAGAGGACATGCTAATGAGACTCAACACTGCTAAAAAACGAAAAGAAGAAGAGTTAAGAGTGAGAGAAGAAGCACAGGCAGAGGCCAGAGAGCGTATTAGGCGAAATAAGTTAAGGCGATTAGGTCTAGATGTCAACTCAAAAGCCCCAAAATATCACATGGATATGTGCCAAAAGTCAGGCATAGCAACTTTTCAAGTCATTGACCGAAGACCCTTTGTGACCATAGAGATAGGACAAGGAAAGGATGCAAGGACTGTGAAAGCATTGATTGACTCAGGTGCAGCAAGTAGTGCAGTTAGACTATCCTACTGCCAAAACTTGCAGTTGAACATCAATCCTATAGAAGCTTATCTCATAGGATTGGGAGGTGTGGAAACCCCTTGTTTGGGCGAGGTGGAACTTCCCATCTACCTGCAAGATGTTCCAATGAAAGTCAAAGTGCTAGTGTGTCAAGATGAGAACCTTACAGAACCACTTGTCTTAGGATAAGATTGGATTTATGACAATGCAGTCAACTTAAACCTAAGAAGTCAACTTCTTCAAGTTTGGGTCCGAGGACAATGCTTTACATTAGAACTAGAAAATGGCATGCTCACAAATCCAGATGTCACATCTTGTAGTTCTTCTAAGACTAATCATATGGAAGAAGATGTTGTATGTGTCAAAAGCTCTATGATGCAGAAGGAGTCAATCGTGGAAGAACAGGTTCGAAGGCGGGTGGATCTTTCTTCTTCTCCAAAGAATCAAGTAGCCACAGTAGTGAGTCCACCACATAGGCAAACACAACTGTTGACGACAACTGCTACATCAAATAGAAAGACACCATTTGACAAGAAAGCAGTTCCGAGCATGAAGCAGATCTGGGTACGCAAAGGAGAGCAACCACCAGCCTTGCCCCCACAAATCCCATCCAGGCAAGCCAACCAAGCCAGAAGACGAAGGAAGCAGCTCGGACAAGCTCAATCACAAGGTATCCAACAAGTTTGGGTGCCTAAGAAATTAGCTGCAGCTCAACAAGGGCGATTACAGATGTGGGTACCTAAGAGCTCTTACATCTACAACAACCTATGTTCTCCCACATGCGAAAGGTCTCAACAAAGAAGCCAAAAGGAGAAGAGGGTCAGAACCACTTACAAAGACCGAAAGGAGATCAAATCAGCTCTTCAACAATAGTAGGAAGACGCGCAAAAAGGATATGGGTTTGGAAGCCAAAAGTACAAGTAGCCTCCATCGAACCAAAGTGCCAACCACACTGGATACCACAGTTCCGAAAGCATCCAACAAGGAAGACGCCTGAAGAAATCTCTACAATGCCAAATGCTCTTCTAAAATGGGCCCCTATCAAGAGGAAGGATCAGTGGTCATCTCGAGATCCAATGGATACCTCCAACAAAGATGACATCAACATCTGCAGGTGACATCAGGCCTCGACGAGCGACAACCATGTGCTCCTTGCACAACCCTATCTTTTGCACCATTCAGGTCATGCATTTCCAAAGTATGCATTAAGATAGGGCCACATTACACGGCCGTGCATAGACACACTTGAGAATCCCAGGCACAAGAGCACATTGACATATGTCAAAGATTTTTATTGATTGATACTAAACTTTGTCTTCTTGTTTTGTGATATTGTTCCTATTATTAAAGAAAAAAAAGAAAAAAAAAGAAAGAGAGGAAGAACTTGTTCCCAGGTTTGGCTCATGAAACATGAATGAGTCATGCTTAGTTGAAGGTGGAACTGTTGATTACTAGGCATTTATCTATTTGGATAGAAGTGTGTCTCGGTTAGCAGATGATATAATTGATGCCTTATCTGGTAGATGTCAAGAACTTGGCATAAACATGGCATCCACAACTATGGTTTCCTCTTACTATGGTAGGAGTGAAGAGTTTGAAGGTCCACAACTTGAGTGATGCTTAACTACTGCATGTCCGAGAGCATCCAGGGAGATATCTGCAAGGGGTAGTTTTGGTACCCTGCAAATCTTTGTATGTATACTAGATGAGAAGACTCCTGCTTATGGTGAGCTAAAGAGACTATATGAAACTAAGCTTGGTGTAGTTATCGAACGTTGTTTGTCAAGGAATATAAAGAAATTCAATTCTCAATATTTGGCAAATGATGCGTTGAAAGGAGGAGACAGGATCTGCCACTCAAAAGATCTCATCAGTGGACCATCAACACCGACATTCATCAACAATGTTCCATCCCAAAGGCCGAGTGTACAACACGAAGAGATGAACATCCATCGGCCTTCTCCATGGTAAGTATCTTTAACTTGGAAACATCATAACCATGATAGCTTAGGAAACCTCTTCGTCGACATACCCTTGAGCACTTAGCTCAAGACCCCCAATTTTTGCACCATACTTCTTCCAATGCATTTCCCAAGTAAGCATTCATAGGGCTACATTACAAGGTCGTGCACAAGGCACATATTTTCCTCAACCCTTGCACGAACATACTTACCCATCACTCAATATGGGTTATGAGTACTTGGCATGACTACTATGAACATCAACTGTGGAAGATCTAGAAAACATCAACGGAGACTCACAACGACACAGTCATGCTGGAATCCAAGGAAGAAGCACATACCAAGAGACTACAACTTGCAAAGACTCGCAGTGATAGATGGAGAACTAGACACATCTGGAAGTCAGATGACTTTTGTTCATACAGAAGGGACACTCCCTCTCAAGGCACTACTTGGAACAACCACTACAACAAGGGTCTGTCAGGGACGACAGACTCGAGAGGGGGGGGAGTGTTGAAGCTCAAAGTCAAGTACAAAGCATGGAAGCACATCAAAAGGTGGACACACAAGGAAAGGGAGCAAGTAGGGAGCTCCAAGAGTGTATGTCAAATTTTCAGAAGAATCCCCTACAACAATAGTGATTTTCATCACTAAAAACCATTGTAAATACCATTTTCTATTTTTAGTAACTCCATTTTGTTCAAGTCAAGGAGTCCTTGAGCTTGAGGAGTATTAGAAGTATCATCCTACCAATTTTCATAATTTTTAGACTTCGTTTGAGCCCTCAAATAAGCCCTGGAACCTAATTTTTAACTAGGTCGGACACTACGTCTGGACAGGGCCAAAACTAGTCAAAAAACTATAAAAAGAGCTAGAAAGCTCATTTTTGGGGTTAGCTTGTTAGAGAATAGAGCTTTTGTAAGAGAACTCTTTTGCAATCAAAGCTTTCCATTGTTCCTCTCTTTGATCTTACTTTGTGCACGTGTGTGTGTATGTGTGTGCATGTTTGTGTGCTTTCACTCACGCACTTGTGCCTTCACTTGCTCGTGATCTTCATACCGGTCCTCACGTCTCCGCGGATTGACAAGTAAAGGAGGTGGTGCTTACGCTTGAGCTACAATGGCTCAAACACCTTATGGCTGATTTGGGTGCTGGTCAGTCTTCTGCGACCACCATCTTCACTGACAGTCAGAGCGCATTGGCAATTGCGAGCGTAATGAAGCATGTGTTTCATACTTGAGGAAGAAACTTGAGGATGTAGATCAGGTGGGATGTAGTTCAAGCTTCGGTGGTTTGGTCCTTACGGTATTGTAGATCAGGTGGGACCCTTTGGTTATCCACTTTAACTGGTACTCTTCTACCTAAATCCATAAATGGGTCAAAACTTTGTCCGTATTATGACACACCTTCCTCATCTTAATTACTTATTGGTATTTGTATTATTCGTTCCATTTATGTCGCTTTTGTTGCCTGACTACTATTTCCATTACGCGCATTTTGGTTGACCTTCTGACCGTAAAATTCCCATTGTATTACATAACCATGATTAGCCTCCGCACTACACGTTTGGATTTTCATTAATGCGTGAATGTCATCATTATGCATGCATGTTCCCAATCACTGGTGATGATTGCATTTTCTTTCCACGCTTCCATTCGGCATTTTTACTTAATCAAGTTTTTCACCCTCTTTTCTGCTATTTTGTTATTGCGCTCTGTGTGTTCTTTGTTGTCTTCTACATTTGCGTTTTGTGCTCACCATGGAAGCTTTAGCAAACATCACCACCTTTTGTGCTGGCCTAGCTCCTGAATTGAGCGAGTTTTTACGAGCACGCGGGCTCTTAGCGTTCACCGAATTGCCATGGCATTCGGTCGAATGTCACCCATTTTTTCATCAGATCATCTCTGTCATAGCCGAGATTCCCTAGACAGAAACTTGTTGGCCAATTACATGTCTCAACCCATGCATTATGGTGACTTGAACACTGTAGCTGAGGGATTCCATCTTCCTCAAGAAGGCAGTGTCGACGTGCCTCTCTTGCCAATGACGACCATGAAGCAGCTCTTCTCGCGTCAGCCATCTAATGAATTTTCCATTCTCTGTCACCATGAACCGGAGTGCTCAGTCCTACAATTCCTGGTGGGAGCCCTCAACCTCCAAAAACGCACCTACGGTATTTCCCATCCATTTTATTCTATGATCGATGCGGCTACACGTGAAGCAGTTAATTGGACCTTGTTCTTCTTTCGGTGTATTCACCGGGAATGTCAAGCGGTCTCCGACAGATTGCGAAGGGCGACATCCCTCGAACAAGACTCCCTCATCTTTTGTCCTTCTTCTGGCGATTCAACCTGAGCAGCCTCCTCCAATGCATGCTCTTCTATTCCACGAAGAATCCGTGCAGGTGATGGAGGTTGAAGACAATGAAGACCTCTTGCAGTTCTTTCGGGGGAAGCGTCGTAAACTGAGCCCCTCATAGAGTCAATTTCAGCCCTCCTCAACCATCCATTTGCAGGATACCGCCTCTTCTGCACCTATCCTCTCTGCCCCACCATCTTCTAAGGATCAAGCTGCTCCAAACACAGTAATGGAAGATGTTCATCTCGACGATATGATTGTTCAACCGCAGACCCACTCTCATGAGCAAGCACTCGACACAGTCACAAAGGTTGTGCATCTCATAGAGCAATAAACAAACCGCGGAATTACTTGTTCAACCGGATGCTCAACTCGTTCCGGTAAGCCCCCCTGTCCCTCCTTCTTCACCAAAAGCTATGCCACCTCCTCTTTCTCCTTCCAAAGTGCCCTTACCTCCTAGCCCCCCTCCCCTTCGCCTCATCATTCAGTAGCCATTTGCCATTCCAAACCCATCGCTTCCTCTCCCGATTACTCTCCCCCTTCCTCTTTTGCAACCGTTTTGGTTAATCCTTCTAGATCCATACCTACCTCTTTTGTTCCTGACTCCTTTGCTCAATTAGGCCAAATTGGGAACTTCCTTATCCACCTCTCCAAGCAACTCCCTCACCAATTACAAGATGCCCATCAGTCCCTGCGTACGGAGTACCAGTCAAAAGTAGATTTACTCGAGGCTGATATCGCAGCCCTCCAGGAAGAAGTTTTAGTAGCCAAAGCCGATGCAAGCCTATTGCTGGAGTAGATCCAGATGTTACAGGGACAATTGACAAAAAAGGATGCCATCATAGCAGCTCGCGATGATGAGATAAGTCAAATCAAATAAACAGTGACTGATAAAGAGGATGTTATGCGTGCATTAGGAAACCAATTAGACACCACCCGTAGTCGGTTCCTTACAGTAGAGCAGGCTTATCAAGTGCTGGCCGAGAAAGCTTTACAAGCAGAAGCAGAGCTGAAGAAGGTAACTGAAGAACTCTTCCAGAAAAGCAGGTCACTGGAAGATGACATAGGTCAGACTCTAAAACTGAAGAAAGACATTGAAGCTATCCAGAAGGAAAGACAAGACTTCTTCAGAACCATGCAATTCCTGTCCCATGAGTTAGAACGTCAAGAGAAGCAACTTGGTATCCAACAGGAGCACCTCTCTCGTATTGATGCAGAGATTAAAGAAGCAAAATTACACCGAGATCTAGAACCATGTACATACAAGGAATCACTGATGATTCTTAATCTTGTAATTTTCCCTCCTAGGTTCGAGTCCACCGTGTGTGCCAGTGTCAGGCTACCGAAATATTATTTAGAATTGTAATTAAAAAAAAGACGTGCACCGAAAGGGTGTCACACAAAACATTGTAATGCTTTTTTGATTAATAGAGCAGTGATTGGAAAAGAGCAGCAGACACATCGCCGGACTGTTCTGTCTAGACGATCGGCTGAAGTTTGATCCTGTCACAAGTTTGTCAAATTGCGGTGTCGAGTGTGTTGTCAATGTTCAATATTGAAGTAATTAAGGTATTGTGTTAACATCTTACTGCATTATTGGTGAAGTGCAAAGTATAACAGAAAGGTTAAGTGAATAGTAGAAGTTTCTGCGCATGTGGTTACGACAGTCATTAGAAGTTGTTATGTGCTGGAGCACGGTAGTTAATTCTGTGAAATTGTCAGAAGATAATGAAGTGACTGGGAAAATACATAAAGGGCCTCTCTATTACAGACCGCTGACCATCCCAAGAACCCACATACTGATCTATTAACAAATCAGATTAACAACGATAAGTTTAACACATCCTTAGCTGTTCTACAAGAGTGAATGTGAGGAATAATGGCACGTTTGACAGACAAAGCTATCAATGCATGTGCTTGAGAATCTCTGCCATCCCAACAAATTTTCTCTATAGTAGGTGCAACAGAAACAGCAACACAAACAAGAATTTGCAGAATACCACCATCTTCGACACCATTTGCATCAGCTTTAGTACCTGTATTTGCAATACCTGTGTTTGCAGTTATAATAGGAAGTTTTTCAACATCGTGCACAATATTTTGCACTCCTTTTGTGACCAATACATGACACATCATATAAGCCCACAATGGATAATTGGTACCATCCAACTTATCCTCAACAGCCAACATACGGAATACATCACTACTTTCAGCCATGGCCACTGACTAAAATACCTTGATGCAAAAAAATGATTGTATCTGAAAAATTTTGAACAAAACTACCCAAACGACTTCTGCTAGACTTGTAGCAGAATTTGACATGCTTATACTGACAAACCAAAACTGGTACATATCTTTGGCACAGAAAGATGAAATAGCTTGCACAAGTGCTACGATAGTGCATTCGGACGCAGAAACGAGATCATATCACGATTTTATCACAACAAAGTGAAGAAGTTTTGATCTCCTAATCACCCTGAGTATGCATACCAAATTTCATGCGATTTTGAGACTGTGATTGAAGGAGTGTCGAGATGCCCTAGATGAAGCGATGACCTGCTTTGATACCAATTGTTGGAGTTAGATGTCTATGGAAGCACACACAAAACACAAGGAAGAAGAAGAAGCTTGGAGCAAAACACACAATACTAAATGTATTACCACTAGAATGTACAAAGATAAGTAGCCTATTAGGGCAATAGATGTATATACAAGCTCTGACAATAATTTTGTATCTTTTTTAAAGTACAATTACTAATCTCCAATTATCAATGATGAACCTCTCAGAGAAATTCTCAGTTTTCACTCTCTTATAGCAATTGACCCAAGAGCTTTTAGTTAGCTAACTATCCCAATTTACTTCACTAATTTAGAGTGAGTATATGATGAGAAATGATATTAAGAAGTTAGGGGTGTAATCCAGACTTTTTAGGAGGATGGCAATATGCAGACATAGGTTACTTGCAGAGAATATATCTCAAGATTTAATGATCCAAATGAATTGAAAATGATCCTGCAAGAATGTAATTAATCTATGGTTCCAAGCTCTTGGAGCTTGCTTCAGTCCACATAGATCTTTCTTAAGTTTAAACACATACTCAGGATGTGATTCATTTACAAATCCAAGAGGTTTTCCCATGTACACTTCCTCTAAAGCCCAACCATTCAAGAATGCATTTTTTAAATCCATCTAATAGATGTTCCAATTTTTTTAAGCAACTATATTCATGAGTACTCTAATTTTAGGCATCTTTGCCACAAGAGAAAAAGCCTCCTCATAATCTATGCCTTGGGTTTGAGCAAATCCTTTTGCAAAAAACTTTGCTTTATAGCTATTTATTGATCCATCTGAGTTTTTCTTTACCTTATAGATCCATGTAAATCCAATGATCTTCATGGATGGCTTCTTAGGAACCAATTCCCATGTCTGAAACTCTTGAAGGGCTTCTATTTCTTCTTCCATTGCTTCTCTCTATTGTAATTTCTTCTTAGCTTCTTCAAAAGTTAATGTTTCTTCTGAATTGATATCCTGAGCAATATAGATTAACTATTTAGTGACCAGAGAGGTGTCAAATCCATACCTTTCTGGATTCCTTTTTCCCTAGTTGATCTCCTTATTGTTTGTTGAGAAGATTCGGAAACATCTCTCAACTCCTACATTGTTTCTTTACCTTTGTTGTTCCAAGCCTTAATATTCCTCCTTGGCATCTTCTGATCATGATCAGAGTCACTTGAATCTTCATGTAGGTGATCATTTCCCTTCTCTAATGTTGGGAAGTTCTCTTCTAGGTCATAAGGTAGCTTGATTTTCTTGCAATCATCTTCAAACCAAGAGTTTTTCTCATCAAAGACAACATTTCTGCTAACAAAAAGACATTTAGTACTTGGATTATATAGCATGTACCCTTTTTCATTTTAGTCATATCCAATAAACACACATTTCTCTACCTTAGGATCCATTTCACCTATGATTTGTGATGGAATATGTGCATACGCTATGCATCCAAATATCCTACAATGATCATCTTCTTCCATTCCATGCTTCATAGGGTGTCATCCCATCCAATGCCTTTGATGGAAGTCTATTGATAAGATAGGTGCCTATAGATATAGCCTCTACCCACAAATAGTTGGGTAACTTTTTCTCATTGACCATGGACCTTGCAGCTTAAACTATGGTCCTATTTCTTCTCTTTGCCACTCCATTCTGTTTTGGAGTGTACCTGGTTGTGATCTCTCTCTTGATGCCTCTATCTTGGAAACAGGCATCAAATTCATGGGAGAAATATTCTCCCCCTCCATCTGACCTTAGCCTTTTTAATGTTTTCCCTGTTTGATTTTCAACAAGAGAAAGATACTTCTTGAAACAATTGAATACTTCATCTTTGTGCTTCATAAAATATAGGATGGTCCATGTGCTACAATCATCAATAAAAAATACATAGTACTTGGATCCTAAAATTGATGGTTCTTTGCTAGGTCCCCAAACATCTATGTGGACTAGCTCCAACAAATCACCATGGATTTATCCTTTCTCATAAAGGGTTGTCTATTGTGATTTGCCAAGTTGACTTTGATCCCTGAAAATTTGCTTTAGATTTCTTTCACCTATGTGAGCCAATCTTTTATGCCACATTTTGAATTCTAATAGGGGTTGACCTCCATAATTGAATAGAGCTATATTTCTAGTGTCTTGAAGTTCAAATATTAAAGAGTCTACCTGTCTTTTCTCCTTTTGCAATTCTCTTGAATCCTTGTTGTGGATCTTCAACAAATGCTCCATTCCTTGTGAATCTTACCTGCAATCATGTCTCTACAATTCGGCTGACACTTATAAGATTCTTTGTTATGGTAGGCACATACAATAACTTGCTGAGTAGATTCATATTTCCATCTAGCATGTTCACATTTCCAATCTTTTCCACTAAGTGCCTAGTGTCATCTCCTATTTGAACCTCATGTCTATTTCTTCGATCCTCCAAATCTAATAGTAGAGCCACATTCCTTGATACATGATTTGAATCTCTAGAGTCTATATAAAATACATGCTCATATGTTTTACCTTGCTTCATAATCATGTTCATCAATAGAAGTGAGTCCTCTTGTGATTGCTCTTCGGTGTAATTGTTGTAGTCTCTCCTACCTCTATATCATCCTTGATGATTTGAATTGTTGAAGTTGTTACCTCTTCCTCTTGTACCTCTACCTCTACCTACAAAATTTGCTTGGGAGGTACTACCTTCATCATCAGATCTTTTGCCTTTGCCTTTGTTATCCTTACTCTTATTCTTATTTGTGCACAGGGCAGAGGATTGGTTACCTTTTGAGTTGTCACCATTCTTCAAAATCTTTGCTTCATGAGTGAACAATTGTCCCATGAGAGTGTTGAAGTCAGGTACTTGCATGTCCATGTATAAGTCCATTGTTGTGGTGAAAGCTTCCCATTTGTCATTTGCCTTGATTCCATTGATTACTTGTCTTACTATTTGCTCCTCTTCAATGACTTCTCCAATGCTTCCAAGTTGATCTGATAAGTCCTTCATTTTTGTGACAAAGTCAGTCACACTTTGCTTGGGCATTTTTTTGAGTCTGGTGAATTCCATCCAAAGTTGATTCTTCCTAGCTCTAGTACTTGAAGAGAAGAATGCTTCAAGAATATCCACTACAACAACGGTCTGTCAGGGATAACATACTCAAGAGGGGGGAGTGTTGACACTCAAGGTCAAGCACAAGGCAAAGGAATACTTCAAAGAAGTGGACACACAAGAAGAGGGAGCATGTAGGGAGCTCCAAGAAGCACATTTCAAATCAATCATTGATTTGAATCTGTTTAATTTGCTTCCATCCAAGGCCTTTGTCATCATATCTACACATTGTTGATGAGTTGATGTATATGAGAGTTGAATCTCCTTGCTCATAATCTTTTCTATGACATAATGATAATGTACTTCAATATGTTTAGTCTTGGCATGATAGATTGGGTTAGCAAGAGGATGTAATGATCTAACATTATCTCCAACATATGTGGAGTAGAAGTGTTCAACCTTAAATCAAAATATAGGGTTCTAATCCACATATATTCTTGTGTAGCATTTGCAAGTCCTCTATACTCAAATTTTGTTGATGAAAGAGCAACTATGGGTTGCTTCTTTGAAGACCATGAGATAAACTTTGTACTTGAAAAAGTAAGGTATGCAGAAGTGCTTCTCTTATCATCTTTAGAGCATGCCTAGTCAGCATTAGGAAAGAGTTTTACATCTATATCAGGTGTATATGGATAGTATAGTCCTTCATTGATTGTGCCCTTCAAATACTTTAGGATCCTTTTGGTTGCTTCCATGTGAGGTTTCCTTGGAGTGTGCATGAACTGACTTAAAACACTAACTCCACAGAAAATATCTACTCTAGTTAATGTAGCATAATTTAAGCTTCCATCTAGACTTTGATAGCTAACTACATCTTCAATTACCTCACCTTCATGAGCACTTAATTTCAAGTTTATCTCCATGGGAGTACTTGCAATATTTGTATTTTCCCTTTTGAATTTAGAGAGCATATCTCTAATGTATTTCCTTTGTGTAAGGAACATACCTTTCTCTATATATACTACTTCCAAGCCTAGGAAGCATGTGAGCAAACCAAGATCACTGATCTTGAACTCTTCCTTCATTTGAGCTTTAATCTTTCTGATGCCTTATGCATCATTACCTGTTATAATTATATCATCTACATTTTCACATAGGTATATGACCTTTGAATGATTCCTCTTAATGAAGAGGGAAGGATCTGCCTTGCTTACATTGAAACCTCTATCCTATAAGTAAGTAACAAGTCTATGATTCCAAGCTCTAGGAGCTTGCTTCAAGCCATACAGAGATTTCCTCAACTTGCACACATGGTACGGGTATGATTGATCTTCAAAACTAGGAGGTTGAGCCACATATACCATTTAAGGAAGAATTTTTTACATCCATTTGTTATATCTTCCAATCCTTGGAAGATGCAACACTCATGAGTACCCTAATAGTAGGCATTTTTGCAACAGTTGAAAATGTTTCTTCATAATCAATACCCTGAGTTTGTGAAAACCCGTTGGATACAAACCTTGCTTTGTACCTATTAATTGAACCATCAGAATTCTTGTTTACCTTATATATCCACCTTGAACAATCAACCTTCATAGATGGAGTCTTGGGTACCAATTCCCGACTTTGATTTTCTTGTAAAGCTTCCATTTCTTCTTCCATGGCAGTCCTCTACTTTGGATTCTTCATAGGTAGAATGTTATTTAGAGTTTGAAATCTGCACTATATATAAATTTGTTGAGATAATTTTGCCACATCTCTCAAATCCTGTATTTTGGTCCTGCCTTTAGATTTCCAAGAATTGATTTCTCTTCTTGGAGTCTTTTGATCATCAGTAAAATCACTTGATGCTTCAAGTGTAGGCCCATTCTTCTTTGATAACGTTGGAAAGTCTTCCTCTAGATCATAGGGAAGTTTGATTTTCCTGCAATCATCTTCAAACCAATATTTGTTTTCATCAAACAAAATATCTCTACTTATAATAAAGCCTTTGTTGCTTGGATTGTATAGCCTATAACCTTTTTTATTAAGTTCATAGCCAATGAAGATGCATTTCTCTACCATTGGATCCAATTCACCTCTCATTTGTGAAGGTATGTGTGCATATGCTATGCATCCAAATATTTTGCAATGGTCAAGGTTAGGTCTTCTTCCATTCCATGCTTCATATGGTGTTATGCCATCCAATTCTTTTGATGGGAGTTTATTAATCAAGTATGTGGATGTAGATACAACCTTTGCCCACAAGTAGTTGGGTAATTTCTTCTCATTTAGCATTGAGCTTGCAACCTCTACAATGGTTCTATTTAATCTCTTTGCTACTTCATTTTGTTGTAGTGTATATTTGGTAGTGATTTCTCTCTTAATTCCTCTCTCTTGGAGATATGAATCAAAATCATGGGACAAATATTATCACCCTCCATCTGACCTTAGTCTCATAAGAGTTTTACCTATTTGATTTTCTATAGGAGCTAGTTAAAACACTTCATCCTTATGCTTCATAACGCACAATATGGTCCATCTGCTCCAATCATGAATGAATGACACATAGTGCCTGGATCCAGAAATTGAAGGCTCCTTACTTAGCCCCATACATATGTATGGTCTAGCTCCAATAGATCTCCATGTATGTAGCCTTTCTTTGTGAAGGGTTGCCTGTGTGACTTACCAAATCGACAAGCACTACATTTATAAATCATGTTTTGTTTGGATATATTTGGTAGACCAAGTACACTCTGATCCCTATTAAATTGTTTAAGAGTTCTTTCACTTATGTGAGCTAATCTTTTGTGCCAAATTTCCAATTTTGATAGATTTTGACTACCATAATTCAACAATGCACTATTTCTAGTATCTTGGAGTTCAAATGTAAATAATCTACCTGATTTTTCTCCTCTTGCTATCCTCTTGGATCCGTGATGTGGAACTTCAACAGATGCTCCATTCTTGTGAATCTGACCTACAATCCCTTCTCAACAATTTGACCTACACTTACGAGGTTCTTGATGATAGGTAGTACATATAATACCTTGCTCAATAGGTTCATATTACCATCTGGAGTCTTAACATTACCTATCTTCTCAACTAGATGTCTTGTGCCATCTCCTCTTTGGGATTCATTTCTATTCCTTGGATCCTTGGAATCTGAGAGTAGAGCTACATTCCCTACTACAAGATTTTAGCAACCTTAGTCTATATAGAATACATGTTCATCTACTTTACCTTCCTTCATGGTCATGTTCTTCAGAAGAAGTGAATCTTCTTGGATTGGTCTTCTGCATAATTTTTGTAGTCTCTCCTTCCTTTGTATCCTCCTTGATAGTTATTATTGTTGTATGAGTTGTTATTGTATCCATCGAAGTTGTTGAATATACCTCTTGAGATTCCATAGCCTCCTCTATTATAAGCTCTCCCTCTTTGGTTTATGGAATTCCTGAAACAATTCTTAGTGATATGATTAGTTAGGCCACATATGGCACATTGAGATGATCCTTGAGCTCTCCCCCTACCTTGTCTTCTTCCTCTGCCTCTTCCACCTCTACCTACAAAGTTTGCTTGAGAGGTGTTGCCTTCAACATCAGACTTCTTACCTTTGCCTTTGCTTTCTTTGTTCTTATTGTTATTTGTATAGAGATCATAAGATTGATTACCTTTTGAGTTGTCTCCATTCTTCATAAGCTTTGCCTCGTGTGAACAGTTTTCCCATGAGGGTGTTGAAATGAGGAACTTGCATGTCCATGTAGAGGTCCATGGCTTCTCACTTCAATCTCCTTAATTGGTTGTTTAGAGTCATTGAAAATGACATCACTACTTTTGATCACTGACCATGTTTCAAGATCCCATCAATGATATCCAAATTCACCATCTCGACCATAGCCAAGAGAAATGTATTTGTCTAAGGTTCTTGGGCATATGAACATATGATTCACACCCAAAAACTCAAAGATGATATAATATGGCAACTTCCTTGTCCGCCACTCTTAGACCCTTGGTAGTACTAGGTGAAAGGTTAATGACATGAACTGCAAGCCATGATTCACTCATATGTGGTGGTACTTTGTACTTAGGGATATTATTCAGCTCTTACTTCAGCTCTGTTCATCGTCAATAAAGAGAGCTATTCCAGCCATCATCTTATCTCTGTGTCTTATTGTGTTTTTGCTCCTTGTGTGTGCTTCTCGTGTGCATCTCTCACTTTAGCACACACACACACACCCAATAGTGGTATCAGAGCAGGTTCAACTCCTTCTCAAGTTTTAGTTTTTTGCGTCGTGGCGTGCACATGCTTTTAATAGTGCAAATCAACTTCGGAGCATAGAATAGTAAATTTCAGCAGCCAAGAGACATTTCCAACAGGTGCCCTATGGCTTTGCCCCCATTTCAAATCCATTCATGCAGTCAAAATCGCCATCACAGTGACGGTTTGTGAGTTGAAATTCTAGCATTCATTTCAGCTTTCATCGAAGTAAAGGTTTTATCACACTTTTGTTCTTTAATAAAATGGCAGGCAACAATGACTTGTTTGTCATGCTTCAAGCTGAAGATAAGCTTGATGGGACCAACTATCCGATGTGATCTTACATGATGAAGCATGTTCTTGTTGCAAAACAACTTTGGAACATAGTGGTAGATGTAGATCAAAGACCCGTAGGTTCTTCTACTTCACAGTCTACTGTCATAGATGGAGCTTCTTCTTCAAGTATAGTGGTTTCTCCTTCTCCACCTACACAGGAGCAGCTTAGATGGGATGGAAAAGATGCTCAAGCTCATGCATTGATTGCGCTTTCTGTGAAGCATCATATAGTTCCACACATTCGGTCATGTTCTTTTAACGAAGGCTCTGCCTAGGAAGAAGTTTGAAGCTTTCTGCAAAGCTTTGGGCTTACTTCCTTTTGTGGAGTGATTTCCACATAGCTTGGCACTTCCTTATACATGAGTGCTAGCTACTTGTTCACCGCATCACGGTGGATTTGTTGATATATTTAGGTAGTGATGTGTGTGAACACTCTAGGACCACCGGGGCACTTTTTTCCCTCTTTAGGAGGCTTTTTTCCCCCAGCTTGTATATATGCCTATTGCCCTAATGGGCTACTTATCTTTGTACATTCTCTAGTAATACATTTAGTATTGTGTGTTGTGCTCCAAGCTTCTTCTTCTTCCTTGTGTTGTTCACGTGCTTCGGCAGATGTCTAACTCCAACAATATATTGACACATTATTGCAGCGTTTTGGCCTTGATGACCGTAAGCCTATTGCCACTCTTATGGAGATATGTTTATAATTGAGTCTTCATGATGATGGAGATGCATTTGATGTTGTTCTCTATCAACATGTTGTTGGATGCTTGATTTACTTATGCATTACTCGACCAGATATTCAGTTTGTTGTCTCACAGATGAGCAGTTTTATGCATTGCCCAGGTGTCAAGAATTGGCAAGCAATTAAGCACATCTTTCGCTACTTGAGTGGTACCCGGCTACTTGGATTGTTCTATCCCAAGGGGGGATCACTACCACCAGATTTGCATGCTTTTTCTTACAGTGATTGGGCTGGTTGCAATGACACTCAGGTGTCCACTAGTGGCTTTTGCTTCATGCTTGGTAGATCGTGTATATCTTGGTTGAGCAAGAAGCAGCCTACTGTGGCCACTTCCAATTGTGAGGCTTAGGGCAGCTTTCACAGCGACTATTGAGTGTGTGTGGTTGAGATGCCTTATGGCTGATTTGGGCGTTGGTTAGTCTTCTGCCACCACCATCTTCACTAGTAGTCAGAGTGCATTGGTAGTTGCGAGGAACCCTGTGTTCCTTGCTCGCACTAAGCACATTGAGGTGCATTATCATTATGTCAGGGAGAGGTTCTTTACTGGGGAGATCAGCTTGGCATATGTGCCCATGCAGGAGAACATTGCAGACCTTTTAACGAAGGCTCTGCCTAGGGAGAAGTTTGAAGCTTTCCACAAAGCTTTGGGCTTACTTCCTTTTGTGGATTGATTCCACATAGCTTGGCACTTCCTTATACATGAGTGTCAGCTCCTTGTTCACCACATCACTCCTAGGGGGGATTTATTGATATATTTAGGTAGTGATGTGTGTGAACACTCTAGGACCGTTGGGGCACTTTTTTCCCTCTTTAGGAGGTTTTTTCCCCGGCTTGTATATATGTCTATTGCCCTAATGGGCTACTTATCTTTGTACATTCTCGTGGTAATACATTTAATATTGTGTGTTGTGCTCCAAGCTTCTTCTTCTTCCTTGTGTTGTTCATGTGCTTCCACAGACGTCTAACTCCAATAGAGCTTTGACCAATAGGATTGCAAGTCATCTTTGACATTGGATCCACAAAGATAAAACAAAAGGACTAATCATGGGAAAATCCATCCTCTAATCCATTATCATTATCTAAGAAAGAATGGAGCATGCCTAAGAATCTAGGCAAGGCCTCCTATTCTTAACACTAGTTTCGTACCAAAACATGATACTAAAGTGTCTTTTTGCATATACCAGAAATATATATATATCGGTAGTGATGTGTGAACACGCTTAGGACCATCGAGGAAATTATTTTCCCTCTTTAGGAGGTTTTTTCTTCCTCGGCTTGTATATATGTCTATAACCCTAATGGGTTAGTTATTTTTGCATATTCACTTGGTAATTTATTCAGTGTTGTGTTGGGCTCCAAGCTTCTTCTTCCTTGTGATGTTCACATGCTTTTGCAGACCTCAAACTCCAGCAATTGGTATCAAAGCAAGTTGTCACTTCATCTAGGGCATTGTCGACACCCCTTTGGTCACAATCTCATACTCGCATGAAAATTGGTGAGCATACTCAATGTGATTAGCACTTCAAGACAGCTTCACTTTGTGGCATAGAAATTTTGATATGAGCTTGTTTTGGCCTCCGAACACACTATCACAATGCATGTGTAAGCATTTCTTTCTTTTGTGCCAATCATATATATAGGGTTTTGTTCACCAATATAAGCATCTCCAAGTCTGCTATAGTTTTAGCAAAGCTCGATAGGGTGGTTATGTTCAACTTTTTGAGATACAATCTTTTTTTTTTGCATCAAGGTATTTAGTCAATGTCCATGCCGAAAGCAATTATGTATTTTGTATGTTGGTTGTTGAGGATATTTGGAGCTACTAATTACCCATTGTGTTCATATCAATGGTTGCCTCTAGTCTTTGTGATGAGAATGAGCTTGTTTCTTTTGATGAGGCACAAAATTCAAAATATTGGATGGCTGCTATGCAATCAAAATATGATGCTATTATGAAGAATCGTACTTGGTGTTTATGTGATTCACCTCTAGCCAAGAAGGTCATTGGCACATATTGGGTATATAAGTTGAAACATAAGCGTGATGGAATGGTTGATAGGTATAAGGTTGACCTTGTTGCAAAAGGTTATGTTCAAGAGAGAGGCATTGATTTTGATGAGGCATTTGCACCCACTTGCCGAATGATCACTATTCGTAGCATTTGTGCACTTGCGGCTCATTATGTTCGGAATGTACATCAGTTGTACATTAAAATTGCATTTTTGAATGGTGATTTACATGAAGAAGTGTATGTATTTCAGCCCCATGGTCTTGTGTAGAAAGGGCATGAAAACAAAGTGTGCAGGTTGAGAAAGGCACCATATGTTTTGAAGCAAGCACCACATGCTTGGTATCAAAAGATGCATGTCTACTTGATTGCACATGGTTTTGAGAACAGTCGAATCGAGAGCACCTTATATGTTAAGTGTGTAGATAATGTACTTGTGATCATTGTTGTGTAT
Source organism: Ceratopteris richardii (assembly GCA_020310875.1). NCBI lineage: Eukaryota > Viridiplantae > Streptophyta > Polypodiopsida > Polypodiales > Pteridaceae > Ceratopteris > Ceratopteris richardii. The sequence continues at coordinate 161,550,649 of CM035414.1, read as the reverse complement.
GTTGATGACATGTTGCTCACTGGTCCTAATGAGAAGCACATTGCTGAATTTAAGGCTGATTTGCATGCCTCTTTTGAGATGTCTCCTTGTTCACTACATCACTCCCAAGGGGGATTTGTTGGACCACTCGTGCAATTTTTTCCCTCTTTTGGAGGTCGTTTCCTCTGCGTTATATATATACATCTATAACCCTAACGAGTTACTTATCTTTGTACATTCACTTGGTAATATATTCAGTGTTGTGTTGTGCTCCAAGCTTCTTCTTCTTCCTTTGTGATGTTCGCGTGCTTCTCCAGGCTTCAAAGTCTAACATTCATACTTAACTGAAATTTTACAAAATCCTTCATAGCATCAATATATCAAAGTTAAGCAACGAAGGATTTTGTAATAATTTAAAAAAGGAGGTTTCAATGAGTGAAATGTAAATAAGATTGATGTGTGATATAAATTAGCAAAAAAATCGAAAAAAAAGTTCTAATGAGTGAAATGTAAGTAAGAATGATGCGTGATATAAATTAGCAATCTATTTATTATAACAATCCATATTATTTAATACCACAATTTTGTGATAGAATATTTTTTTTACACACCTTAGTAAGAGTCTTTTCCAATGAAAATAATTTTTTCCATGTTTAAAATTACTCTAATGCATGCATACTGTATACAATAACATGCAAGAATTATTATATTACTAAAGATCTAAAAATCACTCAAAACGGATACTTATTGAGGGAGATATGGCAATGAAAAAGTGGAGTACGCAAATTAATTTGCTACAAAATATGTGTAGAGATATAGTTTCACCTTTTTTGAAATGGGTTTACATATAACTTTTTGCAAACCTCAAGTAGACCCTCATATCTAACCAAAGTAAGTAGAATCATTGAAATTAGAGAACAATTTTACAAGAAAAGGATTTTCAACTTATTTTCAAAAAAAATTCAATTGCTTCTCTTATACCTTTGCAAAGATAGGGGTGCACCATTTCATGAACTCGTAAAAACTCCTTAAAATTTGAAAAAAGAAATTCATACCTATCCAAAGCAAGTAAAATCATTAAAAACAAGCATTGGGGCAAAGAGGAAATGCTTTTACGAGACATGACATTTCAACTTATTTGTCAAAAATAAATTAATTATCTCTCTTCTACTTATTTGTCAACTTATTTGGGGCGCATCATTCCATTAACTGGTGCAAATTCCCTAACATTTTAAAAATGAAACTTTTCATCATCGTAATAAGAGAGAGTTTTCAAAAAAAAACTCAAAATGGACATTCAATGAGGGTGATATGACCATGAGAAGATTGAAAATATAACTCACTCCAAAAGGTTTACAAGGAGCTAAAAAAACACTCAAAATATACATTTAATTAGGGATATGTTACCATGAGAAGATGAAGTATATGAAGTAGTTTGCTTTAAATTATGTGTAGAGATATAGGTTTACCATTTTTGAAATTGGTATCAAATAGATTTGAATTTTGATAAAATAGTTTATATACCTCAATTATATCTTCACACCTATCCAAAGTAAGTAAAATCATTAAGAAATGGGCACTTGAGCAAAGAGAAAATGTATTTACAAGACATGCCACTTCAATTTATTTTTCAAACAATTTTAACTCTCTCTCTCTCTCTTCTACCTTTGCAAAGAAAGGGTGCACCATTTCATGAACTGCTAGCTACCCTTTAAGATTTTGAAATAAAACTTGACCTAAAAAACATTCAAAAATGGACATTTAACGGTTATATATCATTCATAAATCATTTCGCAAACTCATAATTCATCGCCTTTTAGAAGTCATGAACTTGCACTTCAATCAGCTTTAAGATTAATGCATTTGGTTTGCAAAGCTTGCATAAGTCAACCACTTTCAAGGTGCAAAGGGAACCAATCCTTCTGTGAGGATTTGCGCTTCACATAGATCTTTCGTTTTCTCTTTTGCCTATGACATCATGCAATGTGCAAAGCTAAATCAATATGCAAAATGCCTTTCTATTCATCAATTTTCAAGGCTTGTGCAATTTTTTATGTATTCAACGCATCAAACATAAATCTCACCAGATGTTGCAAAAATATCGACAATGTTTCCCCTACATGTTACATCTACCAAAAAAGATAACTAAGAAAAGAATTATGCAAGATAAAGTGCAATGCAAGAGGACGAAATAGATAATAAGAAATTTGAATCTTTCTTCTTAACAAGCACAAAGATGATGGCATTTTCCACTCATGTGATCTCAAAGTAAAACCTCTTTAGAAATCTAGACAAGTCTAGATGGGGAAATACAAGGTAGAGGTATATTGGCTCAACTCAATGCTTTGGTTTGAGCACAAGCCTTCTAGAAGTAGGCATAGAGAGATATAAACTTGCATGGATGGTTACATAGGTAGCCACTATCCATGTTGTGGGTTATCAATCATATGTGGGCCAATACA
>CM035414.1:161380708-161543208 GCA_020310875.1 Ceratopteris richardii | reverse complement strand
AAGAAATCAATAATCAAAACATCCTCTGTTCAACTATATAAATAACTTACATCAAAACCGTTCTATAAAAATGAGCATAACTTAATTAAAAAGTCAAAACTGTGCCACTTAGGCAAAGGCCATGTACCCATGCCACCGCCTATCAAGCACCCATGTCTGAAGAACTTCAGCAAGATACAATCTAACTTTCCACACCAAACACATAGAGAGAATACTGCAGCACCGACAGATCATCATATTCAGGTTTAGGCATCATTTCTTCTTTGCCGCAGACTTAGTGACCTTAGCACCTGATGCCTCTTTCTTCTCAACAGCCTTGATAACGCCCACAGCAACAGTCTGACGCATATCACGTACTGCAAAGCGCCCAAGTGGAGGATATTCTGCAAAGGTTTCAACCGTCATAGGCTTAGTAGGAATCATCTTGACAAAGCCAGCATCACCATTCTTCAGAAACTTTGGCTCCTTCTCAAGCTCTTTTCCAGAACGACGATCAATCTTTGTAAGAATCTCAGCAAACTTAACAGCAATATGAGACGTGTGACAATCAAGAACCGGGGCATAGCCATTGCCAATCTGACCGGGGTGATTCATTATAATAACCTGCGAGGTGAAATTAGCAGCCTCCTTAGCAGGGTCATTCTTTGAGTCAGAAGCCACAAATCCACGCTTGAGATCTTTTACAGCTACGTTCTTAACATTGAATCCAACGTTATCACCAGGTAAAGCCTCAGTTAGAGCTTCATGATGCATCTCTACTGACTTCACCTCAGTTGTCAGACCAGTCGGAGCAAAAGTAACAACCATGCCTGGCTTAAGGACACCAGTTTCCACCCTTCCCACAGGAACAGTCCCTATACCACCAATCTTGTAGACATCCTGGAGGGGAAGACGAAGGGGCTTATCAGAGGGCCTCTTGGGCTCTTGAATCATATCTAAGGCTTCGAGGAGGGTTGGCCCCTTGTACCAATCGAGGTTTGATGACCTCTCAATCATATTATCTCCCTCAAACCCAGAGATCGGCACAAACGGAATCTTATCCGGGTTGTAGCCAACTTTCTTCAAATAAGCAGAAACCTCCTTTGTAATCTCGTCATACCTTGCCTTCGAATACTTGGGAGTAGTTGCATCCATCTGAACAATAGAATCCGACTTAGTATGCCGCAAAATAAAGTACTGGAGAAGTAAGTAAACAATGAGCACAGAATGTAACCTTATTACAACAGCAAATCATCTGCTTTACACCTAGGGTGAAAGCAAGCAGGGCGTGCTCACGTGTTTGGCCATCCTTCGAGATACCAGCCTCAAAGCCACCGGTCGTTGAATCAATAATCAAAACGGCACAATCCGCCTGTAATATCAGAAAGTAAGACCAATCGTAGAAAGATGATAAAATAGTTCACATGTAAAGAACATACTTGAGATGTGCCGGTAATCATATTCTTGATGAAGTCACGATGACCAGGTGCATCAATGACAGTACAGTAATATTTGGTGGTCTCAAATTTCCAAAGGGCAATATCAATGGTAATGCCACGTTCGCGCTCAGCCTTTAACTTGTCAAGCACCCAAGCATACTTGAATGACCTCTTATTCATTTCAGCAGCCTCCTTCTCAAACCTCTCAATGACACGCTTGTCGATACCTCCGAGTTTGTAGATCAGGTGGCCAGTTGTCGTCGACTTGCCAGAGTCGACATGCCCGATGACCACAATATTGATGTGTGTCTTCTCCTTTCCCATGACTAATGCAATCAAACAAAGAGGAGACGTGAGGGGGAAACACTTAGATGGAAGTTTAAGAATCAATCAGCATTGGCAGGTGGAATTCTTGCAGTAAAAGTTTGAAATCTTTCAGGGGCTCTGAGCAACAACTCCAACTCATACGACGCTTAAATAACATATGCTTCACGTATAACCATACCGAAATGCTAAACAGATCAACCATATCAAAGTGAAAAACAGATCAGCAGCTCTGCCTGGTGATGTGCCCCACTAATGAAAGGGAAAAATTAAATGCAGTGGTATGAAGTGCTCGGAGAAGATCATTCTTCAAAATAAACCTTGTGCATCTACGTCGCTGACTACGAACACGCATGAGCATGAAATAACCAACAGAGCACGATAACCAAATTCAGATCGTTCGGACATGCAAGGCAAAAACGCATAGTACTCACCTGCAAATGTCTCTTACACCTGACTCCGCGAGTTCGCCTACTGCTAGAGCCGGCCAAGGTAAGTGATGAAGGACTGAGCGACGAGAGGGCTTATAAACCCTTACCCCTAACCCTAGAACAGCGAGGGTATGATTTGGCGTTAGATTTTTCATAGCAACGGCGGAGATCTTGTCCATTGTGAACTGTTGGATGGCTGATCGGACAGCCCAGATACCGCCGCTTCCTGTTCCAGAAAGAATGGGACTTGCGCCGCACGAAGTCCAACGTGATGGCGGAGGCCCATTATTTTGCCCCACGATGAACGCCTTTGAAAAAAGGTCCCGACTCCCGTTTCCTTGTGACTCATGAATGAGTAAAGAATCAATATCATGTCATTGCACCAAGAAGCCCTATGTATTAGCTTGGCTCCATGGGCCTTCCGCCTCTTGAAGTGGGGGAGAAGGTTCAATCTTCACTTATGTATGATAGTGTGAGCCTAAGGTGAGTGTGAACCATGTTATATCCACTTGAAATTCCTTGCTTTCTGGTTGTCCTTTTTTGTGTTACTTTCGAGGAAGTGTGACCCCGTTTTGTGGGATACAGAGGGTCTCATAATTACTATGCAATTGCAATTTCAAAGTTAAATCTTAGGGAGTAGACGTCGGCTGAACCTCCATTTAAAAGAAAAAAAAGAAACCCTATGCGTATATTATCTCAATATGTCGATCTAGGATGGATTCACACTCTTTCGTTGGGAATTTAGGCCCAAAACACCATGTTTTGGTAAAAAGAAAGGTCAAATACTTCTTAGTGTGAAAGAGGGGGGTTAGGGCACCTTTGTAATTTGGAAAGCCCCACCATATGGAAATGATGTGTTATGACTCTATGAGAATAGTGGTGGTCATCAAAAAGGAGTCCATTTATAGAAGAATGTTGCACATAAGAAGATCAAATGAAGGGCTAAAGGTGAATGAAGAAAGGCAAAGGAGATAAAGACTAACATAAAAACACACAAAAAAATTTGGAAACCCACAGGCACTTTTGTGAAATGCCTCTTTAGGTTAAGTCATCAATTTACTCATATTTTTTCGGATGTATTGATTGTGTAATTCTCGAGATCATGGGAAGGCCTTCAAATGTATATACTTCGATCATCATAGTTAAGATAGCACAATAACAAGGTTAGAATAGCTCTACCGTTAGTGTAAGACTATCTTTAACTAAACCAGCTATTTTGATGTGAACAAAGCCGCCCACTGTTGTATAAAATTCAATGAGGGCTCAATTTTGTAGACTTTTCACTCTTGTAAAAAGTGAGCTCCTGAGAAACCTCATAATTCTCTCATATTCTCCATCTTTCTTTTTCTTCCTTGCTCAGTTGGAGTGGATCTGGTGAGAAAAGTTGTCCCACATGGGTATTCAGTCATTGAAGGGTCCTCTTCATGTGTGCATAGAGAGCTCCAAAACAAGGTAAGACAAGTCTCACCAATCTTTCAAAGTTTGTACTCTCTCTCTCTCCAAGTTATTATTTTTGTAGATTTGAACATAGTAACATGTAGAATTTTGATATGCAACAAGACAAGTTGTATATTGGATGCGCATGGAGATATTTTTGTCTAAAAGTATGTAGGCCTAAAAACTTTGAATGTCACTCTTTCTTCTTCCTTCTCTCTCCAAACATAGGATTTCTTTCTAGGTTTCTATGCCATGGACCAAATAGGTACTCGGATTGAGAATTTGGTGTTATGCATTGATGTTGGTAAGTGACTCTTCAGAGGCTTAAGAGTCTATATCTAACACCTTTGGTGTCTTTGTCGAGGATCTAGACCTATGTTGATGAAGGAGAAACCTAATTCACTTATATAGAAGGTGAAAAAGTGCTTGTAGTTCCTAAGATTGAAACATTCACCAAGAGCCTCATCTTGTAAGGTAAATTTTAAATTTCTACCACAAAAACATAGACTTTTGGTGTTATTTCAGCTTATGGAAGCTTAAGACGAGAAGAAAAGAAGTCTCGGAAGGGTGTTTGATGGTTTCAAGTGGTAGCTTATAAATACAAAATCTTGGCATTGGAAGCTTCTTTGTACTTTTATGTGTTGGAATTGACCTCATTTGCATGAAAAATCGAGAGAGAGAGAGAGAGTTATAATACAGAGGAGAGAGAACAAAAATTCAAAAGCTTGTTGCATCATGTAGGCTCAACCTTTTCATATGAAAATTCATGTATAGTTAAAAGAGTGAGAGAGAGAGTTATACTAGAGAAAGGAGAGAGAACAAAAATTCAAAAGCTTGTTGCAAGGCTCAACCTTTTCATATGAAAAGTCATACGTAGCATATTTGAGCTAAGAACTCTCACTTACGCGAATTTCAAGGCTTTTGGATGTGTGTATAGGGAGATATGAGTGTCAAAATTTTCATTTAGGTGTTTCTAGATAAAGCTTGTGTTCCTTTTTTTTTTTGCATATTCTTGTTCTACACCCCCAATAACATAGTAGAGGACTCATCAGAACAACCCCTAATAACATAGTAGAGGACTCATCAAACTTGAAAAATGGACCAAAATTGTGAAAAAAAAATCAGAGCACTCATCTTCTTTGTGCACAACGAGTCACATTGAGCAAGAGCCATCACAATTTCCCCAAGCCATCGTGAGGGCTATGGGCCATTGCGATAATTAGAGAAATAACCATTGTGATTTTGTAATCCAAAGGGTGTGGCGACATCGATCAACCTCCATCGAATCAACAAACATTGTGAGAGCTCTAGGCAATCAGTAATCGCCATTGGCCGTCAGGAATCACATTTGCCCAAGGAAATATGAGTTGGAAAATTGAAATGCATGATCAAGGCATCATGAATTTGCTCCGCCTAGCCTAATGGCTAATGCCTTGATGCTGTGGGAGGAGGTCCTAAGTTCAAGTCTTGGCTCGACATGTCAATGAATCTCTCATGATGGGTGCCTCTACCTTACAAGATTGGGTGTGTGTATTTTCAATTCATTGTACTCTCAAAAAAAAAATCATTTTATACAAACATTGCCATCATCTTTCGGGAGGAAGTCCTAAGTTCAAGTCTTGGCTCGACATGTCAATGAATCTCTCATGATGGGTGCATCTACCTTACAAGTTTGGGTGTGTTGAGAGTTCCATGCTCCACCCTTTTGTCCCAAGTCCACTTTCATTCTCATGCAAGCACATATATCCCACATGCAAGGGAATTCTCCAAAACTTCATATAAGCAAGGCCTCCCTTCATTCCACACAAGCCATTCCACTCTAGCTCATTGCCAAGAGTGTGCTCCCACTCCTCATGGAGTCTCTATGCTCATAGAGCATTCTTTGTAAGTTCATTTCTATTTATTTCATTCATCATGTTTGCTTATCTTTTGTTCCTTCCTCCTTAGTTTGATTAATGTGTGATTAATAGTAGATTAGGAGTTGTTTTCTTTATTTCAACAGGATGTGTGTATTTTCAATTCATTGTACTCTCAAAAAAAAAATCATTTTATACAAACATTGCCATCATCTTTCGGGACATCACTAAGGATAGTAGCCATCGTGACCATTGCTATGGGACATCGTGGTTTCTCACATACATCGCTATTGCTATGGGACATCGTGGTTTCCCACAGAAATCATGTATATTGAAAATTTGTCTTTTTTTGGATTTTTTATTTACATTGTTCTAATCCTTGCCCCTTTTCTGCGTGGTTGTGACAACAAAATTGATGTAAGCTTCAATTAAGATTAACTCATAAATTAGGGCTTTTGAAGGAGGCTTCACACTACCTGACATCTCTCGGGGACTTCAACTTGCCAAAAAATGGTCCAAATATTCTTATTTAGTCATTTCGAAGCTAAGGGAATGAGCGACACATCATTTGGTGTGTGTGTCTGTATATGAGATAGAGATCAAAGGGTGTGTGTACACATACATACCTTCTTATCCAAACAAAACACCATGAAATAAAAACATGTTGCCAAAGAATTCGTTTGATGAAAAGGTACAACCTACAAAAACAAAAGTTTGCATCGAAGTGTAAACATTCAATTCGAAGTTCCAATATGATACACTTTCACTTTATCGCTCTTTAATTGCCATATTGAAAATAGATTACAAAACAGTTTGAAGATTTCAAAGTTTGAAGGTTGTTCTTGTACTAATTCGCATATGAATATCAAATTCTTAAAGCATATCTTTATAGCAATTGGCATATTCAACGTAGTAATCCATATGTGAAGAAACATAAAAACATAACCCATCTTGGTAAGCCTTATATGTTAAGCTCATAAAAGCACAATTTCTTATGGCAGACGCACACATTCATTATTAGAGCACAACATATTGAATATAACTATGGCAATGTCGAACTTCTTTGTAATGTCTTCTTGTAAGATGTAAGCAACTTTTGCTTTGTGGGATTCGGGGGTCTTATGGGTGCTAAGCTCATTCACTTAAACAATTGTTCTTTCGATTGGTTCAAGTTCAAATGAGTAGGTTATTACCGAAATTCCTTTTGAAAAAAGAAAACTATGGAAATTTTGTTAGATATACTCAATACTCCATTTTCATGTGACCGCAAATGATCCATGGTACTCTAAGTTGTATGGCCCCCATTATGAGGAGAAGCCATTATGAGAGTTCAAACATTTGTGATGAGGTCTACTTGAGATGAGCAAAAGTTCTAGATGATCTAAGTGAGTCTAGTCAGAAGGCTAGTCAGGGCTTATACTTTAGTCACATCAAATAGATGAAAAGGGAGTAGACATTTTCACCAAGGCTCTGGGGAGAGAGCAATTGAATCAACATCTTCCAAAGCTTGGCATTATACCAAGAAGGTACTTCATCGTAGGTGGACATTGAGGGGGGGTGTTAGATATACTCAATAATCCACCTGCATATGACCACAAATGATCCATGGTACTCTAAGGTGTACGACCCCCATTATGAGGAGAAACCATTGAGAGATTCTGGACATTTGTGATGAGGTCTACTTGAAACCAACAAAAGTTCTAGATAATCTAAGTGAGTCTAGTCAGAAGGCTAGTCAAGGCTTATACTTTAGTCACATCGGAATTTCGATGTATGACAATTTAGTAGTCAACCAATCTTGAATTATGGTGATTTGTCCAAGATTCTGGGGGTATGACAGCTTGGTAGTCAACCAATTCAGAATCATGGTGATATGTCTAGAATCTCGAAGGAAGTTCGGAGTTCAACAGAAAACATGTCTAGAATTACGATGAACAGTTCGATAGTAAACCTATCTGGAATTATGGTGACTAGTTCGGTAGTCAACCTGTCTTGAAGCTTGATTACCAGTTCGATGGTCCAAATTTGTCCGGTGGTCTAAGTTTTGTTTGGAGATCTACTCAATCTAGTAATTATAGATATTCCAAATTTACAGATGATCTTGATGGTGTGGAGGTGATCTCCGGGTGGATCATGTCCAATAGTGACACACATAGTGTATGAAGCTAGTGAGTGTTGGAAGGTTTATGCGGTCAAAATCTGAAGGTGAAGGTGAACTTGGGTGTGGAGAGGAGAGATGTGATGATTTATTATGGGAAGGGGAACATATGAATGCAAGATAAATCCATTAACATGAATGATGAGTACAAAAGAAAACCATACACATGAATCGATTTCAAAAGGAAGAATGGTCCAAAAATGGAGCTTCTAAAAATTTAATTCATATGCATGGGTTCTTGTGGATGGTATGTATGCATGATGAGAACAAAAGAAAGCCATACACATGAATCGATTTGAAAGGAATAATGGTCCAAAAAATGGAGCTTCTTATACACTTCCAAAATTGAAACATATGCATGGGTGTTTGTGGATAGTATGAATGCATGTGGGTCATGATTTATGAATAAATAGAAACTTATTTTGTCAATCTCAATGGATAACCCTCACTGGTTCAACGGAAGATTACGAAACCTTCTCACACATAGAAAGAGATAAAAGGAGACATGTAAAAACATATAAGAGACTAAGAGACAAAAGAGTAAGAGATAAGAGACAAGAGACATGAATTAAAAGAGATTGTAATGAAAGACATGTACATGAGTGTTGTGATATGTCAAGCTAAGCAATATATTGATCAAAGACGGTCCACACGACCCTCCCACCATGATAGTTCAACCGAATGCTGCACGTGAGATGATAGGTTCCACTTCATTGATCGTATATCTTTCAAGGAGCATAATGTCTAACTAAAGGAGTCTAAGACTCATAAAACCAACTCTAACTCAATCACAAACTCCGGTGAGGGTGAGTAAAGATAGAGAAACCATTGGATTTATGAGCCTATCCTAGTTTGGAAGTCTAACTTAAAGTTGATTCTATGAACTAAGCTCTTACTAGCCCACCTTGGATCCTCACACGCTCAACTGAGGGTGATCATCTCAAGGAAACCATGTGCTAGCAAGGGTCTTGTGGATGCCTAACAATGATGCTCTATGAATTTGGAGGGGGTTTTTATAGTTTTTTGAATGAATTTGAGCCCTTGGATCTAGGGAAATCAATCTCAACCCTAGGATCAATCGCTTTTCATTACAACCATTGGATTTATCAAATGGATGGCTAGGATTGGTTCTTTATATGATATCTAAGGAAAAAGGTTGGGAAATAGGCATCTTCATTCTCCACCATTGGACCTAGGGAATCTCTTGACCATCAGATCGGTGTTGACATCAATTTGGATAAGATAAGCTGCTAATTTTGGAAGAACTTTACATTATTGATCTTTGGTCATGAAAATAAGCTTATCTGATGAAAAAAATCATGGATCCTCCTTGCTTTAAGCTTTAAACTTGTGGATCCTTGAATGTGATCTCATATTGATCGTACAACATGGTTCAATCATTGTTTGCCATGTGGTAGTCCTTCGAGCCTTCAACTTGCAAATTCTAAGAAACTAGAGTGACCTTGAAAACTGGATTTTGTGCTCTTTGACCCTCCAAATATCCTTTGATGAAGATGAAAATTTGGAGGGCTATATTTTGAAAGGTCTCCTTTAGGAATATGCAGAAAAAACTCCCATCTAAATCCCCCTTGTACAAGTTTGAATACGTTTGGAAGTTTGAAAGGTGGCATGTCTAGGAAGGTCTGATAGCCTTGAATTTTGTACAATATATGTAGCCACATATGATCTTTATACATGCCAAACCATATGGCTAACAAAAATTCCTATACAAGATTTTATAGGGTCTAAGTGGAAAAAATACATTTTTAGAAAATGCACATAGCATATCAATGCCTTTGATAGGCTTTACAAGTATATGAAATTTTATGTCATTTGGCGACATTGAAATTTTTGCCCTAATTTCCAAATTTTGACCAGGTTTGACCGCTGTCAAAGAGATTCTTTCTCATATGTGGATTTTGCATTACTTTATATTTACATATGAATTGTGTGGAACTTATGGATTGCAATATTGAAGGCATGATGCAGCAACAGAAGGAAGAGAGGCCTTGATTGACCGCTTAGAATCCAGATGTCTATAGTTGGGAGTGGATGCAAAAGATACATTAAGAGGTTGAAGGCCTTCATATCGTGAAATATTATTGGATTTCCGTGCATGATTAGATGTTCACTACTCAAAGAAACTTTTCACTAAATATCTAGAAATTGAAATATTTTTACACTTTTTTCAACACAATACTCTAAGCACAACTCGTCATATAGTTTCAAACAAGCCCCAAATGAAACCATAAAAATAGCTGCTCGAAGATTTAAACAATGTCCACAGATGTCCAATCACAGAGAGACCCTCTCAGCAAAAGATGATATCCTTGTTCTTAGATGGATTGACTAATGGGACTTTGAACCTTAGTCTATGTAAAATGGTTGTAGACATTGAGTGAGTGTCTCCGAGAATGCATTGAACTATAAGACAACCTAGTAGATGACCTCAAAAATACACAAAGCTCCACTAAAACAAAAGACACTAGGAGTACTGTAATGTCTAGTTCAAGTAATGTGGAAGAATTAGCAGAATTGGTAGCTAAGAAGTTAGGTGTGCACGAACAAAGAAACTATCAGAACCCGCCCATGAGAATGCCAATGCTGAGAAGATGCAACCTGTACAGTGGAGACCATCCATCTCATACTTGTACAAGAGGAGGTTTAGGCATGCAACAATCTTACGACCTACAACAGACAACCACCCCAAGGACCCAACTTGTATTTTCATATTGAGCAGAAATACACCAACCACACTAATGAGAATTGCCCATTCAACAAACAATCAAGGCCAATAACTCAACCCCAATACAGACCTTATGGATATCCTCCTAGAGAGCAAGGTAGAGAGATTCCTAAATACCACCCCTATTTGGGACCACAAGGAGTACCTAGGCCATATGACCAAGGAGGATATGGACAACCACAACTAGTGTTAGGACAACAACCACCCCATCCACAAAATGTAGTGCCTGTCAAATACACTCAACCAGAAGAAAATATGGAAAGAGCCATACTTCCAGCCACAGCTTTAGCTAGTGCAAAAATGACAAATCAAGGATGTGAGTAGAACCAGGAAGAATTTTATCCTTATGATGCCATTATGATAGAGTATGACCAAACCTATAAACAACAATATTATGGTTATGAAGGGTATGCCAATTCTTATGGATCAGAATATGCGAACCTGATGTATACTACACCTAAAACACCAACTCCAATGAGACCACCTATTAGACCACCTGCACCAAGGGGACCATGTGATAAATGCAGCGGAGATGACTTATAAGGGAATGTACATTGCCATACAACCCACCACCTCCTAGAACATGGGAGGGGTATTGCAATGATTGTGGCAAGGAGCATTTGTTTAGAGACTTCGTGAAAAACCCCAATAAGGTTCATAACACTACCCAGATTAATGTAATAGAAGTGATCGAATCATCTAGAAGTGATAAAGAATAATACACAGTGCCACTAAAACCTGGAATGGATAAAAGCTTAGAGCCTAAGATACAGATAGTCGAGGATTCAGAAGACCTACGGGAAACTAACCAAACAAAGAAGACACAAAGTTGGAAGACTAGAAGAGAAAAACTCAAATATAAATGTTTGAAGAAGAAAACTGAAGAGAATAAGAAAGCTGTAAAGGAAAGTAAGAAACCTCTAGAGCAGGAAGTGCAAGGAAACGCTCATCAGAAGACCCAAACACAGAGGCTAGACAAACCAAGATCAATTCTAGCAGATTTAGTGCCGAAAGACCTGGATATGTGGTTGAAGGCTTATCAGTCCTGAATCACAACCGCACCAAGCATAGAGAAACATGAGAAACTCTACCCACAAGGAGAGCTAGAGAAGGAGAGACTGGCAATATGCAGGAAGCTCATAGAGATAGCTCAGAACACACTAGAAAATACTACCCCAATCCTTCCAAAGACAAGAATACCTGAAAGCCAGTTCAATGAATGTCTAAAAATTAACAGTCGAGAACAACTAAGAATACCAAAAGAGGAGCATAGTGAATAAGAACAATAGAGTAACCGGGTTGAACATATTTCTGTAATTCCAGAACTAGAGGCCAATTGGCTACAAGACTTGTGGGCTAAGATTCAAGAAGAATGATGGAAAAAGAATGAGAGTTCAACACCACCCTTTGAGGAAGGACACTGGGGAAATAACAAATTTAGAAGAAGTGTATGAAGAAGTTTCTATGTTAGAACGAAATAGGGAAGGGTCAAGCAACATATCCACACTACCAAATTATATGGGAGAATATGAGAAAGAGTCTATAATATTCCATGATGCCACTATCTGGGGCAAGGAAGATGGACCTCACACAACTTAGCAGAGCTTAAGAAGACTACGGTACAATGCTTATTGACAATAGAAGAATTACTACGAGCCAAGCCCGAATTGTGGAAGCAATTAGCTGGACACTTGTCAATAGAAACGAGAGAGCCTACAAAGCAAAAGAGAGAAGCTAAAGCTCCAGCAACCATTCAAATCCCAATTGATAAAGTTGGAGAATTTAGTGAGGGAGATGAAGTTAATACATGCCTACCCATCATCTTTGACGGATATATGACCAAAGCCATCTTAGACACAGGAGCTGGTGTAGGCATAGCTACAAAAGGGATTTGGGAAAAATGGGGAAAACTAGCCTTATGACCCACATGCATGAAGGTTTAACTAGCAGATGGTCACGTAGAAAGACCCCTAGGAATAGTGGAGAAGATTAAGTTGATTACCTGTAGAGTAGAGTTTGAACATACTCTGGCTATATGTCAATTTGGAAAAGCGAATAATTATAAAATGATATTGGGATGACCTTTTATGAGACAACTCAGAGTAGTACAAGATTGGGGAAGAGATGCATTGTATTTACAACACCAAGGGACAACCACAAAGATAAATTTTGCATACCTTTTCTTATAGGATGTGCCCTCACTACAATGGAATCCCATACATAAAGAAGAAGATGATTTGTCCATTCATAGCGTAGGATCAAGTGATCAATCATGGATGCACGAAGATGCTCGATTATGGATGTGCAAAGAGGCAAAACGAGAAGAAAACAAAACTCATTTGTGGCCAATCGGACACCACAATTACCGACCATAGATGATCCATTGTATATGCCTCAAATTTTCCCAGATGAAGCGTCTGAACCACATGGATGGATGGAAATCTTAGCCACCTTAGATGTGTGTGTAAATGAGGAAGTGTTAACCATGAATGAGTGTGCGGATGAAGAAGGTTATGATGTAAAGCTTTACATGGTAATCCTTCAAGAAGTGGAGGTAGGAGAATTACTAGAAAAGGAATGGAGGGAGGAGTATGAAAGCATAAAGATGGAATCAGAAGTCGATTAAGAGGAACAATATTTAGAAGAGATTGAGGCAAAAAAGGAAAAGGACATTCCAAAAGTACTCACAGTAGGAGTGGTCCCAACAAGACAAGACAAAGAGGAAACATTAAATAAGGCAGAGTAGCCACTAGATCTTTTTGAAATGCCAAAACACTTCAAAAGATACGAAGTAGAAGAGTGAAAAATAGCTATTCAAATGCCCAAAAGAGAAGCAACTGATGGAGAAGCTTATGATAATAAGGAACAAACTAAGAAAGTGATAGTAGCCATGGAAGAAGAGGAATAGAGATGTACCTACATTGGAAAAGATGTATCTCTGAATGAAGAACAAGAATTGATAGAACTAATGAGGGAATATAGGGATGTATTTGCATGGACCTACAAAGACCTCAAGGGAGTAGATCCATCCATTTGTTCCCATAGAATCCCAATGAAACCTAATGCAAAACCCTCGAAGTAGTGCCCATACACATATAATAATGTCTATTCGGCAAATATTAAAGAGGAGATAGAAAAACTATTAGCAGCTGGATTCATTTATGAGATAGAGCACACAGAATGGATGTCACCTTTAGTGGTAGTACCCAAGAAATGGAAAATGAGAGTCTGTATTAACTTTAAAAAAGTGAATGCAACTACTATCTGTGATAACTACCCATTACCAATCACCGACCATCTATTGGAAAGAGTTGCAAGCAAGGAAGTCTATAGTTTCCTTGATGGACTTTCAAGTTATAACCAAGTAGCCATTGCTACAGAGGACCAACATAAAACAACGTTTTCAACTGAATGGGGAGTATATGCTTTTCAAGTGATGCCATTCAGGCTCACCAATGCCCTTGCAACTTTTCAAAGACTAATGTGTCATGTATTCAACGAATTTTTAAGGAAGAGTATGTAAGTATATGTAGATGATTTGTGCACTTATTCCAGTCATAGAAGAGAACATATTCCAGAATGAAGGAGGATATTTGAGAAATATAGACAATATTGAGTATGTTTGAACCCAGAAAAGTGCGTCTTTATGGTAAGGCAAGGAAAGATCTTGGGACATATTGTATCAAAGAACGGAATTTCCATAGATGAGGATAAGACTAAAGTAACCCTAGACTTAACTAGACTTAAAAATGCAAAGGAAGTACAAGCCTTTATGGGTCACTATGGATACTATCGTTGATTTATCCACATGTACGCTATAATTGGTAAACCTCTTTATGGGTTATTGACTCAATTCATGTGGATGGATGAATGTGAGACAGCATTTAATGAACTAAAATGATGATTAATACAACACCTATCTTGAATATACCTAATTAGAACAATCCATTCCACATCCATGTGGATGCATCTAATTATGCAATAGGATGCAGACTAGCTGAACGAGCAGATGAAGGGAAATTAGATCATCATATCGCATACACCAATAGACAACTAAACCAAGTGGAAAGAAATTATACCATCACTAAACGAGAAGGCTTAGGAATGGTGTATGCAATCAAGAAATTTTGACATTACCTCTTAGCTAACAAATTCAAGTTCTTTATCGACCATCAAGCCTTATTGTATCTGGTCAATAAGCCTTGCAATATGGGAAGATTAGTGAGATGGTTTCTATTGCTAATGGAATTTGATTTTGAAGTAGTAGTCAAAAAAGGGAATACTCATGTGAGAGTGGATCATCTGTCTCACATGACACATGGAGAACCACCCAACGGAGTGGCTGATGATCTACTAGATACATACTTATTCAACCTAGAAGTATGTTTGGAATGGGCAGAAAAGTTGATTCCAATGATAATGGAGCTAGAAGAGTCCAAACACCACTAAGGCTCAAAAAAGGATGATCAAGTGTCAGATTACCAATAAGTGTATCAATGAGTAAATTGACCACTATATAGTTGAAAAAAAACCCAAAAATCTCCATTGCATATAACCAGTTACCCGAAAGAAGCCAGCTAGGCTTATCGAGCACCTATGAAGAACTAGCATACATCTTCTATGGCAAAGCTGGCTAAGTCTTCCACCTACATCACCAATGAAGGCCCAACATCTAGGTGTCTCCCAATTAAGAAAACCTCACCACGATCCTCTTTATCAAACATAAAAGGCTTTATGCAAAGAATGTTACCACTATATCAACAACCACATGGACATACATAAGCAATATCCACAAAGGCATACATAGTGTGTATGTACTCAATATATGCAATAAGATGGCATTGGAAAGGCTCAGTTCGCAACCCAAATACTAGCAAAAAAACCTACAAGTGTCTATCAACTCTATTCTTTAGGCTAAAAGAATTGCATAAGCTTGTGGTGGCTGCTCCCAGAACAATAAAACCTTTCAAGAAACCTCTAGATTTACTAGTATGGCTGCAAACACAACCCCAAAGGTGAATATTCATGGTCTGAGAAGTACAAAGAGCACTCTTCCTGATTTTCTTGAAACTTTGTAAAGAGAACTATGCATTAAAGTACTCCAAAATGGCTCTAAGAATCACCCCAAAAATGCTTCCAAACAGACTTTGATGAAGCTTTGAGGGCCCGAAACATGTTCAAGGTAATGTTAACTATAGTCTTTCCCTTCTTCAAGCACCACAAGAGTGTAGCTTAATGGCAAGAGATTTTTGGTTAAGCAAGCTCTAGGGGGAACAATATGGGGATGATGACCTCTCTGGAAGTACTGAGAACCTTTGTCTTCCTTCATCATTGAGGTCTTCCCTCGCATGCAGCCAAGGACACCAATGATGACTTTGGTGACTCGGAAGACAAGGTATGCCAATGCCTATCCTTGGTCACCACCTTAGTCTAAGCCTTGGAGAAAGCCTTGGGTGGGTGGGCAGGTGCTCACTTCGCTTGCACAAAAGGAACAAAGCTTTTGCATTCGAATGCTCTGATACCAATGAAGTATTTTGATACGGATGTAGCTCAATGGAATCTCCTTCTTGACAGCTCCACGACGATACCCTTGATGTAGAAAACATAGATCCAGATTCCACACGTACTACTTGCATAGCCTACAAAATACACAGAAAACACAGTACATAGAGAGCAACAACATAGATTTCTTGGATGTTATAAATGTGATCGAACATGCACTCTGTGGCTGACTAGGCCACTCTATGTTTTATGAAATAACATATACAAAAGTGTTCAATGTCCATTTGGCCTTTCACATGGACACTAATGGTAACACTATGATATAGAGGTGTGATGCATAACATGGTATTCATTTGATATCAAAAGGCACGGGATCGAAGGTGAAAAGGGTGTCTTAATTACCCAAACAAAAGCAACCAAGTTCATAATAGAGGACCAACCCTATATTATATGCAAGATTTTATGTTTTGGGAAAAGGACTTGCATGTTTCTTGATACCTTGCAATCTTATGCTGGTAAATATTTGACATCGTAGAAACTTGTCTATTTGCCTTCAGAAATGCCTTTGATTTAATACAAATGTTTCCAACTTTGGAATTGGACCACTCAAGAGAAATGGGGCGCAGTTTTAGATTTGACCCACTTATAAAAATACCCTAGAATTATATTTATGAGAAATAGGGTTCAATTTTTAGAGCTGAACCACTTTCATTTAACTCCATGCATGTTTTGATAATGTAAATAATTTCCCATTCAAAACATGTAGGCTGCTTTGAGAGATTTGTAAAAAATCTATGGACAAATAAATTCTTGTATAATGTCTTATCTCAACGTGATCTTTATGTAAACGAAATGGCCATGTAGGGATAAGAAAGACATGCCAAAGAAGTTAAATTGAATAGATTCTTGAATGATTTGATGAAGAAAGTGAAGAAACCGGAGTTGTCATAGTAGAAAGAATAGTTGAAGTCATTAGAGGCCTTACAAATCATTGACATTTTCTCAGTATGTTTCTCATTGTTTGCATTTTTTTCTCAACTCTATCTACTAGTCTATTTTATTGTGCTATCATTTGTTAGAGAAACACTTCAAGAAAACCTAATTCTTGTCACCCACATTAGCATGCTTGTCACATCAGATCTTGATTATATAGCCTTCATCAGATATTGCACTCGGTCACTTTCAAGTTCAAGAGTGCAAGTTCTCAAGTTTAATTACATGATATGGTAAATAGCTTTGTCTTTGAAATAATAGATATCTAGAAGAAGCTTCCAAAGGAGTATATCTATGCTCGTTTTGGATTATACCAATATGCATACAATTTTATGATGAAGACATCATCCAACTTTCCAAGGTCATAGATTGCATGGTTGCAAATCCTATGGTTGGAATGGAAGTTTCTACAACATGGATTTAACCCTCATATATTTGACATCTCTTGTTTCTGATCTCTTTCCTTCTTTGTGTTGATATATTTAGGTAGTGATGTGTGTGAACACTCTAGGACCGCCGGGGCACTTTTTTCCCTCTTTAGG
Source organism: Ceratopteris richardii (assembly GCA_020310875.1). Lineage (NCBI taxonomy): Eukaryota > Viridiplantae > Streptophyta > Polypodiopsida > Polypodiales > Pteridaceae > Ceratopteris > Ceratopteris richardii. The sequence goes on along the minus strand of CM035414.1, from coordinate 161,525,801 downwards.
AGGTTTTTTTCCCCCAGCTTGTATATACGCCTATTGCCCTAATGGGCTACTTATCTTTGTACATTCTCTAGTAATACATTCAGTATTGTGTGTTTGTGCTCCAAGCTTCTTCTTCTTCCTTGTGATGTTTGCGTGCTTTCGCAGACGTCTATCTCCAACAATTGGTATCAGAGCAGGTTGTCGCTTCTTCTAGGGCGCCATCGACACTCCTCCGTTTGCAGTCTCAGATTCGCACGAAATTTGGTGAGCATACTCAGGGTGTTTCCGAGATCAAAACAGCTTGGCTGTGTGGTGCCGAAATCGTGATATGAGCTCGTTTCAAGCTCCAAACGCACTATCGTAGCGCTTGTGCAGGCTATTTCGTCCTTTTGTGCCAAAGGTATATACCAGTTTTTGTTCGCCAGTTTAAGCGTCTCGAAGTCTGCTACAGGTCTAGCAGAACTCGTCTGGGCAGTTCCGTTCAACTTTTTGAGATACAGTCAATTTTCTGCATCAAGGTATTTTAGTCACCGGCCATGGCTGAAAGCAGTGATGTATTCCGTATGTTGGGTGTTGAGGAAAGTTGGATGGTACCAACTACCCATTATGGGCTTATATGATGCGACATGTACTGGTTGCAAAAGGACTGTGGAACATTGTGCAGGGTGTTGAAAGACGTCCTGTTACACTTGCGACTACAGGTACTACAAATACAGGTGTTGAAGGTGTTGGAGTTGATGAAGATTGTGTCGAAGATGATATTCCACAGATTCTTGTTCGTGCTGTTGTTTCTGTTGCACCTACTGTAAAGCAGATTCGTTGGGATGGCAGAGATGCCCAGGCACATGCATTGATAGCTTTGTCTGTCAAACATGCAATTATTCCTCACATTCGCTCTTGCAGAACAACAAAGGATGCTTGGGATACACTTACCACTTTGTACCAGGCTAGGAATGAGGCTCGTGTTGCTTACCTCCGAAAACAGTTGGAGAGTGAGCACATGAATGAAGGTGATTCTATGGACAGTTTTCTTACAAAGATCAAAGACCTGAAGGAACAATTGATTTCTGCTGATGAGGTTATACCAGATAGCTCACTGAAGTGTTTCAATAGCGATGCACCACAGTGCGCTCTCCTTCTCGAGAGCTCCTCGACGATATGCTCGGAGTAGAAAGCCGAGCTCCTGAGGCCGCACATAGTACTCCGCACAGGGGCTGTAGAATACGCAGAAAACACAGTACACAGGAAGTACGAAAACAGACTTCTTAGGCCTTGTAAATGCGGTCGAACTTACAGTCTGTGACTGACCAGGCCACTATATGTTTTATTAAAGAACATATACAAAGAAGTGTCCGGTGGCCATTTTGCCTTTCACATGGACACTAACGATAACAATCTCCCACTAAAGGCCAATATGGCCAGAGTAACTATGGGAGAAAAATTAATGAATGATAAAGAATACCTGAGTGTAAGTATACAAACTATACCTCCCACCTGATGGGCATGTTACACAGTATACAAGTGACTGCATAAGATCAAGAATCAAGTAACCCCCATCAAGTGACAACAGTGTCGAAATCTATTCTGTGGTAGAGCTTTAGTCAAAGCATCTGCAGCATTATCTCGAGTGTGAACCTTCTCAAGAATAATGCTCTCAGTGGCTAAGCAATCTCTAATGAAGTGATACCTCACCTCAATGTGCTTGGTCTTTGCATGATAGACCGGATTCTTAGCCAAAGCAATGGCACTCTGACTATCACTGAGCAAGTGAGGTACATGCTGAGGTAAACCCATATCACAAGCAAGATGAGAAAGCCACAATGCTTCCTTACATGCCTCACTTGCTGCAACATACTCTGCTTCTGTGGTGGAAACAGCTGTACATTCTTGAAGACGAGATCTCCAAGAGATAGCTGCAAAATGAAAAATATACCCTGATGTAGACTTACGATTGTCTACACAACCAGCATAGTCAAAATCTGTGTAACCAATAATGGATGCTTTCCCTCTACCTAAGCATAGACACTTGTCCTTAGTGCCACTCAGATATCTCAAAATCATTTTGACCGCTTCCCAATGTTTCTTGCCAGGATTAGACATATATCTGCTCACAACTCCCATTGCAAATGCAATGTCTGGTCTTGTAGCTACCATAGCATACATGAGACTACCAACAGCAGACCGATAGGGAATTTTGGTCATGAATTCCTTTTCCTCATCTGATTTGGGGCAGTCATCCTTGCTCAATTTCACATATGTGGGTAAAGGTGTACTCAATGCCTTTCCACCTTGCATATTGAATCGGTGAAGTACTCTGGATATGTACTCACTTTGAGACAAGTATATGCATCTTTTACTCCTATCACGAGTAATGCGCATGCCAAGAATATGTTTGGATCCCCCAAATCCTTCATATCAAATGTCTGATTCAACTTCTTTTTGAGAAGTGACAAATCATAAGAGGACTTCCCAGCAATCAACATATCATCAACGTAAAGTATCAAGCATATCAAGCTGCCATCAGAACATGGCTTTGTGTAGAGACAATGATCCTCATTGCTCTGAGAATAGCCTTGGGACTTCATAAAAGCATCAAACTTTTGGTACCATTGTCTAGGAGACTGTTTAAGTCCATACAAGCTCTTCTTGAGCTTACAAACTAGACTTTCCTTGCCAGGAACTACATAACCCTCTGGTTGTTCCATATAGATCTCATCTGTAAGATCTCCATGCAAGAAAGCTGTTTTCACATCCATTTGGACTAGCTCTAAGTCCTCCATTGCAACGAATCCAAGCAACATGCGCAAAGTAGTCATCTTGACCACTGGAGAGAAGATTTCCTCAAAATCAACACCATGTTGTTGCTTAAAACCCTTTGCAACAAGTCGTTATATTTTGGAGAAGCACTATCTGATGTGATTTTCAGCTTATATACCCATTTACATGGTAAAGCTTTTCTGCCCTTTGGCAAAGGTACTAAGTCCCAAGTACCATTCTTGTGAATAGAATCCAACTCACTCTTCATGGCACGCTCCCACTTGACATGATCCTCTGTCTGCATAGCCTCTTTGTAGCAAGAAGGCTCACCGGCATCTGTTAGCATAACAAAATCTAAACCTGGAACATATCTATCACGTGGATATGAGACACGTGCAGAACGTCTCAATGGTTGCTGAACAGGAACATGTGTAGACTAATCTGAATGGACATTCTCTTGAACATCCCTATGTGTAGCATTTTTATGCATGCTAACCGGAGGACTACTATCCTCAAACACCACTCTTCTCACTTCAACCTCCTTAATGGGCTGTTTATGCATTTTCGACTCATTAAAAATGACATCACTACTTCTGATCACTAACCGTGTTTCAGGATCCCATAAGCGATATCCAAATTGTCCTTCTCGACTATATCCAAGAAAAATGCATTTCTTTGACTTATGGTCCAACTTTTGTCTAAGATTCTTGGGTATATGAACATATGCTTCACACCCAAAAACTCGAAGATGATCATAATATGGTGGTTTCCCTGTCCATAACTCTTGTGCCACTTTCAGACCTTTGGCAGTACTAGGTGAAAGGTTAATCACATGAACTGCAGTCAATACTACTTCTGCCCAAAAACCTTGTGAGAGGTTTGCATGATGCAACATAGAGACTAATCTATCTTGAATAGTTCTATTCATCCTCTCAGCTACACCATTCTGTACTGGGGTATAAGGAGCTGTAAACTCTCTACGAATCCCTCTAGACTGACAGAAAAGGTTGAATTCACGTGAGGTATACTCACCCCCATTATCTGAACGTAAAGCCTTAAGCTTAGTTCCTTTTTCAGTCTCAACTGAAGCAAGCCATTTTCTGAAAGTAGGGAATACATCATCCTTTGATTTGATAGGATATACCCAGACTTTTCTAGTAGCATCATCTATGAAAGTGACAAAGTAAAGAGAACCACCTAAGCACCTAGTGGGCATAGGTACACACACATCTGTATGAACGAGATCTAAAGGCTGAATTGAAGAGTCAATGTGCATTCTATGCACATTTCTGGTTTGCTTTCCATATTGACAATGCTCACAAAATGAAAAATTAGAGAAAGATAACACAGGTAAGTAGCCAGAACGAGAAAGATTTTCCATTCCACTACGAGATATATGGCCCAAACGACCATACCAAAGACAAGCCATAGGCTGTTCAGTAACAGCTAACAAGTGTTCTTTCTGTGATACAAATAAAGGATAAAGTGAGCCAACTTTGCTTCCTTTTGCAATAACCATATTGCCCTTTGATATACGTAAGGACTGAGCATAGAAGACCAAGGTCATCAAGTTGACCAACTGACATCAAACTGCGTGATAACTGAGGTACATGGCGTACATTATGCATAGTAAATTTTGAACCATCCATGAACTGCACAACCACATCTCCAATCCCCACAACATCACACTGGTAAGAGTTACCAAGTCTCACGGTACCAAGAGACTTTGCTACATAATTAGAGAACCATTCTCTATGTGGTGTCACATGGAAAGAAGCACCAGAATCTAGGAAGTAGATGGTGCAGGTTGAAGTATTTCGATGGCGATGCACCACACTGCACTCTCCTTCTCGAGAGCTCCACGACAATATGCTCGGAGTAGAAAACCGAGCTCCTGACGCCACACACAATACTCCGCACAGAGGTTGTAGAATACGTAGAAAACGCAGTACACAGGGAGCACGAAGACAGACTTCTTAGGTCTTACAAATGCGGTCGAACTTACAGTCTTCGACTGACTAGGCCACTATATGTTTTATTAAAGAACATATACAAAGAAGTGTCCGGTGGCCATTTGGCCTTTCACATGGACACTAACGGTAACAATCTCCCACTAAAGGCCAATATGGCCAGAGTAACTATGGGAGAAAAAAGAAAGAATGATAAAGAATACCTGAGTATAAGTATACAAACTATACCTCCCACCTGATGGGCATGTTACACAGTATACAAGTGACTGCGTAAGATCAAGAATCAAGTAACCCCCATCAAGTGACAACAGTGTCGAAAGCTATCCTATGGTAGAGCTTTAGTCAAAGCATGTGCAGCATTATCTCGAGTGTGAACCTTCTCAAGAATAATGCTCTCAGTGGCTAAGCAATCTCTAATGAAGTGATACCTCACGTCAATGTGCTTGGTCTTTGCATGATAGACCGGATTCTTAGCCAAAGCAATGGCACTCTGACTATCACTGAGCAAGTGAGGTACATGCTGAGGCAAACCCATATCACAAGCAAGACGAGAAAGCCACAATGCTTCCTTACATGCCTCACTTGCTGCAACATACTCTGCTTCTGTGGTGGAAACAGCTGTACATTCTTGAAGACGAGATCTCCAAGAGATAGCACCTCCAGCAAAATGAAAAATGTACCCTGATGTAGACTTACGATTGTCTACACAACCAACATAGTCAGAATCTGTGTAACCAATAATGGATGCTTTCCCTCTACCTAAGCATAGACACTTGTCCTTAGTGCCACTTTCAGATATCTCAAAATCATTTTGACCGCTTCCCAATGTTTCTTGCCAGGATTAGACATATATCTGCTCACAACTCCCACTGCAAATGCAATGTCTGGTCTCGTAGCTACCATAGCATACATGAGACTACCAACAACAGACTGATAGGGAATTTTGGTCATGAATTCCTTTTCCTCATCTGATTTGGGGCAGTCATCCTTGCTCAATTTCACATATGTGGGTAAAGGTGTACTCAATGCCTTTCCACCCTGCATATTGAATCGATGAAGTACTTTGGATATGTACTCACTTTGAGACAAGTATATGCATCTTTTACTCCTATCACGAGTGATGCGCATGCCAAGAATATGTTTGGCATCCCCCAAATCCTTCATATCAAATGTCTGACTCAACTTCTTTTTGAGAATTGACAAATCATAAGAGGACTTCCCAGCAATCAACATATCATCAACGTAAAGTATCAAGCATATCAAGCTGCCATCAGAACATCTCTTTGTGTAGAGACAATGATCCTCATTGCTCCGAGAATAGCCTTGGGACTTCATAAAAGCATCAAACTTTTGGTACCATTGTCTAGGAGACTGTTTAAGTCCATACAAGCTCTTCTTGAGCTTACAAACTAGACTTTCCTTGCCAGGAACTACATAACCCTCTGGTTGTTCCATATAGATCTCATCTGTAAGATCTCCATGCAAGAAAGCTGTTTTCACATCCATTTGGACTAGCTCTAAGTCCTCCATTGCAACGAATCCAAGCAACATGCGCAAAGTAGTCATCTTGACCACTGGAGAGAAGATTTCCTCAAAATCAACACCATGTTGTTGCTTAAAACCCTTTGCAACAAGTCGTGCTTTATATTTTGGAGAAGCACTATCTGATGTGAATTTCAACTTATATACCCATTTACATGGTAAAGCTTTCCTGCCCTTTGGCAAAGGTACTAAGTCCCAAGTACCATTCTTGTGAATAGAATCCAACTCACTCTTCATGGCACGCTCCCACTTGACATGATCCTCTGTCTGCATAGCCTCTTTGTAGCAAGAGGGCTCACCGGCATCTGTTAGCATAACAAAATCTAAACCTGGAACATATCCATCAGGTGGATATGAGACACGTGCAGAACGTCTCAATGGTTGCTGAACAGGAATATGTGCAGACTAATCTGAATGGACATTCTCTTGAACATCCCTATGTGTAGCATTTTTATGCATGCTAACCGGAGGACTAGTATCCTCAAACACCACTCTTCTCACTTCAACCTCCTTAATCGGTTGTTTATGCATCTTAGACTCATTAAAAATGACATCACTACTTCTGATCACTGACCGTGTTTCAGGATCCCATAAGCGATATCCAAATTGTCCTTCTCGACCATATCCAAGAAAAATGCATTTCTTTGACTTATGGTCCAACTTCTGTCTAAGATTCTTGGGTATATGAACATATCCTTCACACCCAAAAACTCGAAGATGATCATAATATGGTGGTTTCCCTGTCCATAACTCTTGTGCCACTTTCAGACCTTTGGCAGTACTAGGTGAAAGGTTAATCACATGAACTGCAGTCAATACTGCTTCTGCCCAAAAACCTTGTGAGAGGTTTGCATGATGCAACATAGAGACTACTCTATCTTGAATAGTTCTATTCATCCTCTCAGCTACACCATTCTGTACTGGGGTATAAGGAGCTGTAAACTCTCTACGAATCCCTCTACACTGACAAAAAAGGCTGAATTCATGTGAGGTATACTCACCCCCATTATCTGAATGTAAAGCCTTAAGCTTAGTTCCTTTTTCAGTCTCAACTGAAGCAAGCCATTTTCTGAAAGTAGGAAATACATCATCCTTCGATTTGATAGGATATACCCAGACTTTTCTAGTAGCATCATCTATGAAAGTGACAAAGTAAAGAGAACCACCTAAGGACCTAGTGGGCATAGGACCACACACATCTGTATGAACAAGATCTAAAGGCTGAATTGAAGAGTCAATGTGCGTTTTATGCACATTTCTGGTTTGCTTTCCATATTGACAATGCTCACAAAATGAAAAATCAAAGAAAGATAACACAGGTAAGTAGCCAGAACGAGAAAGATTTTCCATTCCACTACGAGATATATGGCCCAAACGACCATGCCAAATACAAGCCATAGGCTGTTCAGTAACAGCTAACAAGTGTTCTTTCTGTGATACAAATAAAGGGTAAAGTGAGCCAACTTTCGTTCCTTTTGCAATAACCATATTGCCCTTTGATATACGAAAGGACTGAGCATAGAAGACCACCTTGTAACCAAGGTCATCAAGTTGACCAACTGACATCAAACTGCGTGATAACTGAGGTACATGGCGTACATTATGCATAGTAAATTTTGAACCGTCAATGAACTGCACAACCACATCTCCAATCCCCACAACATCACACTGGTAAGAGTCACCAAGTCTCACGGTACCAAGAGACTTTGCTGCTTAATTAGAGAACCATTCTCTATGTGGTGTCACATGGAAAGAAGCACCAGAATCTAGCAGCCAGGTGTGGGAAAGAGAATCAGCCATAAGTGCCTCAGATGGCACAGTACTATCAAGTGTCAACACATCAGCATCATCAGAAATAGCATTAATTTCTTCAATCTTCACAGTCGAAGTAGATGGTGCAGGTAACTGTTTAACATGCCCATCAACATTCTGTCCTTTACCTTTAGCATTCTTTAATGCATAACAGTCTTTCTTCATGTGTCCTTTCTTATGACAATAATGGCATTCAATATCCCTCTTCCTTGATTTACTTCTGCTCTTATTCCGTTGACCATTCTTTTCCTTGTTCTTGCTCCTGCCACGTTGTTGATTCTTTCTGGTAAGAATCACGAACATTATATGCATCTCCACTCTGAGTGCCAACCATAGATTTTCTAAGAATCTCCTCACTCAAGAGTGCTCCACATATGTCATCATAGACGAGTTTACCACCTGGTGCACTATTGCTAATAGCTGTGCAAAATGCATCCCATGATGATGGCAGGGTGCATAACAGCAATACTGCTTTCATTTCATTGTCCGTATCCATTTTCTGAGCCTGTAACTGGGATAATATGGCATCAAACTCATTTAGATGAGCAGCAACACTATCTGTGTCCTTCATACAAAGGTCGTATAATTTTCTCATCAGATATACTTTATTTGATGCCGTCTCTTTTTCATATGTATTGCATAACTTCTTCCAAAGCTCCTCTGCACTTTCACAATCTAATACTGTAAAGTAAACATTATCTGCTAGGTGCAAGCGAATGGTAGACCTGGCCATTTCATCTAACTCATCCCAATCATCTTCATCCATGTCAGCAGGCTTCTTTGAAATCCCATTTACTGGCTTCCATTGCCTTCTTTGAATCAGCACATCTTTAATCTGATTCTTCCATAGAGCAAAGTTTGTGCCATCAAATTTTCGGATCTCAAAATGGTCTTTGCCCTGCAAGTTATAGCTCCTCCTCGGAACGCTAGCACTAGACCCTGATCCACCGGATGTGCCTGAGATCTCTGATGCCATGATCGTAGAGAACTGAATAGAATGATAATGGAGCTAGAAGAGTCCAAACACCAACAAATAAGTGTATCAAGGAGTAAATCGACCACTATATAGTTGACTAAACCAAAAATCTGGAAAAATTTTGCCAGAGTATCCTCTGCAAAATTAGCATATGACCAATGTCAAAGTATCATAAAACTGCAAGTACTGACATGTCTACCTGCATAGTGAATCATTGACTCCACTGTATATAATCAGTTACCCAATAGAAGCCAACTAGGCTTATCGAGCACCTATGAACAACTATCATACATCTCCTATGGCGAGGCTGGGTAAGTCTTCCACCTGCATCACCGAAGAGACCCCGACATCTGGGTGTCTCCCAGTTAAGAAAACCTCACCACGACCCTCTTTATCAAACGTAAAAGGCTTTATGCAAAGAACGTAACCGCTATATCAATGCCCACATGGACGTACATAAGCGGTATCCACAGAAGCGTACATGGTGTGTATGTGCTCAATATATGCAGTAAAATGACACTGAAAGGCTGAATACACAGCCCAAAAACTAGCCAATAACACCTGCAAGTGTCTGTCAACTCTGATGTTTTAGGCTTTAAAAACCTGCATAAATTTGCAGCCATTGCTCCCACCAAAACTGAAAACCCCTCGACAAACCTGTAGTTTTACGAGTGTGGCTGAAAATACAGCCCCAAAGGTTGATATTTATTGTCTGAGAAGTACAAGGAAAACTCTTCTTGATGTTCTTGGACCTGTGTGAAGAGAACTACGTGTGAAAGTACTCCGAAATGGCTCCAAAAACACCCCAAAATTGCTTCAGAAGTAGGCTTTAAAAGCAAAAATGAAGCTTTGAGGGACTAAAACTTGTTCAAGGTAATGTCAACCTTAGTCTTTCCCCTTCTTCAAACACCACAAGAGTGTAGCTTAGTGGCAAGAGATTGCCACGGTTAAGCGAGCTCTGGGGGGAACAGTACTGGGATGGGTGACCTCCCGGGAAGTACCCGGAACCTCTATATTCCTTGATCATTGAGGTCCTCCCTCGCGCGCAGCCAACGGCGCCAACGGTGACTTCGGTGACTCGGATGACAAGGAACAAAGCCTTGGAGAAAGCCTGGGGGGGGGGGGTGCTCGCTTCGCTCGCACGAAAGGAACAAAGCTTTTTGCCTCGAACTGCTCTGATATCAGTGAAGTATTTCGATGGCGATGCACCACACTGCACTCTCCTTCTCGAGAGCTCCACGACGATATGCTCGGAGTAGAAAACCGAGCTCCTGACGCCACACACAATACTCCGCACAGAGGTTGTAGAATACGTAGAAAACGCAGTACACAGGGAGCACGAAGACAGACTTCTTAGGTCTTACAAATGCGGTCGAACTTACAGTCTGTGACTGACCAGGCCACTATATGTTTTATTAAAGAACATATACAAAGAAGTGTCCGGTGGCCATTTGGCCTTTCACATGGACACTAACGGTAACACAGGTAACTGTTTAACATGCCCATCAACATTTTGTCCTTTAATGCATAACAATCTTTCTTCATGTGTCCTTTCTTATGACAAAAATGGCATTCGATATCCCTCTTCCTTGATTTACTTCTACTCTTATTCTGTTGACCATTCTTTTTCTTGTTCTTGCTCCTGCCACGTTGTTGATTCTTTCCTTGGTAAGAATCACGAACATTATATGCATCTCCACTCTGAGTGCCAACCATAGATTTTCTACGAATCTCCTCACTCAAGAGTGCTCCACATATGTCATCATAGACAAGTTTACCGCCAGGTGCACTGTTGCTAATATCTGTGCAAAACGTATCCCATGATGATGGCAGGGTGCATAACAACAATACTGCTTTCATTTCATTATCCATATCCATTTTTTGAGCCTGTAACTGGGAGAATATAGCATCAAACTCATTTAGATGAGCAACAACACTATCTGTGTCCTTCATACGAAGGTCATATAATTTTCTCATCAGATACACTTTATTTGATGCCGTCTCTTTTTCATATGTATTGCATAACTTCTTCCAAAGCTCCTCTGCACTTTCACAGTCTAATACTGTAAAGTAAACATTATCTGCCAAGTGCAAGCGAATGGTAGACCTAGCCATTTCATCTAACTCATCCCAATCATCTTCATCCATGTCAGCAGGCTTCTTTGAAATCCCCTTTACTGGCTTCCATTACCTCCTTTAAATCAATACATCTTTAATCTGATTCTTCCATAGAGCAAAGTTTGTGCCATCAAATTTTCGGATCTCAAAATGATCTTTGCCCTGCAAGTTATAGCTCCTCCTCGGAACACTAGCACTAGACCCTGATCCACCAGATGTGCCTGAGACCTCTGATGCCATGATCGTACAGAACTGAATAGAATGATAATGGAGCTAGAAGAGTCCAAACACCAACAAATAAGTGTATCAAGGAGTAAATCGACCACTGTATAGTTGACTAAACCAGAAATCTCGAAAAATTTTGCCAGAGTATCCTCTGCAAAATTAGCATATGACCAGTGTCAAAGTATCATAAAACTGCAAGTACTGACATGTCTACCTGCATAGTGAATCACTGACTCCACTGCATATAATTAGTTACCCAATAGAAGCCAACTAGGCTTATCGAGCACCTATGAACAACTATCATACATCTCCTATGACGAGGCTGGGTAAGTCTTCCACCTGCATCACCGAAGAGACCCCGACATCTGGGTGTCTCCCAGTTAAGAAAACCTCACCACGACCCTCTTTATCAAACGTAAAAGGCTTTATGCAAAGAACGTAACCGCTATATCAATGACCACATGGACGTACATAAGCGGTATCCACAGAAGCGTACATGGTGTGTATGTGCTCAATATATGCAGTAAAATGACACTAAAAGGCTGAGTACACAGCCCAAAAACTAGCCAATAACACCTGCAAGTGTCTGTCAACTCTGATGTTTTAGGCTTTAAAAAACCTGCATAAATTTGTAGCGACTGCTCCCACCAAAACTGAAAACCCCTCGAGAAACCTGTAGTTTTACGAGTGTGGCTGAAAGTACAGCCCCAAAGGTTGATATTTATTGTCTCAGAAGTACAAGGAACACTCTTCTTGATGTTCTTGGACCTGTGCGAAGAGAACTATGTGCAAAAGTACTCCGAAATGGCTCCAAAAAACACCCCAAAATTGCTTCAGAAATAGGCTTTGAAAGCAAAAAATGAAGCTTTGAGGGACCAAAACTTGGTCAAGGTAATGTCAACCTTAGTCTTTCCCCTTCTTCAAACACCACAAGAGTGTAGCTTAGTGGCAAGAGATTGCCACGGTTAAGCGAGCTCTGGGGGGAACAGTACTGGGATGGGTGACCTCCCGGGAAGTACCGGGAACCTCTATATTCCTTGATCGTTGAGGTCCTCCCTCGCGCGCAACCAACGGCGACTTCGGTGACTCGGATGACAAGGTATGCCATGGTCTATGCCTTGGTCGCCGCCTTAGTCGTAAGCCTTGGAGAAAGCCTTGGGGGGGGGACCGGATTGCTCGCTTCGCTCGCACAAACGGAACAAAGGTTTTGCCTCGAACTGCTCTGATACCAGTGAAGTGTTTCAATAGCGATGCACCACAGTGCGCTCTCCTTCTCGAGAGCTCCTCGACGATATGCTCGGAGTAGAAAGCCGAGCTCCTGAGGCCGCACACAGTACTCCGCACAGGGGCTGTAGAATACGCAGAAAACACAGTACACAGGAAGTACGAAGACAGACTTCTTAGGCCTTGTAAATGCGGTCGAACTTACAGTCTGTGACTGACCAGACCACTATATGTTTTATTAAAGAACATATACAAAGAAGTGTCCGGTGGCCATTTGGCCTTTCACATGGACACTAACGGATAACACTCACTTGTGCAGACCGTTCTGAATGGTCTTCCTGATTCATATAAGAGTTTTGCCTCTACTCTTCGGTTGATGATGAAAGGCAATCCGAATGCCTTGTCATTTGAGGAATTAGTCTCTGTTTTGTTGCAGGAAGATCAGTCCAGGCAAAACAGGTCCATTATGCGTGTTGCAGATCAAGCTTTCCTGGCTAGTCAGAAGGGCAAAGGAAAATGGAGCTCTTCTACTAGTAAGCAGAAATCTGCAAATGCTGCACGATCGAAGAACCAAGATAAAGATGAGAAGAAATCAGAAAAGCAGAAATTGTTCTGCAAGTACTGTAAAGGAAATGATCATATTATAAAGAACTGTCCAAAACTGGCTGCTAAAGAGGCAAAGAAGAAAGAGGCTGGAATGGTTGTTGCAGAGGCCTCTACACCAAAAACAGAGTCTGCAAATCTTGTGCAGGAAGAAGAATGGGCGTTTACTACTGTCTGCAGTTTTGACCCATCTTCTCATGATCAGTGCATGTCTGCAGTAAACTCAGTTGTTTGGTACTTTGATAGTGGGGCGACCAAACATATTACCTCGCAGCACAATTTCTTCTCTTCACTCGAGCCTGCCCCTACAGGGAATACTGTCACATGCGCCAATAACTCCTCTTATCCTGTTATGGGAGTTGGTAAGATCATTCTGACTACTTCTGATGGTAGTTCTTTCACTTTGTCAGATGCTTTATTTGTGCCAGGGATAAAAAAGAACCTCTTATCAGTTTCTGCATTAGCCAAGATTGGCTTGGTTGTGAAATTCGTTGATGACAGGTGTACAATCCATGATCTCTCAAATGGTGATGTGATTATTGCTTCTGGCATCTTATGTCATGGGCTGTATAAGCTCATAGACTATGAAAGATCTGTGAATGATTCGGCATGTGCAGTTCATGATTCTCAGGCTATGTCAGATGCAAAGCTTTGGCATGCACGCTTTGGTCATCTGAATTTTGGTAGTTTGCTACGCCTGCAGAAATCTGAAATGGTGTCCTCTTTGCCCAAACTTGAGGCACCTGGAAAACATGTTTGTGAAGGCTGTATTTTGGGCAAAATGCAGCGTTCTTCCTTTCCAAAAGATGGTTCAGTTCGGGCTACGCAGAAATTGAAGCTTGTACATAGTGATGTCTGTGGTCCTATGCAGACACCCTCTTTTGGAAATTACCTTTACTTCGTGACTTTCATTGATGATTTTTCCAGGCATGCATGGGTATATCCACTCAAAGCAAAGTCCGAAGTGTTCATGTGCTTCAAACAGTTTTTGGTTTTGGCTGAAAATCTGTCAGCATGTAAAATGGGCACCCTCCGTTCTGATCGAGGGGGGGAATATATGTCTTCAGATTTTAATGCATTTCTGGCTGAACGTGGGATAAAACACCAATGTACAGTGCCGTATACACCTCAACAGAATGGAGTTGCTGAACGAAAGAACAGGTCACTCATGGAGATGGCGAGGTGCATGGTCAAAAGTCAGGCTTTACCACATAGTTTCTGGCTTGAGGCTGTCATGTGTGCAGCATATGTATTGAACAAGTGTCCCACTAAAGCGTTGCAGTCTATCACTCCATATGAGGCTTGGCATGACCGCAAGCCATCTGTTGCTCATTTCCGTGTTTTTGGTTGTTTGGCATATGCATTAGTGCCTGAACAAGATCGCAGAAAATTGGATGATAAGGCAGTAAAATGTATTTTTGTTGGGTACAGTTCTGAAAGTAAAGGCTATCGTCTGTATCATCCACAGACTAAACGCATTCTGGTTAGCCGTGATGTTGTCTTTGTGGAAGATGCTATTGAGCCATTGCTTTCATGTACTAAGGAGACATCTGTTAGCTCCAAAGACATGTATGATACTTTGATGCCTCTTTTTATAGGTGGACAGGCTAGTGCTGGTCCTAATGAGGCAACTTCTCAGCCTTTGCAGGTTTCATATGATGATGCAGATCATTCCATTTCTGATGCAGATTTACATGATGCACTTGTTGATGAGAGAGCTGATATTGAGCAGGCAAAAACTATGCCAAAATGGTTGGTGCAGACTTTGCGTGACAGCAAATTAGATGCACCTTTGTCATATCGTACTCGTTCAAGCTCTCATAGTGCCTCCTTTGCATCAGATTGCTATGCTATGGCTGCATCTAGTCTCTGTGATGAGAATGAGCCTGTTTCTTTTGAGGAAGCACAAAATTCAGAAAATTGGATGGCTGCTATGCAATCTGAATATGATGCTATAATGAAGAACGGTACATGGTCTTTATGTGACTTGCCTCCTGGCAAGAAGGCCATTGGCACTAAGTGGGTATACAAGCTGAAGCGTAAACCTGATGGTACAGTTGACAGGTATAAGGCTAGGCTTGTTGCAAAGGGTTATGCATAGGAAAGAGGCATTGATTTTGATGAGACCTTTGCACCTACATGCCGTATGACTACTGTTCGCAGCATTTGTGCACTTGCAGCCCATCATGGTTGGAATGTACATCAGTTGGACATTAAAACAACATTTCTGAATGGTGACTTGCATGAAGAAGTGTATGTTTTTCAGCCCCGTGGCTTTGTGCAGAAAGGGCATGAAAACCAGGTTTGCAGGTTAAAGAAGGCATTATATGGTTTAAAGCAAGCACCACGTGCTTGGTATGAGAAGATACATGCCTATCTGATTGCACATGGTTTTGAGAATATTCCAACTGAAAGCACCTTATATGTTAAGCGTGCTAATGATGTGCTTCTGATCATTGTTGTCTATGTTGATGACATGCTGCTCACTGGTCCTATTGAGACACATATTGCTAATTTTAAGGCTGATTTGCATGCCTCATTTGACATGTCTGATTTGGGGCATTTGCATCACTATTTGGGCATTCAGTTTATGCACGTTGATGGTGGAATGGCTTTGTGTCAAACGAAATATATTTACACATTATTGCAGCGTTTTGGCCTTGAAGACTGTAAGCCTATTGCCACTCCTATGGAGACAGGTTTACGATTGAGTCTTCATGATGCTGGAGATGCATTTGATGCTGTTCTCTATCAGCGGGCTGTTGGATGCTTGATTTACTTATGCATTACTCGGCCAGATATTCAGTTTGCTGTCTCACAGATGAGCAAGTTTATGCATTGCCCAAGAGTCACGCATTGGAAAGCGGTTAAGCGCATCTTTCGCTACTTGAGTGGTAGTCGGCTACTTGGGTTGTTTTATCCCACATAGCTTGGCACTTCCTTATACATGAGTGCCAGCTCCTTGTTCACCGCATCACTCCCAGGGGGGATTTGTTGATATATTTAGGTAGTGATGTGTGTGAACACTCTAAGACCGTCGGAGCACTTTTTTCCCTCTTTAGGAGTTTTTTTCCCCCGGCTTGTATATACGCCTATTGCCCTAATGGGCTACTTATCTTTGTACATTCTCTAGTAATACATTCAGTATTGTGTGTTTGTGCTCCAAGCTTCTTCTTCTTCCTTGTGATGTTCATGTGCTTCCGCAGACGTCTATCTCCAACACTTTGCGCCAACTCCTTAATCAATGGCAACATCAGCCAAACTAATGCTTTGATGAGTGACTTGAAGTTTGGACAAGAGCAAGAATTACAAAATATGTAAAAGTTATTAACTTTGGAGTTCATAAAGGATTTTGTTGCCCAAGAAGTTTATTAAGTGATATAATGAGAGAAATTATTCATCATTTTACACAAGAAATTGGTTGTGATGATGGTCGAATTCCATTTACTAGGCGTTGGATGAGTGTATGTGGATGAAGCTTAAACTTTAAATTCTCCTATCATCTTTAGAAGCAAAGTGTCACTCTAGCACAATGGTGAGTACCAACGTGAGAAGATTCACCTCATAATTGTCAATCCGTGGAGACGTGAGGACTAGTATGAAGACTATGAGCAAGTGGAGGCACAAGTGCGTGAGTGAGAAGCACACAAGCATGCACACACACACACACACACACGCACACAAAGCAAGAACAAGGAGAGGAACAATGGAGTTCTTTGCATTAATCAAAAGGTCTCTTACATAAGTTCAATTCACAAACAATCTACCCCCAAAAATGAGCTCTCTAGCTCTTTTTATAGTTTTTTGACTAGTTTTGGCCCTGTCCAGACCTAGTGTCCGGCCTAGTTAAAAATTCGGTTCCAGGGCTTATTTGAGGGCTCAAACAAAGTCTAAAAATTATGAAAATTGGTACGATGGTACTTCTAATACTCCTCAAGCTCGAGGACTCCTCGGCTTTCACAAAATGGAGTCTAATCTACCAAAAACGGGATTTACAATGTTTGTGTAGTGATTAAAATCACTTGAGTTGTACATAATCCACGGAAAAAATGATCTGGCCTTGTTGCCGTATTGTGCATGACTCCTCTGTTGCTTTGTATGCCAACACTCCCCCCTTCCTAGCGTCTGTCGCCCCTGACAGACCTTTGTTCTCTCGGGTGGTCGATATAATATTGGATGACATTGGTGGCCAGTTCATGTTCTCCTATCCGTAAGCCTCTTGCTAGATCAGCTTCCAATGCATCCCAATTGATTGCACCAGGGGTCTCTGGTTGTGGGGTGGTGTAGTACTCTGAGTACATTGCTTGTTCACAAGCAAAAAGTTGGAGCAGATGTGTTGGCTTTGGTGCGAAAATCTCCGAGTGATACTCCCAGAAACCTGATCTGAACATTTCTTCGAAAGTCTGTTTGTAGCAGGCAGGGAGGTATTTGATGCGTGCATGCCAAGCGTAAGCCACACGAATACTGGGGGTGGTGCTCATGTCATACACCAAGTCGTAATTTCCATTGCTAAACCCCGGGAGACGTACCTGTGGTGCGGCTGCATTTCTAAAAGTCTTCAGGACTACTTGCATCATATCTAAGATTTTAAGCATCATTTGCGCTGCTACATCTTGCATGGGCTTCAAGCGCGGCATCCAGTGGCGAATGGTTCCCATCATATATGCTACCGACGGTGGTCCCTGTGGTGGCGCAATGTACGGGTAGTTCAGCCATTCCTTGCATTGCGCGTTGTTCTGTACCTTGATATTGAATGCCTTCCACGACCTGCGGCGGGGGACTGGACCGTAGCATGGATTGTACAGGAGGTGTAAAGGCGCGTTGTTCCATGTGCGTAGCATTTCTGGATATGTCTCTAGAAGTTTCTGCCGCCATGTGGGTTGACGAATTTTGCCTTTTTGCACCTCTGGAGGAAGGTCTTCGGGTTGAAATTGGGTCGCAAAGATAGGAATCTGACCCGTGACTCTTTGTATTTCTGCATTATAATCAGCCAAGATAATATAATACGGCCTGTATTGGAGTTCATATGAGAGAATCAGGCGTCTCGATGACAGGTTCTTAAAGTAAGCCGATTGTAACACAGTTTCCTCTATGACTCGCATGGCCTGATTTTGCACTATTGTGCGCTCTTCGTGCGAACTCCCGATTTCCTCCACTTGACGTAGCCATGGGGGCCGTGGTGCCTCGAATGTGTCCTGCGCTTCTTCTGTTTGTTGGCCTCCTGGGAATGGTTGCGGATCGTATTCTTCGTCAAACGTTTGTTCCACAGGAATTTGCACAACTTCTTCGTCTGTGGGAGCCTCTGGAGGGGAAGATGGTCTCTCATATTGTAGTAGGCGTGTTTGCAATTCAGTGACCTGTTTCTGGAGATCTTTTATGGCCTCTGCGTCTGTGAGAAGTGAAGCCGCAGAGGGGGTGGTTGGAGAGGCTGCTGTTGGTCCTTGTTGGTGTTCCTGCTTCAATTGTCCTAGTTCCTCCGATAGTTTATCATGTGCTTCAAGCAGCATGGCATAGTCTTCTAATATAATCTTGATATTATCGGGGGTCACTGCTTGAAACTTGGATGGGCTGATGGGTGCCCCTAGTGTGCTCTCAATAGCTGCCTCCAGGTTCTCTTGATTTTGTATTTGCAGGCGTCTATTCTCTTCCTGAGCAGCCGCAAGATGGCGTTTGAGTAGTGCCATATTTCGCTGAAGTTTTGAGTTGCGTTCCAGCTGTGTCTGTAGGTGACCTTCTACCACCTGCACCGCTTCCTGATCCACGTTCTGTAATTGTACCTCCAATATGCTATGAGCTTCTTGGAGAGTTTGGAACTGTGTGTGGAGGCGAGCGTTTTCCTCTTCTAGTGCCGCCAGGCGGTGCTGTAGTGTCTCTGAGTGCTCATGCAGGCGTTCGTTTTGTTGCTGGAGCTGAATGTAATCTGTCCTTAAATTTGATATACAAGCCAACATGGTGTCCAATGCATTTCCTATAGATGAGTGGGTGGTGTTTACAGTGGGAGATGCATGGGAAGGGAATTGGGGAAGGGAAACAGTGAATGATGTGTCTACGGAAGTTGTGTGTGTGAGTGAAATTGGTGGAGGGGGAATGGGAGGAGGTGAAACCGTGGGGGGAGGTGCCGTGGGTGGTGAAATGTCCATACCCTCAGGAGTGGGTGTGAGTGTGGGGTCTGCCATATACATTGGGATGGTAGGTGGTGTGTGTGTGGAAGTGGTGAATAGATGCGAAGTGGGGTGGGGAGCTGAAAAGACCGAAAATGGTTGAGACCCTGGTTGAAAAGCTCTAGCAAGGAGGTCTTGGAGGGATTGTAGAAATGGAGAGAGAGATGTCGGGGGTTGAGGTCGTAAATTTGAGGAGGGCTGGAAGGGTTGCGTGGTAGCAGGGAAGCCCATGAATGTGGATCTAGGGTCAGGATGACCCATGGCTGAGGGCATGGGGGATGGTTGCCCTAGGGCAGGCTCTAGGAGGGATTCGGTGGATTGTGTAGTGATGGGGTTTGCTTCAAAGATTGGGTTATCAGTGGTAGAGAATAGGGTGGCACTAGAGATGGGAGTACGGAAGATGAAGGTTGGGTCCGTGGGTTGAGTGGTCGATGTGGTTTCCACTGTTTCTGTTCTAGGAGGTGATGGTGGGGGTGTGGGTGGTAGTGGTTCGGTGGACTCCTCATGGGTGGCTGGGTGCTGTTGGCTAGCTGTTTGGGAGGTTGTTCTGATAGTTTCAGATGTAGTAGTTGGCTCTTCTGCAACTGCAATGGGAATTTGGATATTCTTACCTGAGCGAGGTCGTGTCTGGAACCTTCGTGGGTCATATTGAACTGGAGGCCTCTGAATGGCGGTGCGCACTGCTTCTACTACTCCATATGTTTCTGCCATCAATAAGAGACCTTCCCTGTACTCTGAGTCAACTCCCGCTTCTTCCAACAACTGAGTCATGAGTACTCTGCTACTCTGTTCAGTGAGCAGGAGTTGCAATCGCCACTACTTCCCTATGGAAGCGTTGGGGCAAGCCGGCACTCAGGCCAACGAGGATGAAATTGCAGATGGCCGATGGTCATATTGAGAGGCCCTTAGGATTGCTAGAAGGAATAACTCTCACCACTTGTGGTGTTGAGTTTGAGCATAGCTTTGCTATATGTGACTTCAGCAAAAATCATGCCTATGAGATGATTTTGGGAAGACCATTTATGAGGCAGTTGCAAGTGGTACAGGATTGGGGAACCAACTCCTTGTATTTGCAACACTTGGGTGTTACGACCAAAGTCAATCTCAAGGATTATTCTCATAGAGATGTCCCTCCTATCCAATGGAATCCCATCCATAGAGCCAAAGATGATACAGAATCGGTGCATTCCATAGGGTCTGGATCCTCATGGATGCATGAAGACACTCACTTATGGATGTGCAAGGTAGCAGTAGAGGAAGAGAAGAAAGAAAAGGCCAGAGAAATAGGTGCAAAAGAAACACATAGAGCAATTCAAGACCCAGCCTATGCACCTGTAGTTTTTCCTGATGATGAATTCGAACCCCATGGCTGGGCAGAAATTTTAGCAACAATGGATGTAGCCATCAACGAAGAACAATGGACACCTCACTGTGATGAGGATGGCTATGACATTTCAGTCTTCTCCATAGAGCCAATCATGGAAGAGGCAGTCCTAGAAGAATGCGAACCTAGCCCTGATGTATTTGAGGATGCAAGTGATTCCGATCTCGAGTCTATCATTATGGACCCACCATTTGCATCAGATGAAGAATACTTCCATGAAGTAGAATTTCAACCCCAGAGGCATGGAGAGCTTACAAATGATGTAAGATTAGCAACACATGTGAGCCCGAAGGAAGAAGGAAAGAAACGAAAGAAGAAAGAAGTCTCACCAGAGGAGGAAGAATCTTTGTTTGAGGTCCCAGAAAATTTTAAGAAGTATGAGATAGATGACAGGAGAGTCATGATAAGAATGCCTAAACGAGAGGCACAATCACGAGAGGCCTATGATAACAAAGAAACTACCAAGAAAATAGTTGTGGCCATAGAAGAAGGAGAGGAGAGATGCACGTACATAGGCCATGACCTAACAGAAGAAGAAGAGTACGAATTGATTGCCTTGCTAAGAGAATACAGAGATGTATTCGCTTGGAGTTACAAGGATTTGAAAGGTGTTGACCCTGACATATGCTCACACACCATTCCCATGACTTCAGATGCCAAACCCTCTAAGCAAAAGCCCTATACTTATAACGATAATTACGCTGCTAAGATCAAAGAAGAGATAGATAGATTGGTTGAAGCTGGATTTATCTATGAAATCGAGCACACTGAGTGGGTATCCCCCATCGTAGTGGTGCCCAAGAAGAATGGCAAGCTGCGTGTGTGCATTAACTTGAAAAAGGTTAATGCCGCCACGATTCGAGATAACTATCCGCTTCCCATCACAGAACATCTCTTAGAAAGAGTGGCAGGCAAGGAAGTGTACAGCTTCCTTGATGGATTTTCGGGCTACAATCAAGTAGCCATAGCTCCAGAGGATCAGCATAAGACAGCCTTTGCCACAGAATGGGGCATTTTTGCTTTTAGAGTAATGCCATTTGGGCTTACCAATGCACCAGCCACCTTCCAGAGGCTGATGTGCCATGTGTTTAAGGAGTTCCTGAGGAAGAGTTTAGAAGTCTATGTTGATGATCTTTGTGCTCATTCCAACATTAGGCGAACCCATATCCCTGAACTCAGACAAATCTTTGACAAATGTAGAGAATATCAAGTCTGCCTGAACCCAGAAAAATGTGTTTTCATGGTCAGGCAAGGCAAAATTCTAGGACACATAGTGTCAAAGAATGGCATATCTACTGACGAAGAGAAAGTGAGAGCCATAGCAGAGCTACCGAGGCCAAAGAATGTCAAGGAAGTACAAGCTTTCATGGGGCATTGTGGTTATTACCGACGATTTATACACATGTATGCTGTCATTGCAAAGCCCATGTACGGACTTCTGACGAACTTTGAGTGGACGGATGAATGTGAGAATTCCTTCCAGGAGCTAAAACGAAGATTGTGTTCAGCACCAATCTTGACCACACCAGATTGGAATAAGCCTTTCCATGTTCATGTGGATGCATCCAATTATGCCATTGGTTGTGTACTTGCTCAATCCGTGGAGACGTGAGGACTAGTATGAAGACTATGAGCAAGTGGAGGCACAAGTGCGTGAGTGAGAAGCACACAAGCATGCACACACACACACACACGCGCACACAAAGCAAGAACAAGGAGAGGAACAATGGAGTTCTTTGCATTAATCAAAAGGTCTCTTACATAAGTTCAATTCACAAACAATCTACCCCCAAAAATGAGCTCTCTAGCTCTTTTTATAGTTTTTTGACTAGTTTTGGCCCTGTCCAGACCTAGTGTCCGGCCTAGTTAAAAATTAGGTTCCAGGGCTTATTTGAGGGCTCAAACAAAGTCTAAAAATTATGAAAATTGGTACGATGGTACTTCTAATACTCCTCAAGCTTGAGGACTCCTCGGCTTGCACAAAATGGAGTCTAATCTACCAAAAACAGGATTTACAATGTTTGTGTAGTGATTAAAATCACTTGAGTTGTACATAATCCATGGAAAAAATGATCTGGCCTTGTTGCCGTATTGTGCATGACTCCTCTGTTGCTTTGTATGCCAACACAAAGGAATCAAGACTTCATTAAATTTATGTATCACTTCCTCTTTTGAGGGAGTCTTTATCATTTACTTTTGATGAACTTTTGTTATTTTTCCATGGAGAGAGGTTTGCAAAAATTTGGGCTCAAATTTGTGACTATGGGCTTTTTTGTTGAGATGAGCATAGTGGATACAGCTTGATGGCTAAAATCTATAAAGTAATAAATAGAACTATTTTGACTCTTTTGATTAATTTCGCCCTCCACAGTACAATTCAAAAGCAATTGTTGTATTTGTTTACATGGAAAAGTGCAATTATGGTTGCTCAAGGAAGCATCTAAGTGTTATTTGCACAAATTGAGGGATAAAATTGGTTCATCACCTAGGTGATATAGTCAAACAATAATCAATGAGATGTTTGAAATGCATTTGCCATCCTACTTTGAGGTTATTAGATTGAAATCATCTTTTTGAATGAACTTCTACTCGAGCTCAACAACACGAGTAGCCAACACACACATAGGTCCTTCGTTCTTCCAAACCACACCTAAGTGCTCACAATTTAATCTTGTATGAGAATCCTTTTCAACTCCTCTCTCTTCTACACATCATAGGCATTTGTTCCCTTTTGATGCCATCTGACATCCGTGCCAAGTTAATGTGACATTGATGTGCCCTTAAGGACATTGATCTTCCTCAAAAATGTAAACGAAGTGTCTACAAATTTTGTATGTGTTGCTTCCCCATATCCTTCCCCTTAAGAAACCTCATACGGGGACAAATAAAAGGTGGGAAACAATCTCCTACACTTAGCTTCCAAGATATCACTCGCAAAATAACTAACATCACCAAAGTGACATAAGTCCATATGATGCTTCCTCTTTGAAGTAATAATTTGAAAGATAAGTGTGGAATGCCAAGGTAGCTAAACTTTACCATATTCAATGGAGATAATAAAACATAAAATCCTCTAAGAAATAGAACAAAATCCCATGAGAAATATGATCCCAAACCCCTATAGTACCGACATGATATATTTATCATCATACCACTCTAGGTACTCCTAACCTTGCATGTACTCACAAACAATAGTTTTTACCTAAAATGTCCTTGTGCATCCTAGTCCATATAAAATAATATTTTGTAGCAAAATGAAATCTCTACATCCCACTAACCCAAAAATTCTTGATTTTTCATCCATAAAATTTGTGTTACGTTCTAGTGAAAGAGCTACTAATGGAACTAAAGTGCACACTCTAGTCTTTTCTCTTCCCATTAGTTTGCCATATGAATGCAAGAGAATTCCTTCTTGAAATCTAGATAATCAATAAATACCCTTGATTGGTGCTCAATCATCATCCTCATGGAAAAACACTAGCTAATATATTGATACTTGATAAGTTGATGAGATTTATCCCTATCTTTGAAAAACCCTAAAGAGAAAAGCCATCACACAATCCATAGTCTCTTTAATGCAAACAACTAGAACACCTCATCGATCTACTTTTCTCTTAGATTCTTTAGGTGCAGTTCAATCTAAATGCTATGACTATCTAATCTCCCTAGTCTTTGATGCAATAGTGCCACTCCTATCTAAAGAAACTAAAAAAATCTAAAAAAAATAAAAAATCTATTTATCTTAACTAAGGAAAAGGGCTCTAGTAGTGGAAACCTTTTTACTTTTGTTCTCTTAAAATAGAATTTAATGAATGCATTTGCTCTGCTCATCCATAAATGAGAACATGTACATAGGTGATCCATGTTTTCTTTCCTAAATAGAGGACAATCAAACTCTGATATGAAGGAAAATTGCATTGAAAAGTAGATTGGATGAATTCTTAAGTAGATATATATCTAAATCCTAAAATCTTAATTAAGAGATGTTCACCAAAAACCTCCAATAATGATTATATAATTGTCTTCATTCATATGGAAATGAATATAACCATCTCCCATCAATCCAAGAAAGTGTTGGGTATCAATAAAAATACCCCTTAAATATAAATAATATATCTTCTTAATGGTGCACCTAAACTAGTCCTTGAAGATAAATAAACTTTTCATGATTGGTTAAGTTATATGAAAAACTTAATTTTCATCTTCTTATGCATGCATATGCACTAATATATGCATCATGAAATTAAAATGGGAAAAGGATAGGGAAAAGTGAGAGATGCTTTTCTGAGATGATGCATTGATCCTATTGCTCTTTCACGTCTTGAAACGAGTTTGCCTTGTAAGATCTTGTAGATGCTCGTACAATCTTGTAAATGCTCATAATTTTTTGTAGAAAATCATTAGGAAGAAAAATACAACACATCACACACACACATACATACACACACACACATACATACATACACACACACACACACACACACATATATATATATATATACACACACACAAAAAAAAAAAAGTACACACATGCATGCATTTTCATTTAGTTTACTAACACATCTTACCTCATGCACATGCACACTAATAATGCACACCCCACACATTTACATGCACCTTCACATACATATGGACATTTAGACATAACACTTATGGTTAATGCTTACACATATAGGCACTTAGGGTAATCTCATACATATTCTGAGGAAAATGGACATAGATTGTAGGGTATCCTCATAGCCATAAAATGCTTACATGAAGATATGGATAGCATACATGATCATGGAGGATTTATATGATCATGTACATGGACTTCATCTTCACATATACATGTCTAACATCTATGGTCTACTTCTCTCATCATAAACAAGTTCATAACATAAAGTCATACAACAGATACCTTTAATCCATGTACATAATTATACTTGTTAATTATCATCCCTTCATGTTATGTTTATAACACATCTTCCTCGTTTTTATTGCCTACAAATACTAAAGAAAGAGATCATTCAAATAAAAAATTCACATGGAACACATTTTGAGAGGCTTATAGATGACCCATCTTTAAGAAGATTTTTTTTTTTAATGTAAGTGGGAGTGGAGAAATCCATTTGACATCCTCCCTGATTAAACCCGCACGTCATCCTAATGGGCCAACCTATAGATTATTGAAAGCACTATCAAATTATTTCGAAAAAACTATTTTTGAATGTTTCCAAATGGTGTATCAAATATGGTTTTGAGTGAAAATACATATTTTGACTGTAAAAAAACTTTAAAGTTACTCAAGCTTGAATAAAAACTTTTTTCTTCAATGTATGAAATTGAAAACAAGTGTTAGAAAATCCTATAGAGATCATTTAGATAGTCATGGTACTCTTCCTTCTATTGAGTCTGTTCATAAGTAATGTTTATCTTATATAAGTGTTCTATCACTTACTTTGTTAGCCACTTGCCATAAGATGCTGCTAACTAATTCATCTACAACATACATCCACCTCAAATAGCCCACTTAGTAAATCTCAGAAGTGGTTTGGAGACCATAATTGAGTCATTAAAACTCTTTTTTATCTTTTATATTTTTCTTCCTTTTTCTTTTCTTTTTTTTCTTTTTTTTTTCTTTTTCTCTTTTTCACTTTACAACAACCATTGATGTATTTCTTCTTTTATTTATCTTTATTCTTTGCAAATTTTTTGTTAAAGGGGAAAGGCATAACCCCTAATTAGAGTAAAGGATCTAGAGGAATGCTACAACTGGAATCAAGATCTCACTAGCTAAGTGGTTTTAGAGACTAAGATGGTCTACCTATGTAAGATAAAGCTTTACCTCTACTAGGAGTCACAAGTCAAGATTTCCTTATTTCATCCTTACAATAACCATAGGGTCTCTTATTCCTATATCCAATTCATACTCATCCCTACTTAAGTTTCTAATTCATCTTTTCATCATTTTAAACATTTACTTTACATGTCAAAATAATGTACTCGTTTTTTCATGAAATGCATGGAAAAAACTTTACAAAATACTGAAAAATAAACAAAGTAAAGAATTGTTTCACCTGATTTATCTTGTTGCTTAGTGTTCACATCATTCTTCATCTTCCTTGTCTTTGTCTAAGAGCTCGTCATCAATTTCATAGTCACTGCTCAATCTTCATTTAAATAAATTGATTCTCTTTCCTACAATCAAACTTCTCAAAGGAGTTCCATCAAGCTAGCATAAAGCATACATACTTGTTTAAAAAATAAAAACAATAACATAAGGTCCAAACCATCTTTTAGTTAGTTTATGCCATGCATCATATTAGATATTGAAGGTATTGTCATAGACAAGTACCCAATCCCCTGACTCTATCGATCGTGGCCTAAGTTGATATTTCTTATCAAAATAGATCTTATATTTTAAACGTGACTCCTTTATTTTCTGTTGATATATTTAGGTAGTGATGTGTGTGAACACTCTAGGACCGCCGGGGCACTTTTTTCCCTCTTTAGGAGGTTTTTTTCCCCCGGCTTGTATATACGCCTATTGCCCTAATGGGCTACTTATCTTTGTACATTCTCTAGTAATACATTCAGTCTTGTGTGTTGTGCTCCAAGCTTCTTCCTCTTCCTTGTGCTGTTCGCGTGCTTCCGCAGACGTCTAACTCCAACAATTGGTATCAGAGCAGGTCGTTGCTTCTTCTAGGGCGCCGTCGACACTCCTCCGTTTGCAGTCTCAGATTCGCACAAAATTTGGTGAGCATACTCAGGGTGTTTCCGAGATCAAAACTGCTTTGCTCTGTGGTGCCGAAATCGCGATCTGAGCTCGTTTCGGCCTCCGAACGCAATATCGTAGTGCTTGTGCAGGCTATTTCATCCTTTTGTGCCAAAGGTATATACCAGTTTCTGTTCGCCAGTTTAAGCGTCTCGAAGTCTGCTACAGGTCTAGCAGAACTCGTCTGGGCAGTTCTGTTCAACTTTTTGAGATACAGTCAATTTTCTGCATCAAGGTATTTTAGTCACCGGCCATGGCTGAAAGCAGTGATGTATTCCGTATGTTGGCTATTGAGGATAAGTTGGATGGTACCAACTACCCATTATGGGCTTATATGATGCGACATGTACTGGTTGCAAAAGGATTGTGGAACATTGTGCAGGGTGTTGAAAGACGTCCTGTTACACCTGTAACGACAGGTACTGCAAATACAGGTGTTGGAGCTGATGAAGATGGTGTCGAAGATGATATTCCGCAGATTCCTGTTCGTGCTGCTGTTTCTATTGCACCTACTGCAGAGCAGATTCGTTGGGATGGCAGAGATGCCCAGGCACATGCAGTGATAGCTTTGTCTGTCAAACGTGCCATTATTCCTCACATTCGCTCTTGCAGAACAGCAAAGGATGCTTGGGATACACTTACCACTTTGTACCAGGCTAGGAATGAGGCTCGTGTTGCTTACCTCCGAAAACAGTTGGAGAGTGAGCACATGAATGAAGGTGATTCGATGGACAGTTTTCTTACAAAGATCAAAGACCTGAAGGAACAATTGATTTCTGCTAATGAGGTTATACCAGATAGCTCACTTGTGTAGACCGTTCTGAATGGCCTTCCTGATTCATATCAGAGTTTTGCCTCTACTCTTCGATTGATGATGAAAGGCAATCCGAATGCCTTGTCATTTGAGGAATTAGTCTCTGTTCTGTTGCAGGAAGATCAGTCCAGGTAGAACAGGTCCATTATGCGTGTTGCAGATCAAGCTTTCCTGGCTAGTCAGAAGGGCAAAGAAAAATGGAGCTCTTCTACTAGTAAGCAGAAATCTGCAAGTGCTGCACAATCGAAGAACCAGGATAAAGATGAGAAGAAATCAGAAAAGCAGAAATTGTTCTGCAAGTACTGTAAAGGAAATGATCATATTATAAAGAACTGTCCAAAACTCGCTGCTAAAGAGGCAAAGAAGAAAGAGGCTGGAATGGTTGTTGCAGAGGCCTCTACACCAAAAACAGAGTCTGCAAATCTTGTGCAGGAAGAAGAATGGGCGTTTACTACTGTCTGCAGTTTTGACCCATCTTCTCATGATCAGTGCATGTCTGCAGTAGACTCAGATGTTTGGTACTTTGACAGTGGGGCAACCAAACATATTACCTCGCAGCGCAGTTTCTTCTCTTCACTCGAGCCTGCCCCTACAGGGAATACTGTCACATGCGCCAATAACTCCTCTTATCTTGTTAAGGGAGTTGGTAAGATCATTCTGACTACTGCTGATGGTAGTTCTTTCACTTTGTCAGATGCTTTATTTGTGCCAGGGATCAAAAAGAACCTGTTATCAGTTTCTGCATTAGCCAAGATTGGCTTGGTTGTGAAATTCGTTGATGACAGGTGTACAGTCCATGATCTCTCAAATGGCGATGTGATTATTGCTTCTGGCATTTTATGTCGTGGGCTGTATAAGCTCATAGACTATGAAAAATCTGTGAATGATTCGGCATGTGCAGTTCATGATTCTCAGGCTATGTCAGATGCAAAGCTTTGGCATGCACGCTTTGGTCATCTGAATTTTGCTAGTTTGTTACGCCTGCAGAAATCTGAAATGGTGTCCTCTTTGCCCAAACTTGAGGCACCTGGAAAACATGTTTGTGAAGGCTGTATTTTGGGCAAAATGCAGCGTTCTTCCTTTCCAAAAGATGGTTCAGTTCGGGCTATGCAGAAATTGCAGCTTGTACATAGTGATGTTTGTGGTCCTATGCAGACACCCTCTTTTGGAAATTACCTTTACTTTGTGACTTTCATTAATGATTTTTCCAGGCATGCATGGGTATATCCACTCAAAGCAAAGTCCGAAGTGTTCATGTGCTTCAAACAGTTTTTGGTTTTGGCTGAAAATCTGTCAGCATGTAAAATGGGCATCCTCCGTTCTGATCGAGGGGGGGAATATATGTCTTCAGATTTTAATGCATTTCTGGCTAAACGTGGGATAAAACACCAGTGTACAGTGCCGTATACACCTCAACAGAATGGAGTTGCTGAACGAAAGAACAGGTCACTCATGGAGATGGCGAGGTGCATGGTCAAAAGTCAGGCTTTACCACATAGTTTCTGGCTTGAGGCTGTCATGTGTGCAGCATATGTACTGAACAGGTGTCCCACGAAAGCGTTGCAGTCTATCACTCCATATGAGGCTTGGCATGACCGCAAGCCATCTGTTGCTCATCTGCGTGTTTTTGGTTGTTTGGCATATGCATTAGTGCCTGAACAACATCGAAGAAAATTGGATGATAAGGCAGTAAAATGTATTTTTGTTGGGTACAGTTCTGAAAGTAAAGGCTATCGTCTGTATCATCCACAGACTAAACGCATTCTGGTTAGCCGTGATGTTGTCTTTGTGGAAGATGCTATTCAGCCATTGCTTTCATGTACTAAGGAGACATCTGTTAGCTCCAAAGACATGTATGATACTTTGATGCCTCTTTTTACAGGTGGATAGGCTAGCGCTGGTCCTAATGAGGCAACTTCTCAGCCTTTGCACGTTTCATATGATGATGCAGATCATGCCATTTCTGATGCAGATTTACATGATGCACTTGTTGATGAGAGAGCTGATATTGAACAGGCAAAAACTATGCCAAAATGGCTGGTGCAGACTTTGCGTGACAGCAAATTAGATGCACCTTTGTCATATCGTACTCGTTCAGGCTCTCATAGTACGTCCTTTGCATCAGATTGCTATGCTATGGCTGCATCTAGTCTCTGTGATGAGAATGAGCATGTTTCTTTTGATGAAGCACAAAATTCAGAAAATTGGATGGCTGCTATGCAATCTGAATATGATGCTATAATGAAGAATGGTACATGGTCTTTATGTGACTTGCCTCGTGGCAAGAAGGCCATTGGCACTAAGTGGGTATACAAGCTGAAGCGTAAACCTGATGGTACAGTTGACAGGTATAAGGCTAGGCTTGTTGCAAAGGGTTATGCGCAGGAAAGAGGCATTGATTTTGATGAGACCTTTGCACCTACATGCCGTATGACTACTGTTCGGAGCATTTGTGCACTTGCAGAAAGGGCATGAAAACCAGGTGTGCAGGTTAAAGAAGGCGTTATATGGTTTAAAGCAAGCACCACGTGCTTGGTATGAGAAAATACATGCCTATCTGATTGCACATGGTTTTGAGAACAGTCCAACTGAAAGCACCTTATATGTTAAGCGTGCTAATGATGTGCTTTTGATCATTGTTGTCTATGTAGACGACATGCTGCTCACTGGTCCTCTTGAGAAGCATATTGCTGATTTCAAGGCTGATTTGCATGCCTCATTTGAGATGTCTGATTTGGGGCATTTGCATCACTATTTGGGCATTCAGTTTATGCAAGTTGATGGTGGAATGGCTTTGTGTCAAACGAAATATATTGACACATTATTGCAGCGTTTTGGCCTTGAAGACTGTAAGCCTATTGCCACTCCTATGGAGACAGGTTTACGATTGAGTCTTCATGATGCTGGAGATGCATTTGATGCTGTTCTCTATCAGCAGCGTGTTGGATGCTTGATTTACTTATGCATTACTCGGCCAGATATTCAGTTTGTTGTCTCACAGATGAGCAGGTTTATGCATTGCCCAGGAGTCACGCATTGGAAAGCGGTTAAGCGCATCTTTCGCTACTTGAGTGGTACTCGGCTACTTGGGTTGTTTTATCCCAAGGGGGGATCACTACCGCCAGATTTGCATGCTTTTTCTGACTCAGATTGGGCTGGTTGCTATGACACTCGTGTGTCCACCAGTGGTTTTTGCTTCATGCTTGGTAGCTCATGTATATCTTGGTTGAGCAAGAAGTAGCCTACTGTGGCCACTTCCAGTTGTGAGGCTGAGTATAGGGCAGCTTTCACAGCGACTGTTGAGTGTGTGTGGCTCAGACGCCTTATGGCTGATTTGGGTGTTGGCCAGTCTTCTGCCACCACCATCTTCACTGACAGTCAGAGCGCATTGGCAGTTGCGAGGAACCCTGTGTTCCATGCTCGCACTAAGCACATTGAGGTGCATTATCACTATGTCAGGGAGAGGTTCTCTGCTGGGGAGATCAGCTTGGCATATGTGCCCACGCAGGAAAACATTGCAGACCTTTTCACGAAGGCTCTGCCTAGGGAGAAGTTTGAAGCTTTCCGCAAAGCTTTGGGCTTACTTCCTTTTGTGGAGTGATTTCCACATAGTTGGCACTTCCTTATACATGAGTGCCAGCTCCTTGTTCACCGCATCACTCCCAGGGGGGATTTGTTGATATATTTAGGTAGTGATGTGTGTGAACACTCTAAGACCGCCGGGGCACTTTTTTCCCTCTTTAGGAGGTTTTTTTTCCCCGGCTTGTATATACGCCTATTGCCCTAATGGGCTACTTATCTTTGTACATTCTCTAGTAATACATTCAATCTTGTGTGTTGTGCTCCAAGCTTCTTCCTCTTCCTTGTGCTGTTCGCGTGCTTCTGCAGACGTCTAACTCCAACATTTTCTTAACAACTTCTTTCATATTTTCTTTCCCTTTTTCAAGTTGTTTAATTCTTAAAGCTAACAACTCTTTGCGTGACAAATTGTCAATAGTCTTTTGATAATACATGAACTCATCTAACATAAATCCAGTTGATTTTGTATATGTCATCCTAGCTACCCATAAAGAAAATGGAAGAGACCTTGGCATTTGCTTGATATCTCCACCACATGCCTTCAAGATTTCCTTCACTATAGATGGATGAACTCTCTCAATCTTCCCATTTGCTTCTGGGTTATAGGCTGTAGTGAGATATAAGCGAATTCCATGATGATCAAAGATCAATTCCCTTGCCTCTCTAGCATCTAACTCTACTCGACCCGCAACTACTTTTTCTACATATCCAAATCTAAATGTAACTTCTTCTAAAATAAATAAACATACATTAAAATTAGTATTAGATCAAAGTGCATGACCTTCCACATGATTTTTCAAATCTTCCCATGTGAGTACAATATATCTCATACCATCAATACTTTTAGGCATAGTCACAACATCAACTATCCACTTGTAATGAATACAAGGTGGGTAAATTGGGTGTAAGGGATCTCTATGTTTGACCAAGGAATGAATCTGCCATGTGGCTTATGTGAACAAAAATTCCTTAACACTTACGTACATCCTTGGCCACCAATAGCTTTCTTGAATTTTTTCATACGTCACAACAAAGCCCTTATGACATGCCCATAAGCTTTCATGCATGGCTCTCATGACTTGCACCTGAAGATTTCTCAATCCCAAAACCCTCTGTGGGTTTTTCACCTTTCCTCTAGCATGTGCCAAAGAAATCTATCTTTCATAAAGAAGTTGAAAGACTTCTTTCTGATGTTTTGGAATTGATTTGTTGACCCGCTTGAGGAAGGATGTAAAGTAATAAGATAATATCCAATGACTCTTAGTTCTCGTTCATAATCCTCTTCTTTGAATTGCTCATAATTAAATGTACATGGATCATAACATCAAGTTTATCCATCTATCTATTGCTTTATCATAATGATCATCATCAAAGCTTGCTGGTGATAGCATATCAGCAACAATATTGAGCTTTCCAACAATATGAACAAAAGCTAGATTAATAAACTTGATATATGAAATCCATCTCAACATCGCAATATGAGGAGGTGAGAAATTTGCAATCATACCTATTAACGGAAGACAGTTAGTCTCTACAATCATATTTGCACTGATGAAATACTCTTTATCTGATTTTGAAGCAGTAACTAATCCCCGTAACTCTCGCTTCATATGAGCATAGTTCCTTTGAGTATCATGTAAAATCTTTGCACTAAAGCAAAATGCATACCTCTACCCCTCATCATCATCTTGACCAATGGCCCAAGCTATACCAATAGGACTAGTATCAACAACTTAGGATTATAGGTTTATTCCCCAAATAATCAATACGTTTCAAAATCAAAGCATTGATAAGCAATTTCTTTCGTTTTCTCATTGTTCTACTATGCTTCTATATCCATAAGAATTTATTTTTCTTTCTTAATAAATCATATAATGTTTTTGCAATGTAAGGCCAGGTTCATAGCATTCATCATATGAGCCATGGAATTTGTCGCTCCCTGTGGCAAAGTACACATACGTGTTAGACCCAAAGGAGTTTTTATCATGGTAATATCTTTGTTCTTGATAGCTAACTGAAACTAGTCATACCTTGAATACAAATCACCCATCCAATAGATGGAGTGCCCCAAAAAAGCCTTTGAAAACTCATCTAGAATGGTCTTGTTCCTACATTTGTGATAGTGACTTTATTGATAGGTTGTAGATCCTGCATGAAGTGTAGTTTCCTATTCTTTTTGGGTAACATGAACCATCAATTTGAATATGGTGCAGATGATGGTTCAAGAATCTCTTCTCCTTTAACAATCTTATCAGCTCAGGTAAGTGAGCTTTGGGTTTGGTATTGGCCAAAGATTCCATGGAATATGTGGTAGAGTGAATATGATCACAGGGGCAACTAGCTTTGGATGTGCATTCTATCTCATGTCAAAATAGGGAAAAAGCTTTTCCATGTCGAATAATCATCTCTCTAAATCGCTCTTTTTCAATTTAGAAAGAAATTCTTCTCCAAAATTTATATGTTTCATAGATTCTTCAGTAAATATATGTCCTATCTTAGATCAATCTCTAAGAATAGGATCCTTGGAAACACTTTTAAACATATCATGACTTTCTTTAGGTAGCAACTGAGCTATGTGTTTTACTTTCTTTTCAACTATTTTGTATTTTATATCAATCTTGACTTTGTGCTCTATTAAGAAATTTGCAATCAAATAATATTGTTAATAGAGTCAAGAATGATAATCTTTGATTCAATTTTTCCTTGGAGAGTATTCTCAAGCTATTCCTTCAAAGTCAAACTGTTGGCATACAAAGCAACAAAGGAGTCATGCACAATACGGCAACAAGGCCAGATCATTTTTTCCCATAGATCATGTACAACCCAAGTGATTTTAATCACTACACAAACATTGTAAATCCCGTTTTTGGTAGATTAGACTCCATTTTGTGCAAGCCGAGGAGTCCTCGAGCTTGAGGAGTATTAGAAGTACCATCGTACCAAATTTCATAATTTTTGGACTTCGTTTGAGCCCTCAAATAAGCCCTGGAACCTAATTTTTAACTAGGCCGGACACTAGGTCTGGACAGGGCCAAAAGCTAGTCAAAAACTATAAAAAGAGCTAGAGAGCTCATTTTTGAGGTTAGATTGTAACTGAAACGAACTTGTAAGAGCTTTTGAAAGTAATCTAAAGAACTCCATTGATTCTCTCTCTTTGTCTTGCCGTGTGTGCACGTGTGTGTGTATGTGTGTGCATGCTTGTGTGCTTCTCACTCACGCACTTGTGCTGCCACTTGCTCGAGGTCTTCATACCATCCTCACGTCTTCCCGGATTGACATTAAAGGAGGTGCTACTCATCATTGAGCTACACCAAATTTTGGCGCCGTTGCCGGGGATCGAGCTTTGAGGACGAGCGTGTGATGGTAAGACGTAGAGTTGACGCGTTGGAGTGGTAGGTATTTTCTTCACTCTCATCGAATTTCTTTTACTTTCTTCACCATCTCATCACCATCATCATCATTCCCATCTCCCACCTCCATCTCCATCATCGCAAAAATTTCAGTTTTTGACTATATCCCCATCTCCACCTCATTTCCCTCATTTCACTTGTGAGAGAGAGCGAGAGAGCGAATTTGCATGCGCTGTTTTTGCATGTTTCTTGAGCTATTTTGCAGGTTTTTTGCTGTACCATCATCCCCAGCAGTGTGCGCAGGTACGACAGGCTCTGCACAGTTCCCGAGACGACGATCTCTGTCTATCGCGACAGACAGAAAATCTTAACATTTTGTGAATGCATGAGTAGCACTGTAACCTACACCTTGAGGGCATTCTAGATCACTAGAAGTTTTTCAAAAATTTGCGTTTTTTCTGTCTATCGCGACAGACACCGTCTATCGCGACAGACACCGTCTATCGCGACAGACAGAAATCCACGATAGACACCGTCTATCGCGACAGACACCGTCTATCGCGACAGACAGAAATCCACGATAGACACCGTCTATCGCGACAGACACCGTCTATCGCGACAGACACCGTCTATCGCGACAGACAGAAATCCACGATAGACACCGTCTATCGCGACAGACACCGTCTATCGCGACAGACAGCCCCACGATAGATTGTGTCTATCGCGACAGACACCGTCTATCGCGATAGACAGGCATTTTCGGCAAAAAATTAAGGAGTGAATTTTTGGAAATTTAGGCTAAATTTTGGGCATATTTGCACTTTCATGTACTCATCTACTTACGAAGGCCTTAGAAAATGCATTAAAACCCCCGAAAGGTTCTGTTTGTCTAGTTAACCCCCTAAACCCTGAACGGTCATAACTTTTTCATACGAAATCCATTTTCTGAGCTCTAGGGCTTGTCGGAAAGCTCGTGACATATACTACACGCCCTAAACTGTTTTTTATAAGAATAACGCGTTGATTTTCAGATAGGATATTTGGAAGTTGACACACTGAGGGGCAGGAACACCAAGGGAGCTCCAGAGTAAATTTCTAACAATGCAAAAGGGGGAACAAGGGTCATTAACAAAGTGTCTGAAATAAATTGTCTGTCAATTGAAAGGTCTACTTGGAGCTAATCTTGGGATTTATGCAGGCCTATTGAGAAGCAATTGAGAGTATCCAAGCAAGGGTGTGGCACACGCTTGAGA
Organism: Ceratopteris richardii; assembly: GCA_020310875.1. NCBI lineage: Eukaryota > Viridiplantae > Streptophyta > Polypodiopsida > Polypodiales > Pteridaceae > Ceratopteris > Ceratopteris richardii. Next base: position 161,489,297 of record CM035414.1, on the reverse strand, counting down.
ATCAACTTCTCGAGCACTAAAGAGCAAGGTTCGGCAAGAAAGGTCGGAATATTCTCAACTCCTCTTCGTCAATTCCTAGCCTAGGCTAAGAGCGATTAGAAGTAGGAGTAAGTCAGGGCGACGATAGGCAGTTATCAAGTTGAAGACTACCTAAAAACTCAAGTTCAAGTTAAAAATTTAATCTCTGCACTGCCGATAACATAAAGGAAAAGAACCTAACGTGGAACGATCAATTGCAAGTGCGAAACAACATTCAAACATTCCTGACGACGTGATATCAGACAAGAACTCAAACGTGATAAAATAACTAAAAAGAATCAAGTGACTGGTACCAATTAATCGGCAACGAGGTTGTACTCTAAAAAAAAATTGGGCTAATCAGTTAGGCATATGAACCTTAGATCAGGACGACATTTAGCAAGGGAAAGACAAAGCCTTAGGTCTTCAGAGGCTAGTGTCAATCACACTGCAAGGTCTTGGGCCCAGCAGTTGAGCCACCACTCATACTACCCTAGCTCTGAGACCAGTGAGTCAGAAATGTCTCAAGGCATGGACAGACCTACGGGAAGTTCAGGAGTGCCTTACCTGTACAGGGTAGAAGGCCCTTACAAAACGCAGCTGGAGTACCTTAGGACCAACCGATTAGGTGCTAGCATCTATGAGGACGGCCTAGGAAGATCTGTGGTCCAGATTAAAAACCCTGATCAATCCATTGGACTAGAGCACCCAGCTATCAAGTTTGAAAATGGTGCATACCTGGACAAAGAAGGAACTATATATGTAGTCACTAGTCACCCTGATAGGACAGATGACTTTGGGAACGTAATCTCAGAAGCGGACTTAGGGGACCTGGAACAAGGGAACATGGGTGCGGAACCTAGAACCCCTCGAGGTAAATCAGTTCTCACTAGGCTTATCACGCCTGAATGGGTCCCTCAAGACAACAAGAGCATAGAGTTGCTCCTTAATCGAGAAACTGATGAAGCCTTTTGGAGGTATAAGTCTAATCAGCCAACAGACATAGGAAATATCATGATCTATGAGTTTAAGGATCCGGATAGCCCAGGTAGAGTGACCTACTTAGATCATGCTTCAGAACGGATCTTTGTGGTGACAGAAAATGATAGGCATGCTTACACTTGGAAGGGCGAATTCATTTTCCCCCAACCAAGATCAAATGTAGCCTATGGTCACCCTGGAGCTGGAACATCCCAGGCTCATGGTATGCAAAGAGACAGAAGTAAAGATAGACCAGAGGTAAGTTTTGCCAATCCAGTGGGCAGAGAAAGAACGAGAACCGAGACGAATAGGGTAGAACCCGAGATGCATAGAGCCCACAGGAACCAAAGAAATGTAGATGGATTCCCTCTGCCGAGACCTAGGGAGCACACAAGAACTTTGAGACCCACCCAGCTAGTTAAGTCCATGAAGAATTACTTTGACGGCACAGGAGATCCCTATGATCATGTGGCGGAGTTCAAGCAAGTCTTGAGAGCCGAACAAGTTGAGGATCTATTCACGCAGTACAATGCCTTTGGTCTAACCCTGAGGAATACGGCACTTACATGGTTTCAACCATTGGATGAGCGCCAGTTCAGGAGCATAGACCAACTCCTAGAAGCATTTATTATTGAGTTCTCCAAGAGTGGCATAAGGCACAACACCTCCTCACTGATTCACAGCTTCAAACAAACCCCTCAAGAGACTGTGAGACTTGCCGGAAGAAGATTTAGACAATATCTTGAAAGGTGCCCTATTTCGGAGCTACCCACATCTGCTAAACAAGTAGCCTTATTCCTTGACGGATTGTTGAGTCCAAAATTGAGATCCTATGTGTATCTGAAAGACCCTAGGACTATAGAAGAATGTGTACGTATGTGCATTGACATTGAAGATAACCTAGGAGAAGAGCTAGAGTTGTCCAAAATTTACAAAGATTCAGATAGTGCATCTAGTCAATCTTCCACACAAGCCACATCAATTGAGGAACTGGCCGAAAAAGTAGCTCAGAAATTAGGTGTGACTAGCAAACAAATTCCAAGGTTTGCTCCTGTGAAAAGGTGCTATACATGCGGTGGTGACCATATGGCGAACGTCTGTCCCATTATGGCTCAACCCCAAGTAAACCCTAGTAGCCAGTACTGCACCATAGAACGGAGATACACCAACCATACCGCACAAGACTGCCCATACAACAAGCAGGCGGTTAGGCAACCCTACCCTCAGCCCTACCAACAAGGCAGATACCAGAACCAGTACCCTCCACAACCATATGGCAGGCCACAACAAAATTTCCAACCTCAATATCAAAACCAACAAAGGCCTCAGCCTGTGCTAGCACAACAAACCCCAGCCCCAGCTAATGTGATTCCGGTAAAGTATGCTGTTGCAGAAGAAAACCTGAATAGAGCTATAGTCCCTGTAACATCCTTGATCTCTGAAAGTGACCCAAGTGACCATAGCTTTGATTCTACACATGTCGATAGTCCCCAGGCTTACTACATGCAGTCCCCAGAACATGGAGAGTCCTACTATGGTGAAGAGTCGAACGAACCTAGTTGGGAGTCAGATTACACGAACATCATGTATACAAACCCCAACCCTAGACCTCAACCTAGGCAGGTCCGACCACCATTTCCTAGAGGACCGTGCTACAGATGCCAAGGAGATCACCTCATTCGTGATTGTCCCTTGCCTCCACCTACGCAAACCCAGTCGGTGACGATCCAAGGCTTCTGCCAAGATTGCGGAAAAGAGCATCTCTTACGAGATTGCCCAAAGAACCCCAATAGCATGCCAAAAATCACCCCTATCAACGTTGTTGGGTTAGTGGTAGACTCCTCAGGAAGTGTCACTTCCACTGCACCAGTACAGGTAGTCACTAGGGCTCAGGCATTGCAGCAAAACCAAGGGATAGGCCAGGAAAAGAGCCTAGATGCTGGCGATACTGAGAGCCAAAATAAAAAGAGAACAAGAGCTTGGAAAGATAGCCGCGAACGTATGAAAAGGCAATGGGCAAAGAAGATGAGTGAACTTGAGGAAAGTCTACGAGAAACCAAGGCTAAAATCATAGAGATCACATCTCAACCGCACTCTCACACGTTACCACCGCTACCATCCCCATCACCCTCCACCCCTCCACCCTCTAAGACAGCCCACGTAACCCACCCACCACCCCAAACAGGATCGGTATTAGCTGATCCCACTCCCGAAGACATAGACATGATGCTTAAAGCATATCAGGCCAGAATCCAAGAAGGGCCAAACGTCACGGATCATGACAAGTGCTATCCTAGAGCTGACCTAGAGATAGAAAGAACCAAACTATGCGCGAAAATGGTCGCATTGGCTCAGACTATGTTTGAAGCCAGTCGCCTTTTCAATTACTCAGGCTCAGCCAAAACGCAATTACACTTGGATGGATTCCTAGAGAAGTTAGAGAGGATAATTGCAAGATCTGACAAGGAAGAAAAAAATCAAGACCAAGAAAAAGCAAGCAAAAACAGGAATCAGTCCCAATCAGAAGTGTATGTGGCCAATGCCCCTAAACCGGACAACTTCCCCTCCGTAGAAAGAATAGCGAGGCCAATAGCACAGCCAGAAAAGGAATCTACCCCTCAAAGAAAGGGAAGGGCAAGAGAACGGGTAAGCCAGCCTCTTCAGGAAGCCCGTGGGCCTCCTCAAGAAGCTTATATTCCCCCCCAAAAGGCAGATGAGCCCCCCTCGAAAGCTCAAGTACCTCCACAGGTTGCCTACATTCCTTCTCAGGGAATGTGTGAGCCTGTTCGGAAAAGTAATAGAATAAGTAATCCTCCCCAAGAAGCTTGTGCTCCCGCCATTTGCGAGAACGAGGAGAGAGTCAACAATAGAATCAGCCCTCCTTCACAGGTTGCTTATGCGCCCAATTCTACGGAGCCAGACACTTCTTCTTCTATGAATCGGTTTGCACCAGACTTCCTACGAGAGATTCAAGAAGACAAATGGGATAACGAAAGCGAGGTCGCCCCTCCTTTTGAACTTGTGGACGATGCACACGACCAATTCCCACAAGACATCCCATCTATTTACGGGGATCATGAGAGTGTTCAGTCTCACGAGAGATTAGACTTTGAGTCTAATTCCATACAAGAGCTACCCCACTTCACAGGTCCATGGGAAGAAAAGTCCACATGTATGAGAGCACCCACAGTCATGGTAAGGAACGACGACTCAGTCATACCTAGGAACACAGAGGTAGTGAAGAACACTAACGTGCAGTGTAATCTCAAGTTAGAAGAGCTACTCAAGGTTAGACCTGAATTATGGAAACATGTAGCCAAACAAGTACCAGAGATAGCAAAACCTCGTTCCCAGGTAGGATCCCATAGGACAGTGCCAGAAATTCCCTTGGATAAGATAGGAGATATGTGTGAAGGTGAAGAAGGGAACACCTATCTTCCCATCACCTACCAGGAGTACACCACCAAAGCGATTTTGGACTCAGGTGCAGGAGTTGCAATTGCCACCACCTCCTTATGGAAGCGTTGGGGCAAGCCAGCACTCAGGCCAACGAGGATGAAATTGCAAATGGCCGATGGTCACATAGAGAGACCCCTAGGATTGCTGGAAGGAATAACTCTCACCACTTGTGGTGTCGAGTTTGAACATACCTTTGCCATATGTGACTTCAGCAAAAATCATGCCTATGAGATGATTTTAGGAAGACCATTCATGCGACAGTTGCAAGTGGTACAGGATTGGGGGACCAATTCTTTGTACCTGCAGCACTTAGGTGTTACAACCAAAGTCAATCTCAAGGATTATTCTCATAGAGATGTCCCTCCTATCCAATGGAATCCCATCCATAGAGCCAAAGATGATACAGAATCGGTGCATTCCATAGAGTCTGGATCCTCATGGATGCATGAAGATACTCACTTATGGATGTGCAAGGTAGCAGTAGAAGAAGAGAAGAGAGAGAAAGCCAGAGAGGTAGGTGCGAACGAAACTCATAGACCCATTCAAGACCCAGCCTATGCACCTGTAGTTTTTCCAGACGAAGAATTTGAACCTCACGGTTGGGCAGAAATCTTAGCAACAATGGACGTAGCCATCAATGAAGAACAATGGACACCTCACTGTGATGAGGATGGCTATGACATTTCAGTCTTCTCCATAGAGCCAATCATGGGAGAGGCAGTTCTAGAAGAATGCGAACCTAGCCCTGATGCATTTGAGGATGCAAGTGACTCCGATCTAGAGTCAATCATTATGGATCCACCATTTGCATCAGATGAAGAATACTTCCATGAGGTAGAATTTCAAACCCAGAGGCATGGAGAGGTTACAAATGATGTAAGATTAGCAACGCATGTGACCCCAAAGGAAGAAGGAAAGAAACGAAAGAAGAGAGAAGCCTCACCAGAAGAGGAAGAATCTTTGTTTGAGGTCCCCGAAAATTTTAAGAAGTATGAGATAGATGACAGGAGAGTCATGATAAGAATGCCTAAACGAGAGGCACAATCAGGAGAGGCCTATGATAACAAAGAAACCACAAAGAAAATAGTAGTGGCCATAGAAGAAGGAGAGGAGAGATGCACGTATATAGGCCATGACCTGACAGAAGAAGAAGAGCATGAATTGACTGCCTTGCTAAGAGAATACAGAGATGTATTCGCTTGGAGTTACAAGGATTTGAAAGGGGTTGACCCAGACATATGCTCACACACTATTCCCATGACCTCAGATGCTAAACCCTCGAAGCAAAAGCCTTATACATATAACGATAATTATGCTGCTAAGATCAAAGAAGAGATAGATAGACTGGTTGAAGCTGGATTTATCTACGAAATTGAGCACACTGAATGGGTGTCCCCCATCGTAGTGGTGCCCAAGAAGAATGGCAAGCTGCATGTGTGCATTAACTTGAAAAAGGTTAATGCCGCCACGATTCGAGATAACTATCCGCTTCCCATCACAGAACATCTCTTAGAAAGAGTGGCAGGCAAGGAAGTGTACAGCTTCCTTGATGGATTTTCTGGCTACAATCAAGTAGCCATAGCTCCAGAGGATCAGCATAAGACAGCCTTTGCCACAGAATGGGGCATTTTTGCTTTTAGAGTAATGCCATTTGGGCTTACCAACGCACCAGCTACCTTCCAGAGACTGATGTGCCATGTGTTTAAGGAGTTCCTAAGGAAGAGTTTAGAAGTCTATGTTGATGATCTTTGTGCTCATTCCAACGTTAGACAAACCCATATTCCTGAACTCAGACAAATCTTTGACAAATGTAGAGAATATCAAGTCTGCCTAAACCCAGAAAAGTGCGTTTTTATGGTCAGGCAAGGCAAGATTCTAGGACACATAGTGTCAAAGAATGGCATATCTACCGACGAAGAGAAAGTGAGAGCCATAGCAGAGCTACCTAGGCCAAAGAATGTCAAGGAAGTACAAGCTTTCATGGGGCATTGCGGTTATTATCGACGATTTATACACATGTATGCTGTCATTGCAAAGCCCATGTACGGACTTCTGACTAACTTTGAGTGGACGGATGAATGCGAGAATTCCTTCCAGGAGCTTAAACGAAGATTGTGTTCAGCACCAATCTTGACCACACCAGATTGGAATAAGCCATTCCATGTTCATGTTGATGCATCCAATTATGCTATTGGATGTGTGCTTGCACAACCTACTGGTGAAGGTAATATGGATCTTCCAATTGCCTATGCCAGTAGACAATTGAATGCGGCTGAACGGAATTACACCACTACAGAGAGAGAAGGCTTAGGCATGGTTTATGCAGTCAAGAAATTTAGACACTATTTGCTTGCAAATAAGTTTAAATTTTTTACTGATCATCAGGCATTATTATATCTTGTAAACAAGCCATGCAATACAGGAAGATTAGTGAGATGGTTTCTCTTGCTAATGGAATATGACTTTGAGGTTGTGGTAAGAAAAGGTAGGACTCATTTGAGAGCTGATCATCTCTCTAGGCTCACATCGGGAGAAGCCCCACAAGGAGTATCAGATGACCTTCCTGATGCTTACTTGTTTAATCTGGAAGTTGTACCGCAGTGGGCTAAGCCATTGATACCAGTATTGACATACGGGCCTAATCATCCAGTCGTAAACACACGGAATAGAGAGATCGTAAAAGCCCAAAAGTACCATATCATGGCAGGAAGCATGTACAAGCACACAGATCAAGGGATCTTGGCTTGTTGCGTAGAAGAGGATGAGTACGCTAAATGGTTGCAATTAGCACATGTAGGTGCGTTAGAGCAACACCATTCAAAGCAAAGAACTTTGCAGACTCTAAAGAGATTCGGAGTGCATTGGCCAACTATGGAAGCTGATGTCCAAAAGTTGTGCAAGGAATGCCCAATCTGTTGCACTAAACCACCTGTGGAACATGCCACTCTCTATCAAGTATCCATTGTGCCAGATTGGAGTGAACCTCTAGTATCATTCTTGCGGACAAACACATTCCCCCCAGACATGACTCTAGCTAGGAAAAGGAGTTTAGAACAAGAAGCCCTGGATTATTCACTCATAGGTGATAATCTATATAAGCGCGGTAAAGATGGTTACCTGAGGTTATGTGTCCATGAAAGTGAATATCTCAAAATCTTGGAGACTGCTCACCAAGGTGTAGCAGGAGGACACTTTGGACCAGATCGGGTAATCAAGGCGATATTATTTGCGGGCTTCTGGTGGCCTACCCTTCACATGGATGCACATACCTATGTGAAACGGTGTGATGTCTGTCAGAGGACTCAGTATCCTATACGCAAAGATGAGATGCCACTGAAACCTATGATGGGTGGACGTGCATTCTCTAAGTGGGGAATAGACTTCGTAGGTCCTATTAATCCCCCAGCTAAGGGTTCTCATGCGGAATACATCATTGTGGCAACAGATTATCTCACCAAGTGGGTTGAGGTAAAAGCTACAACCAAGAACGATGCTCAAACAACTGCCAAATTCTTGTTTGAGAATGTATTCACGAGATATGGGCTACCCATAGAGCTTGTAAGTGATAGAGGCACTCATTTCTTGAACGAAGTGATTGAAAATCTACTCCAAGAATTCTTGGTAATACACAAGAAGTCTGCCCCTTATCACCCTCAAGCTAATGGACAAGCTGAGAGCACTAATAAGATTTTATGCAATGTACTGACGAAATTAGTGAACACTAAACGCTCTGATTGGGACAAACAGCTACACCATGCTGTTTGGGCATACCGAGTTGCCTACAAAACGGTACTCCAAGCCACCCCCTTTCAGATGGTATTCGGTCAAAACGCTGTGTTACCTTTGGACTTCTTGATCCCTACGTTGAAAGTAGCACAAGAGCACGAATGGACAGGTCATGAGCTCTCCTCTAGGATCTTTGACCTTGAACGATTAGGGGAAACAAGACTGAGAGCCGCTGCAGGAATATATGCAGCCAAGAAGAGACAGAAGGCATATTTTGATGCCCATGTGAAGGATAAGGGCTTGAAAGCAGGAGATTTAGTTTTAGTTTATACTCTAAAACAACACGCCAGGAAGCTAGAAAAGAGAGGCTACGGACCTATGATCATCAATAGGATCTCCACGAGCGGAGCAGTACAACTAGCCACGTTAGAGGGTGATGTTCTCCCAAACTATATTAGCGGATGCAGAGTCAAGTTGTATCAAGAACCCCTCACGGAGGAAATGCTCAGTCGACTCAACACTGCTAAAAAACGCAAAGAGGAAGAAAAGCGAGTTAGAGAAGAAGCTCAAGCTGAAGCTTTAGAACGCATCAGAAGGATGAAATTACGAAGGCAAGGTAGAGATCAGCCTGGAGCGAATGACTATGCAGACCAAGGATTTCCTATGGCCATGTGTGAAGTTGCAGGAACAAGCTCGCATAGGATAATTGATAGACGTCCTTTCGTAACCTTAGATATAGGACACGGAAAGAGTGCAAGGACCGTAAGAGCCTTGATTGACTCAGGTGCAGCCACTAGTGCTGTTAAATTGTCTTACTGCCAAGAATTACAATTGACTGTCAATCCTGTGGAAGCATATCTTATAGGATTGGGAGGAGTGGAAACCCCTTGCATGGGCGAGGTGGAACTTCCCCTCTACATTCACGATGAGGCAATGACTGTTAAAGTACTAGTGTGTCAAGATGAGGATCTCACTGAACCTCTCGTCTTGGGTCAGGATTGGATCTATGACCAAGCAGTCAATCTAAACCTAAGAAGTGGACTTCTCCAGGTTTGGCTCAATCATAGTTGAGTCACAGTAGAATTAGACAATGGAGCACTCAAGGAGCTAGGAAAGGCACAGACTCCTGGTCCTTCCAGGGGTACACATGAAGATGACCATGCTGTTCTTGTTCAAAACCCTGTGTTGCAGAGGAATGATATTTGCAAAAAAGGAGTCAGGGATGCAACGGAACTCCCTTCTTTTCCAAAGACCAGAAGGAGGCAGCAACCAAAGGCGGATCACAAGCAGAAGAAGCAGAGTACTACCTATGTCCGAGATCAAAAATACCTGCGCAGCAGAATGTCCCAGAAAATAAACCAGGTGTGGGTGCGGAAAGGCGAACGACCGGGCGCACCACCGTCAACTACACGGGCAAAGCCTCTTATTAGTAACCAACAACACGACGCTAATAAGAAGTCTGTCAGAAATTTTTCTGCTAAAGTAAAATCTATTTGGGTGCCCAAGAAGTCGATGAAGGCAAGCCCACAATCTAGACAAATTTGGGTGCCTAAGGCTTGCTTGAGGGCACAAGTAGTTACACCAAGGCCACAACCTATGCAGCATAACCCATCTACGAGTATAACCAGTATTCCCTCGTGCTCAACACTTAGGAACACACCAAGACCCATGAGCATGCATGTAATCACTTATAAGTGGGTCCCTAAAAGGCCCCACTCCCAAACAGCGACACCGACACAGCTCTCTGGAGTCTCTACGAAACCGAAAGCAAAGCCCATCCACTGCATTTGGCAGTCCAAGATCTGTAATAAACCCCCCGACCCCGATTTGTAAATTCACCCCACTTACTAACGGCATTAGTCTCCTAGGAATACACACACGTTAACTACACTCACTGTCTTCGTGTACTTACTAACCACTAACTCACCATCTAACTCATGTTAATGTTGTAACGGGGACAACAACGGATTTATTTTGTCCATTACGATGTTAACACATGATTCTATATTCTCACAGAATCAGAAAGCAAGAAGAAAAATGGCAGAAGCGACAGGTTCGGGCTCACAAGTAGGGATACTCACTGCAGGGATTGATGTGGATAGCCTACCTGTGGATGTGCCCCCGACTGGACGACCAGTGGAGATGCAACACCTCCAGCAACTCCCGGTGCCAGATCCCCCTACAGGAATCACAGAAAGAGTTCATGCGAATTCTCATTGGTTCAATGGCATGCCCGGTCCATTAGGTGAGGCCAAGTATATCTGGGAGTCTAAATGCGAGTATGACAGATCATGGGTGCGATTCCAATTTTTCTCCAAGGAGTTCGAGACTTTACAGAACACCGAAGATCTACAGACCATATGGCAACGAGCAGGGTTGGCGGAATATTTTGAAGCCCCACTACCTAAACCCGACCTCCTCCGATGTTACTATCTGGTCTCTACATTACAAGCTCATGAAGATAAGGACCAACCCGGATCATTTGTTCTCCCCTCATTGCTGGGCAACAACGAGTTGAAGAGGTTTGAACTTACTGTGGAGCTAGTGAGTGATGCTTTAAAGATGCATGGCACGCATGTACCCTCAGAAAAGGATGCTCTCGTTCCCAACAACATGAAGGACAGGAAAGTAGTGAAGCTGAAAGACATGGCAGCCCTCACCCCAAATGTGTCCATCCCTCTCCGCATGTGCATGCAACATTTCGCCTTCCCCGGTCAAGACCGATTCACGCAACCACACAAGAAGATCTGGTTTGCTCTTTACTTGGCGGAAGCAGGTGCGCTACCTATTAAGCTACCAGTGTGGATTATAGATCAGTTGTATGAAGCGAACAAACGGGCTTCTAGGAAATTAGTGGTGAACGGATGCTGTGCACTCACACGCATCATTTACCGATGCTTGGCATATGATGTCCCCATTGAGCGTGCCTTAACTTGGGCACAATTACAAATGTTTAAAAGGCTCAAGACATCCACACATCAGTCCAAGCGCATGAGGGGCGCGATTCCGTGTGTCCAGACAAGGGAAGTCCTGACTACTCCTGAGGCATCACCATTAAGAGAGGGCACTGTACCTCCTTTTACCATTAGGATACCCAGGTCGGAATCTGACACTACGACACAACCCACCCCATCGGCTCCTCCGGTTACACCTGAATTTGAGTTTGCTGCCACTGGAGAGGCTGAAGGACTGGACCCCCAGGATTTCGAAGCATTCCTACAAAGCACACAATTCTCTGATGTGGAGTTTTATTCAGAGGCAGAGGAGCAGGGCACATCCTCACGAAGAAGAAGAAAGTCTACAGACGGTAGACATGTCCATTGGAGTGACACTCAGGAAAGTCAACAACACGGATATCCGGAAGAAGAAGAAGCGTATGAAGAAGAGACCACTGAAGCCCCAGCATATACAGCCGAACTCCGAAGGCTGTATCAGATTATGGAAAGAGTACGATCGCAGCAATTACTCACTGAACAGAGCAGCAGAGTACTTATGACTCAGTTGTTGGAAGAAGCGGGAGTTGACTCAGAGTACAGGGAAGGTCTCTTATTGATGGCAGAAACATATGGAGTTGTAGAAGCTGTGCGCACTGCCATTCAGAGGCCTTCAGTTCAATATGACCCACGAAGGTTCCAGACACGACCTCGCTCAGGTAAAAATATACAAATTCCCGTTACAGTTGCAGAAGAGCCGACTACTACACCTGAAACTATCAGAACAACCTCCCAGACAGCTAGCCAACAGCACCCAGCCACCCATGAGGAGTCCACCGAACCACTACCACCTACTCCCCCACCATCACCTCCTAGAAGAGAAATAGTAGAAACCACATCGACTACTCAACCCACCAACCCCACCTTCATCTTCCGTACTCCGATCTCCAGTGCCACCCTATTCTCTACCACTGATAATCCTATCTTCGAAGACAACCCCAACACTACACAATCCGCCGAACCCCTCCTAGACCCTGCCCTAGGGCAACCATCCCCAACGCCCTCAGCCACGGGTCATCCTGACCCTAGATCCACATTCATGGGCTTCCCTGCTACCACGCAACCCTTTCAGCCCTCCTCAAATTTACGACCCCAACCCCCGATATCCCTCTCTCCATTTCTACAATCCCTCCAGGACATCTTTGCTAGGGCTTTTCAACCAGGCCCTCAACCATTCCCTGTCTTTTCAGCTCCCCACCCCACGTCACATCTATTCACCACTTCCACACACACACCACCTACCATACCAATGTATATGGCAGGCCCCACACTAACACCCACTCCTGAAGGTATGGACATTTCACCACCCACGGCACCTCCACCCACGGTTTCACCTCCTCCCATTCCCCCTCCACCAATTTCACCCACACACACAACTTTCGTAGACACATCATTCACTGTCTCCCTTCCCCAATTCCCTTCCCATGCATCTTCCACAGTAAACACCCCCCACTCATCTATAGGTAATGCATTGGACACCATGTTGGCTTGTATATCAAATTTAAGAACAGATTACATTCAGCTCCAGCAACAAAACGCACGCTTGCAAGAGCACTCAGCGACACTACAGCTCCGCCTTGCGGTACTAGAAGAGGAGAACGCTCGCCTTCACACACAGTTCCAAACCCTCCAAGACGCCCATAATATATTGGAAGTACAGCTACAGAACGTAGATCAGGAAGCAGTGCAGGTGGTAGAAAGTCACCTACGGACACAACTGGAACGCAACTCAAAACTTCAGCGAAATATGGCGCTACTTAAACGCCATCTTGCGGCCGCTCAGGAAGAGAACATACGTCTGCAAATACAAAATCAAGAGAACCTGGAGGCAGCTATTGAGAGCACACCGGGGGCACCCATCAGCCCATCCAAGTTTCAAGCAGTGACCCCCGATAACATCAAGATTATATTGGAAGATTATGCCAGGCTGCTCGAAGCACATGATAAGCTATCAGAGGAGCTAGGACAACTGAAGCAGGAACACCAACAAGGCCCAACAGCTGCCCCTCCAACCACCCCCTCTGCAGCTTCGCTTCCCTTCGACGCAGAGGCCATAAAAGATCTCCAGCAACAGGTAACTGAATTGCAGACACGCCTACTACAATATGAGAGGCCATCTTCCCCTCCGGAGGCTCCCACGGACGAAGAAGTTGTGCAAATTCCTGTGGAACAAACGTTTGATGAAGAATATGATCCGCAACCGTTCCCCGGAGGCCAACAAACAGAAGAAGCGCAGGACACGTTCGAGGCACCACGGCCGCCATGGTTACGACAAGTGGAGGAAATAGGGACCTCGCATGAAGAGCGCACCATAGTGCAAAATCAGGCTATGAGAGTCATAGAGGAGACTGTCTTACAATCAGATTACTTCAAGAACTTGTCATCGAGACGCCTGATTCTCTCATCGGAACTCCAGTACAGGCCATATTATATTATCTTGGCTGATTATAATGCAGAAATACAAAGAGTCACGGGTCAGATTCCCACTTTTGCGACCCAATTTCAACCCGAAGACCTTCCTCCAGAGGTGAGAAAAGGCAAGATTCGTCAACCAACATGGCGGCAGAAACTGTTAGAGACTTACCCAGAAATGCTACGCACATGGAACAACGCGCCGCTGCACCTCCTGTACAACCCATGCTACGGTCCAGTCCCCCGCCGTAGGTCGTGGAAGGCATTTAATATCAAGGTACAGAACAATGCGCAATGCAAGGAATGGCTGAACTACCCGTACATCGCGCCACCACAAGGACCACCATCGGTAGCATATATGATGGGGACCATTCGCCACTGGATGCCGCGCTTGAAGCCCATGCAAGATGTAGCAGCGCAAATGATGCTTAAAATCTTAGATATGATGCAAGTAGTGCTGAAGACCTTTAAAAATGCAGCCGCACCACAGGTACGTCTTCCGGGGTTTAGCAATGGAAATTACGACTTGGTGTATGACATGAGCACCACCCCCAGTATCCGTGTGGCCTACGCTTGGCATGCACGCATCAAGTACCTCCCCGCCTGCTACAAACAGACCTTCGAAGAAATGTTCAGATCAGGTTTCTGGGAGTACCACTCGGAGATTTTCGCACCAAAGCCAACACATCTGCTTCAACTGTTTGCTTGTGAACAAGCAATGTATTCAGAGTACTACACTACCCCGCAACCAGAAACCCCCGGTGCAATAAATTGGGAGGCATTGGAAGCCGATCTAGCAAGAGGCTTAAGGATAGGAGAACATGAACTGGCCACCAATGTCATCCAATATTACATCGACCACCCGTGCGAACAAAGGTCTGTCAGGGGCGACAGACGCTAGGAAGGGGGGAGTGTTGGCATACAAAGCAACAAAGGAGTCATGCGCAATACGGCAACAAGGCCAGATCATTTTTTCCATAGATCATGTACAACCCAAGTGATTTTAATCACTACACAAACATTGTAAATCCCGTTTTTGGTAGATTAGACTCCATTTTGTGCAAGCCGAGGAGTCCTCGAGCTTGAGGAGTATTAGAAGTACCATCGTACCAAATTTCATAATTTTTGGACTTCGTTTGAGCCCTCAAATAAGCCCTGGAACCTAATTTTTAACTAGGCCGGACACTAGGTCTGGACAGGGCCAAAAGCTAGTCAAAAACTATAAAAAGAGCTAGAGAGCTCATTTTTGAGGTTAGATTGTAACTGAAACGAACTTGTAAGAGCTTTTGAAAGTAATCTAAAGAACTCCATTGATTCTCTCTCTTTGTCTTGCCGTGTGTGCGCGTGTGTGTGTATGTGTGTGCATGCTTGTGTGCTTCTCACTCATGCACTTGTGCCGCCACTTGCTCGAGGTCTTCATACCATCCTCACGTCTTCCCGGATTGACATTAAAGGAGGTGCTACTCATCATTGAGCTACACAAACTTTTTGTAAGTTCAATCATACTTTCAATGTTTTCCTCATATGAAATCAATCCTACGTCTTTGTAAGGTTTTTCATTCATTTTTCTAAATTTGTTTGGAAGTTTTTCTTTTTTAATAAAGCGAAAACTAGATGTAGGGTTACATACTAAAAATTTCTCAAAATTATGTACATCTTCATGCAAGACATAAAACCATCATCCACTATTGTCTCGCTCAATAGTGGAATCTAACAAAAAATTTGATCATAATATGTCTCAAATTCTCTTATTAGTGGACAATTATCACACACATCATTGGAAGAGTCAATGGGATTTCTTTGTAAATTTCTCATATTCCTTGAATGATTTGGATAGATAGTCATCACTGGTAGGGAATTCAATCTAGATTTCGAACGAGTTCTAACATATGATGAACCATCATTTATGGCCTTCATCTCCAACCACATTTTTGCTATAAAAGTTTGCCCTAGTATCACCTCAAATGAGCAATTATCTTGCACAAACAAATGGAGTTCCTCATGGACTCCTATCATAATAGGCACATAGGCACACACACCTAGCGAGATCCCAGACCCATTGTCTACCATTCTCATTCTCCATCCATGCTCCTTATTAATGGGCCATCTGAATTATCAAAAAAAAATTTAGATGTCATGTTTGTCTCTGATTATCAAGGCCAAAAATAGACATGATTCTCTTACATTTCCAATCCAAATTTTGATTTTTGGGGTTCCTCGTGCCCAAAAATTGCTATGGAATTGGCTCTCTCCATTGTTAATCTCGTCATCATGAAGAATCGGACCAAGGAAATTTCTATTCACTTTTCCTATCTCAATCTCCTCCTCTTCATCACTATCACTATATAATGAATTAGTTAATGTGATTGAATCATTCATTGCAAGAGTTTCATCAGTAACATCTTGCATATCATTTTCCCGAGGAAGAAGAAATCAATAACAAGAGTCTGATGCTACGAGCAATAGTCACTCGGCATGTAGGAGCAAAGGTCTCATCAAAATCAATGCCTCTTTCTTGAGCATAACCCTTTGGAACAAGCCCAAGCCTATACCTGTCAACTGCTCCATCAAGCTTACACTTCAGCTTGTATACCCACTTAGTGCTAATGGCCTTCTTTCTAGGAGGCAAGTCACATAAAGGCTAGGTACCATTTTTCATAATAACATCATATTCTGACTGCATAGTAGCCATCCAATTTTCAAAATTTTGTGCTTCATCAAACGAAACAGACTCATTCTCATCACATAGACTAGAGGCAGCCATATCATAGAAATCTGATGAAAAATAAGCATTATGAGAGCTAACTGAGTATGATATGACAGAGGTGCATCTAATTTGCTATTTTGCAAAGTCTAAACCAGCCATTTAGGCATAGTTTTTGCCTCCTCTATATCAATTCTCTCATCAACAAGTGCATCATATAAATCTACATCATAAATGGAATGATCTACATCATCACATGAAACCTATAAAGGCTAAAAAGTTGCCTCATTTGGACCAACACTAGACTGCCCACCTATAAAAAGAGGCAGTTGAAGATGTCATACATGTCTTTCGAGCTAATTGATGTCTCGTTAGTACATGAAAGTAATGGTTGAATAACATCTTCCACAAAAACAACATCACGGCTAACCAAAATGCATTTAGCATGTGGATAATATAGATGACCACCTTTGTTTTCCAAACTATAACCAGCAAAAATGCATTTCACTGTTTTATCATCCAATTTCTTGCATTGTTGTTCAAGTACTAATGCATATGCCAGACAACCAAAAACATGAAGGTGAGCAACAGATGGATTATGACCATGCCAAGCCTCATATCTCCGGAGTGATAGACTGCAATGCTTTAGTGGGACACTTGTTAAGTACATATGTTGCACACATAACGGCCTCAAACCAAAAACTATGTGGTAAAGCTTGACGCTTGACCATACACCTTGCCATCTCCATGAGTGACTTGTTCTTCCGTTCAACAACTCCATTCTATTGAGGTGTATATGGCACAATATACTGATGTTTTATCCTAAGTTCAACCAAAAGTGCATTAAAATCAGAAGACATATATTCCCCCCCTCGATTAGAATGGAGGATGCCCATTTTACATGTTGAAATATCTTAAGCCAAAACCAAAAACTGTTTGAAGCACATAAACACTTTGGACTTTGCTTTCAATGGATATACCCATGCATGCATAGAAAAATAATCAATGAAAGTCATGAAGTAAAGATAGTTTCCAAAAGAGGGTGTGTATGTAGGACCATAGGCATCACTATGAACAAGCTACAATTTTTGAGTAGCTTGAACTGAACCATCTTTTGGGAATGATGGACACTGCATTTTTCCTAAAATACAACCTTCATAGCCATGTTTACCAGGTGCCTCAATTTTGGGTAGAGTGGACACCATTTTAGATTTCTGTAGACATAGCAAACTAGCAAAATTTAGATGACCAAAGCATGCATGCCAAAGCTTTGCATCTGACAAAGCCTTAGAATCATGTACTGCACATGTTGAATCATTCATAGATTTTTCATAGTCTTTGAGCTTATACAACCCACCACATAAAATGCTAGAAGCAATAATGACATCCCCATTTGACAGATCATGAATTGTACATCTATCATCAACATATTTCATAACCAAGCCGATCTTGGCTAATGTTGAAATTGATATAGATTTTTCTTGATCCCTGACATAAGTAAAGCATCTGACAATGAAAAAGAACTACCATTAGCAGTATTCAAAATGATCTTACCAACTCCCATGATAGGATAAGAGGAGTTGTTGGCGCATGTGACAATATTCCCTATAGGGGCAGGCTCAAGTGAAGTGAAGAAACTGTGCTGCAAGGTAATATGTTTCGTTGCCTGAGTATCAAAGTACTAAACATCTGAGTCTACTGCAAACATACATTATTCATGAGAAGATGGTTCATAACTGCAAACACTAGTAAATGCTCATTCTTCATTCTGCATAAGATTAGCAAACTTTTTTTTGGGTGTAGAGGCCTCTGCAACAACTATTCTAGCCTCTTTCTTATTTGCCTCTTTAGTAGCTAGTTTTGTTCAACTCTTTAGGACATGATCATTTCCTTTATAGTATTTTCAAAAAAACTTTTGCTTTTCTATTTTCTTCTCATCTCTGTCATCCTCCTTTGATTGTGGACAATTAGCAGATTTCTGCTTACTACTAGAAGAGCTCCATTTACCTTTGCCCTTTTGACTCGCTAGGAAAGCTTGATTTGCAACACACATAATGGACATGTTTTGCCTAGACTGATCTTCCTGCAACATAGCAAAGACTAACTCCTCAAATGTTAAGGCATTTGGTTTGCCTTTCATCATCAACCGAAGAGTAGAAGCAAAACTCTGATATGAATATGGAAGAAAAACTAGAACAATATGCACAAGTGAATGGTAAGACAAGACTATATGAGTAGAAATCATTTGCTCCTTCGAATCTTTGATCTTTGTCAAAAAACTATCCATGGAACCTCCTTCATTCAGGTGCTCACTCTCCAACTATTTTTGGAGGTAAGAAACATGAGCCTCATTCCTTGCCTGGTACAAAGTGGTAAGTGTTTTCCAAGCATCCTTTGCTATTCTACAAGAGCAAGTGTGAGGAATAATGGCATGTTTGATAGAAAAGGCTATCAATGCATGTGCTTGAGCATCTCTGATACATCCCAATAAATTTTCTCTATAGTGGGTGTAGTAGGAACTGCCAACATGAATAGGAACATGAAGAATATCACAATCTTCAATGCCATCTACATCACCTTCAATAACTATAATTGTAGGTGTAATATGATGTTTTTCAACACCCTGCACAATATTCTACAATCTTTTTGTGGCAAATACACGATGCATCATATAAGCCCATAATGGGTAATTAGTATCATCCAACTTATGCTCAATAACCAACATAAGGAATACATCATTACTTTTAGCCATGGACACTGACTAAAATACCCTAATGCAAAAAAATGATTGTATCTCAAAAAGTTGAACAGAACTACCTTGTTGAGTTCTGCTAAATTTGTAGCAAACTTCAAGATGCTTATATTGGCAAACCAAAACTTGTATACATCTTTGGTACAAAAAGATGAAATTGCCTACACAAGCACTCCGATAGTGCATTGGAGGGCCAAAATGAGCTAAGATCGCAATTTCGACACCATAGAGCGAAGTAGTTTTGAATTGCTAATCACCCTAAGTATGCTCACCAATTTTTGTGTGATTTTGAGACTAACTGGAGGGGTGCCGACGACACCCTAGATGAAGCAGCGACATGCTCTAATACCAATTGTTCGATTTTAACTACATATTTGAATTTTGAATTCAAATGAGACTCATGAATAAATTTGGATCCCTTTATTTTACATAGATTCTTGACTCTAAGGTCTAAAACCTTTATACAAAAGACTAATTTATATGAAATATTCTCTAAACTATGAGTTAGGAATAAATCTACTTGTTATATGTATGATCATCATAACTCATAGAGTTCCAATTATATGTTCAAGCTCTTAGCTTGTTGTATGTACCAATATTCAATAAGGTACTAGGATCCATAGAGTTTAGGTTGAGTTTTCATTTTAGAAATAGAGAGAACATTGAGAACCCTGAGACCCTCTCAAGTAGTCAAGAATATGAAAAACTACTTTGATGATAGAGGAGATCATTATGATCATGTTGTTGAGTTTAAACAAGATTTCAAAATGAAAAATGTTGGGGAGTAATCTATGCAGATCAAGGAATTTGAATTGACCTTGAAAAGCTCCATCCTTGCATGGTTTTAACCATTGAATAGAAATTACCTAGAGATTCGATAATAATTGGATGTTTTCATAGTGAAATTCTACAAAACTGGAATTAGATAGGTTACATACTTGTTAGTGCATAGCTTCAAGTATACCCCACAAGAAACAGTAAGGCTAGCTTCCAAAAGGTTAAGACAACACATAGAAAAATGCCCTAGGTTATGTTATCGTTAGTGTCCATGTGAAAGGCCAAATGGCCATCATACACTTCTTTGTATATCTTCTTTAATAAAACATATAGTGGCCTAGTCAACCATAGATTGTAAGTTCTATTGCATTTGTAATACCTAAGGAGTCTGTGTTCCTGCTCCTTGTGTACTGTGTTTTTTTGCGTGTGTAGAGTACCATGTGCGATGCTCGGAGCTCAGTTTTCTACTCCGAGGATATCATCGTGGAGTTCTCAAGAAGGAGTGTGCACTATGGTGAATCTCCATCAAAATACTTTGTTGCTATCAGAGCATTTCAATGCAAAAAGCTTTGTTCCTTTTGTGCGAGCGAAGTGAGCACCTGCTTGCCCACCCAAAGCGTATGACTAAGGCGATGACCAAGGTATAGACCTTGGAATACCTTTTCATTTGAGTCACCAAAGTCATCGTTGGCACCGTTGGCTGCACACGAGGGAGGACATCAATGATCAAGGAAGATAGAGGTTCTCGGTACTTCCTAGGAGGTCACCCATTCCAATATTATTCCCCTTGGAGCTCGCTTAACTGTGGCAATGTCTCGCCCCTAATTTGCACTCTTGTGGTGCCTAAAGAAGGGGAAAGACTAAGGTTAACATCACCTTGAACATGTTTTGGTCCCTCAAAGCTTCATCCTTTGCTTTCAAAACCTATTTTTGAAGCATTTTTTTGGGGTGATTTTTGGAGCCATTTTGAAGTACCTTCGTGCATAGGTCTCTTCATACAGTTTCAAGAACATCAAGAAGAGTATTATTTGTACTTCTCCAAAAATAAGTATTCACCTTTGCGGCCATGTTTTTCAGCCACACTCGTAAAACGATAGGTTTTTGAAGAGGTTTTTAGTTATGGTGGGAGCAGCCACTCCAAATTTATGCAGGTTTTTTGTTTCTTAACAATGGAGTTGACAGACACTTGCAGGTGTTCTTGGCTAGTTTTTGGGATGTGCATTCAACTTTTCAGTGTCATTTTACTACATATATTGAGCACATATACACTATGTACACTTCTATGGTAACACTTATGTATGTCCATGTGGTCATTGATATAGCGGTTACGTTTTTGCATAAAGCCTTTTTACATTTGATAAAGAGGGTCCTGGTGAGGTTTTCTTAACTAGGAGACACCCAGATGTCGGGGTCTTTTTTGTGATGCAGGTGGAAGACTTACCCAACCTCACCATAGGAGATGTATGATAGTTGTTCATAGGTGCTTGATAAACCTAGTTGGCATCTTTTGGGTAACTCATTATATGCAGTGGAGTCAGTGATTCACTATGCAAATTTTTGGTTTTGTAAACTATACAGTGGTCAATTTACTCCTTGATACACTTATTGGTGTGAGCACATTTATTCTCACATAATCCTTTTAGTTGGTCATTATTGTTCATTAATTCATTTTCTGGGAAGCCTGTTGAATTCTCTCCCAGAATCTGACACTTGGTCATCCTTTTTTGAGCCTCAGCGGTGTTTGGACTCTTCTAGCTCCATTATCATTCTATTCACTTATCTACCATCATGGCATCAAAGGTCTCATGCATGTCTGGTGGATCAGGTTCTAGTGCTAGTGTTCCGAGGAGGAGCTATAATTTGTAGGACAAAGACCATTTTGAGATCCAAAACTTTGATGGCACAAACTTTGCTCTATGGAAGAATCAGATTAAAGATGCACTGATTCAAAGGAGGCAATGGAAGCCAGTAAATGGAATCTCAAAGAAGCCTGTTGGCATGGATGAAGATGATTGGGATCAGTTAGATGAAATGGCAAGGTCTACCATTCGACCGCACCTAGCAGATAATATTTACTTTACAGTATTCGACTGTGAAAGTGCAGAGGAGCTTTGGAAGAAGTTATGCAATACATATAAAAAAGAGATGGCATTAAATAAATTATATCTGATGAGAAAGTTATATGATCTTTGCATGAAGGACACAAACAATGTTGTTCCTCATCTAAATGAGTTTGACGTTATATTCTCCCCATTACAAGCTCAAAAAAAGGATATGGATAATGAAATGAAAGGAGTCTTGTTGTTATGCACCTTGCCATCATCATGGGATACATTTTGCACAGCTATTAGCAATAGTGCACCTCATGGTAAACTGGTCTATGATGACATATGTGGAGCACTCTTGAGTGAGGAGATTCATAGAAAATCTATGGTTGGCACTCAGAGTGGAGATGCATATAATGTTCATGATTCTTACCAAGGAAAGAATCGACAACATGGCAGGAGCAAGAACAAGGAAAAAATGGTCAATGGAATAAGAGTAGAAGTAAATAAGGAAGATGGATATTGAATGCCATTATTGTCATAAGAAAGGACACATGAAGAAATATTGTTATGCATTAAAGAATGCTAAAGGTAAAGGACAGAATGTTGATGGGCATGTTAAAAAGTTACCTACACCATCTACTTAAATTATGAAGATTGAAGAAATTAACGTTCTTTTTGATGATGTCAATGTGTTGACACTTGATAGGACTGTGCCAATTCAGGCTCTTATGGCTAATTCTCTTTCCCACATGTGGTTGCTAGATTCTGGTGCTTCTTTCCATGTGACACCACACGGAGAATGGTTCTCTAATTATCCAACAAAGTCTCTTGGTACTGTGAAACTTCGTGACTCTTATGAGTGTGATGTTTTGGGAATTGGAGATGTGGTTGTGCAGTTCATTGATGGTTCAAATTTTACTATGCATAATGTACACCATGTACCTTAGTTATCACATAGTTTGATGTCAGTTGGTCAACTTGATGACCTTGGTTACAAGGTGGTCCTCTATGCTCAATCCTTTTGCATAACAAAGGCCAATATGGTTATTGCAAAAGGAAGCAAAGTTGGCTCTATTTATCCTTTATTTATATCATAAAAAGAACACTTGTTAGCTATTACTATACAACCAATGGCTTGTATTTGGCATGGTCGTTCTGGCCATATATCTCTTAGTGGAATGGAAAATCTTTCTTGTTCTCGCTACTTACCTCTGTTATCTTTCTCTGATTTGTTTTTGTGAGCATTGTCAATTTGGAAAGAAAACCAAGAATGTGCATAGAATGCACATTGAATCTTCAATTTAGCTTTTAGATCTCGTTCATATAGATGTGTGTGGTCCTATGCCCACAAGGTCATTAGGTGGTTCTCTTTAGTTTGTCACTTTCATACATGACGCTAGTAGACAAATTTGGGTATATCCTATCAAATTGAAGGATGAGGCATTCCCTACTTTTAGAAAATGACTTGCTTCAATTGAGACTCAAAAAGGAACTAAGCTCAAAGTTGTATGTTCAAATAATGGGGTGAGTATACTGCACATGAATTTAGGCTTTTCTGCCAGTCTAGAGGAATTTGTAGAGAGTTTATAGCTACCCGAGTACAAAATGTTGTAGTTGAAAGCATGAATAGAACTATTCAAGATAGAGTAGTCTCTATGCTGCATCATGCAAACCTTTCACAAGGCTTTTGGGCAGAAGTAGTATTGATTGCAGTTCATGTGATTAATCTTTCACCTAGTTCTACCAAAGGTTTGAAAGTGGCACAAGAGTTATGGACAATGAAGCCACCATATTATGACCATCTTCGAGTTTTTGGGTGTGAAGCATATGTTCATATACCCAAGAATCTTATACAAAAGTTTGACCATAAGTCAAAGAAATGCATTTTTCTTGAATGTGGTCAAGAAGGACAATTTGGATATCGTTTATGGGATCCTGAAACATGATCAGTGATCATATTAGTGATGTCATTTTCAATGAGTCTAAGATGCATAAACAACCCATTAAGGAGGTTGAAGTGAGAACAGTGGTGTTTGAGGATACTAGTCCTCTAGTTAGCATGCAAAAAAATGTTGCACATAGGGATCTTCAAGAGAATTTCTGATCAGATTAGTGTGCAAATGTTCTTGTTCAGCCACCATTGAGATGCTATGCATGTGTCTCACATTTGCCTGATAGATACATTCTAGGTTTATATTTTTTTATGCTAACAAGTGTCGGTGAGCCTTCTTGCTACAAAGAGGCTATGTATATAGAGGATCATGTCAAGTGGGAGCATGCCGTGAAGAGTGAGTTAGATTTTATTCTCAAGAATGGTACTTGGATTTAGTACCTTTGCCAAAGGGCAAGAAAGCTTTACCATGTAAATGGGTATATAAGTTGAAATTCACATTAGATAGTGCTTCTCCAAAGTATAAAGTATGACTTGTTGCAAAGGTTTTTAAGCAACAACATGGTGTTGATTTCAAGGAAATCTTCTCTCTAGTGGTCAAGATGACTACCCTGCACATGTTTCTTGGATTTGTTGCAATGGAGGACTTAGAGCTAGTCCAAATGGATGTGAAAACTGCTTTCTTGCATGGAGATCTTACGGATGAGATCTATATGGAACAACTAGAGGGTTATGTAGTTGGCAAGGAAAGTCTAATTTGTAAGCTTAAGAAGAACTTGTATGGACTTAAATAGTCCCCTAGACAATGGTATCAAAAGTTTGATGGTTCTATGAAGTCTCAAGGCTATTCTTGAAGCAATGAGGATCATTGTCTCTACACAAAGAGGTGCTCAGATGGCATCTTGATATGCTTGATACTTTATGTCGATGATATGTTGGTTGCTAGGAAGTCCTCTTATGACTTGTCAATTCTCAAAAAGATGTTGAGTTAGACATTTGATATGAAGGACTTCGGGGATGCCAAACATATTCTTGCATGGGCATCACTTGTGGAGGATTAAAAGATTCATATACTCCAAAGTACTTCACAGGTTCAATATGCAGGGTGGAAAGGCACACCTTTACCCACATATGTGAATCTCATGTATGTTATGGTACCTACAAGACTACACATTGCATTTGTGGTGGGAGTTGTGAGTAGATATATGTCTAATCCTGGCAAGGAACATTGGGAAGTGGTCAAGATGATTTTGAGATATCTTAGTGGCACTAGGGACAAGTGTTTATGTTTAGGTAGAGGGAAAGCATCCATTCTTGGTTACACAAATTCTAACTATGCTAGTTGTGTAGACAATCGTAAGTCTACATCAGGGTACATTTTTAATTTTGCTCGAGGTGCTATCTCTAGGAGATCTCATCTTCAAGAATGTACAGTTGTTTCCACCATACAAGTAGAGTATCTTGCAACAAGCGAGGCATGTAAGGAAGCATTGTGGCTTTCTCGTCCTGCTTGTGATATGGTTTTACCTCAGCATGTACCTCGTTTGCTTAGTGATAGTCAGAGTTCCATTGCTTTGGCTAAGAATCCGGTCTATCATGCAAAGACCAATCACTTTGAGGTGAGGTGTCTTCATTAGAGATTGGTTAGCCACTGAGTGCATTATTCTTGAGAAGGTTCACACTCGAGATAATGTTGTAGATGCTTTGAGTAAATCTCTACCATAGGATACCTTTTGACACAATTGTCACTTGATGGGGGTTACTTGATTCATGATCTTACACATTCATTTGTATACTATGCAACATGCCCATCATGTGGGAGGTATAGTTTGTATACTTACACTCAGGTATTCTTTTTCATTCTTTATTTTTTCTCCCACTTTGGCCATATTGGCCTTTACTGGGAGATTGTTAACGCTAGTGTCCATGTGAAAGGCCAAATGGCCATCGGACACTTCTTTGTATATGTTCTTTAATAAAACATATAGTGGCTTGGTCACCCACAAACTGTAAGTTTGACCACATTTGTAATACCTAAGAAGTTTGTGTTCCTGCTCCCTATGTACTGTGTTTTCCTGTGTATTTTGTAGCCTCTATGCAGAGTATCGTGTGTGGTGCTTGGAGATCGGTGTTCTACTCTAAGGATATCTCTGTGGAGCTCTCGAGAAGGAGAGCGCACTGTGGTGCATCACCATCAAAATACATTAGGTTAGAGTTTCCTTACCAAATAAAACATGTTTTTCTATTCTTAGATGGAATCCTAGGGGAACTAGTATAGAACACATTCCAAATCTTAGAATCCGTGTATCTAGCCCTTTGAATCCATGTTTTGTGCACCATTCTTCCCCCAATATAACAGCTTTGTCCTAAAAAATGTGTCAGAGTATAGTATATAGAGTATTGCCCTATGCCACATGATCACTCTCATTGATCATGGTCTTCATCTCTCTGGTTTGCCTCTTTAATCAAAAGGGGATTTTCTCCAAAATCGGATCTCAAAAGAGGGGAATCTTCATGTGGTCTAGTTTCTACCAAAACTACTCTAAGCAACATCTACCTTTGCACATGGGAAAATCAACCGAGTGCAAGGTATGGAAACAATGACAAGGATGGACTAAAACATGCCTACCAATCATTGTTTTGCAAAGTGTGGACAAGGAATTCATAGCAAAAACATGTGAAGTAGATGGATTCTAAATATCTCTAGCCGAATTGCTATCTTGGTCTATTTTAGTGCACTACTTGTGTATGGACCTAGCAAAATAGGTAGATTGTAAGACTTTGAGAATTCTTCTTAAAATTCAATAATCGTTTAGAGGGAATGAAGTTAGGATTGACCAAAAACATCTAATGTAGATGTTTTTACTATGTTTGAGTTTTAACCAATCATCCATTGACACTTTTCTTAGTTAAAGGACTATGTAATCAACTTAGGTTTTAGAGTCCTAGGTAGATTCTAGGAAAAAATTGTTCCATGCATTTCTTGGGCAAAAAAATTGAAATAGACCAAAGAAAAGTATGAAGTATAGAATTTTCCAACTTAGGATCATTTCTCAAAGACTTAATTTCTTTGAATTGTAAAATCTACATCCATGTATAATCTCTTAATAACTTATTCCAGCAAGTTGAAGATTACCTTCATTAACATAACTCGGATACTCTATCAGATTCAAGTCCAAGGTTTTGCAAATTGGGAAGGAAGAATCAAAACTCTATAAGCGATTCAAACTTTGAGACACTAAAATTAATTTGACTCAAACTCTATGAACTTCAAAACTTTAAGTTTTCATAGACCCTGCAATTTGAGGTTTTGAAGCATGTTTTGAGAAGATAAATTGGATTCTCATAAGGATACTTTGAGTGAAGTAAAATCGTCATCCAATTGGCATAATCTAGTGTGGTATCAAACATCTTTGTCTCAAGCCACTGAGCTTTTATTGATGATGTTTTTGCTTTACTAAAAAATATGGATTCTTGAACTATCTAAATTATTAAGTTAATTTTTTGAGACTCATTTAAACTGGAATGCAAGTTTGGTGCATATCTTTGAGTCAAGATATCGATTCACCTAGTTGTATTGTTAACACCATACTTTATATGCAACACTGATATGTGAATGATGTTTACATGAAATTCTAGACACATCACTCCATGTATTTTAAGAGTACATTTTACTTGAATCATGTCAAAGAGTTTAAAGTTAAGGAATTATATGTATGTGTTTATCTTGGCTAGGTTTCTAGGGCTTCCATCACAAGATCATTATATTATCTTATGTTTTCTAAATTCCATTCTTGTTTTAGAAGCTTCAAACATTTTGAGGACATAAACATCCTATTATAAATTATGGAATGTGTTGAACAAGGCATTGTTGGAGTGTTAATTTATTAATGTATTAATGTGTTTTGGTGTTTTTGATATAGCAACTGAAGGTTCATGAGGTTGGTGTGTGTCACATGGAGTATCATATATGAATAGGAAGTAGAGGTGAGAACCTCCTCTAATTCATATAGAGTATGATACTCATATGAGTGCCAAGTGGCACTCATATGAGGAGCTTTGATTATGACCCATCTTGGGTATGTATGAGAGAGAGTATCTTTTAGAACTACTACGCGGCTGGGCAGAATTCAGGACATCGATCTCCGTGTAGAGAGATGGCGTTCACTTTAACTGAGTGACGAGATCGTACCCTCTGTAGGCATACCCCACAAAGAGAGGGGACTCCTCGAGACACTAGAGGCTTCACATTGGTACCAGAGCCCAGGCGATGGGTGGGTAGAGAACAGCTGATGCGGACAGTCAAGCAGTCAACAGGACGGACCACTGGAGCACACAACAGAGCGTAGCGGCCGAGAGCCCAAGTCCCTCATCCCCTCCTCTTGGATGTGGGAATGAAGGCTACACTCTTCTATATATACTAGGACTATGTGCTCAAGGATTCATATATGGGATAAACTGCTCCATCGACGACAGCTCAGAGATTTTCGAAGTTATTCTAATTCAAGTTGAAGATAGGCAAAGTTTGGGTTTTTTTTGGGGAGTTTGAAGAATATAATTGATATTGTGGATCAAGATGTTGGTCAAATGAGGATGTATAAATGTATTATGGGCTATGGACAAGGGCTATGGGTCATGGGTTTTGCTTGAAAAACTTCAGTCCCTCAGTTTTGAGCTTCTCAAAGCCACTACTTCAAGAAGATTAGCATTTTCACTTCCTACCCTTGACCAACCTGGCTTCTCTGCACCATAACTTCCTCATACGATATCAGATTTCAAAAATCTTGGTCATGTTTTGAAGCTACACTCCTAAGCTTTGTCAAAGCCCATCGATGTTGGATTTGGATGAGATTTGCCTCACCAAAATCTCTCTGCAGCACTTTAGCAAGGAAGGATACTAGTGGTTCACTCCAATCTGGCACTATGGACACTTGATAAAGAGTGGCATGTTCCACAGGTGGTTTAGTGCAGCAGATTGGGCATTCCTTGCACAACTTTTGGACATCAGCTTCCATAGTCGGCCAATGCACTCTGAGTCTCCTTAGTGTCTGTAGGGTTTGTTGCTTTGAGTAGTGTTGCTCTAATGCACCTTCATGTGCTAATTGCAACCATTTAGCGTACTCATCCTCTTCCACACAACAAGCCAAGATCCCTTGATCTGTGTGCTTGTACATACTTCCTGCCATGATGTGATACTTTTGGGCTTTTACTACCTCTCTATCCTATGTGTTTATTACTGGGTGGTTAGGCCCATATGTCAATACTGGCACTAATGGCTTAGCCCACTATGGCACCACTTCCAAATTAAACAAGTAAGCATCAGGAAGGTCATCTGACACTCCTTGTGGGGCTTCTCCAGATGTGAGCCTAGAGAGATGGTCTGCTCTCAAGCGAGTCTTCCCTTTCCTTACCACAACCTCGAAATCATATTCCATAGTAAGAGAAACCATCTTACTAATCTTCTTGTATTGCATGGCTTGTTCACGAGATATGTAGTGCCTGATGGTCAGTAAAAAAATTAATCTTGTTTGCAAGCAAGTAATGTCTAAACTTTTCAACTGCATATACCATGCCCAGTCCTTCTCTCTCCGTAGTGGTATAATTTCGTTCAGCTGCATTCAATTTTCTACTAGCATAGGCAATTGGAAGATCCATATTACCTTCACCGGTAGGCTGTGCTAGTACACACCCAATATCATAATTGGATGCATCAACATGAACATGGAAAGGCTTATTCCAATTTGGTGTGGTCAAGATTGGTGCTGAACATAATTGTCGTTTAAGCTCCTTGAAAGAATTCTCACATTCATTAGTCCACTCAAAGTTAGTCAAAAGTCCATACAGAGGCTTTGCTATGATGGCATACATGTGTATAAACCGTCGGTAATAACCACAATGCCCCATGAAAGCTTGTACTTCCTTGACATTCTTTGGCCTAGGTAACTCGGCTATGGCTCTCACTTTCTCTTCATCAGTGGATATGCCATTCTTTGACACTATGTGTCCTAGAATATTGCCTTGCCTGACCATAAAAACACACTTTTCTGGGTTCAGGCAGACTTGATATTCTCTACATTTGTCAAAAATTTGTCTGAGTTCAGGAATATGGGTTTGTCTAATGTTGGAATGAGCACAAAGATCATCAACATAGACTTCTAAGTTCTTCCTCAGGAACTCTTTAAATACATGGCACATCAGCCTCTGGAAGGTAGCTAGTGCATTGGTAAGCCCAAATGGCATTACTCTAAAGGCAAAAATGCCCCATTCAGTGGCAAAAGCCGTCTTATGCTAATCTTCAGGAGCTATGGCTACTTGATTGTAGCCCGAAAATCCATCAAGGAAGTTGTACACTTCCTTGCGTGCTACTCTTTCTAAGAGATGCTCTATGATAGGAAGCGGATAGTTATCTCGAATTGTGGCTGCATTGACCTTCTTTAAGTTAATGCATACACACAGCTTTCCATTTTTCTTGGGCATCACTACGATGGGGGATACCCACTCAGTGTGCTCAATTTCATAGATAAATCCAGCTTCTACCAGTCTATCTATCTCCTCTTTGATCTTAACAGCATAATTGTCATTATATGTGTATGGCTTTTGCTTAGAAGGTTTGGCATCTGAGGTCATGGGGATAGTGTGTGAGCATATGTTAGGGTCCACGCCTTTCAAATCCTTGTAACTCCAAGCGAATACATCTCTGTATTCTCTTAGCAAGGCTATCAATTTGTGCTCTTCGTCTTCCGTCGAGTCATGGCCTATGTACGTGCATCTCTCTTCTCCTTCTTCCACAGCTACCACTATTTTCTTGGTGGTTTCTTTGTTATCATAGGCCTCCCCCGATTGCACCTCTCGTTTAAGCATTCTGATCATGACTCTCCTGTCATCTATCTCATACTTCTTAAAATTTTCTGGGACCTCAAACAAAGATTCTTCCTCTTCTGGTGTGACTTCTCTCTTCTTTCTTTTCTTTCCTTCTTCCTTCGGGGTCACATGTGTGGCTAGCCTTACATCATTTGTAAGCTCTACATGCCTCTGGGGTTGAAATTCTACTTCATAGAAGTATTCTTCATCTGAGGCAAAAGGTGGGTCCATAATGATTGACTCTAGATCGGAGTCACTTGCATCCTCAAATGCCTCAGGGCTAGGTTCACACTCTTCTAACATTGCCTCTCCCATGATTGGCTCTATGGAGAAGACTGAAATGTCATAGCCAACTTCATCACAGTGAGGTGTCCATTGTTCTTCATTGATGGCTACATCCATTGTTGCTAGGATTTATGCCCAGCCGTGGGGTTCAAATTCTTTGTCAGGAAAGACTACAGGTGCATAGGCTGGGTCTTGAATTGATCTATGTGTTTCTTTTGCACCTATCTCTCTGGCTTCTTCTCTCTTCTCTTCTTCTACTGCTACTTTGCACATCCATAAGTGGGTGTCTTCATGCATCCATGAGGATCCTGATCCTATGGAATGCACCGATTCCGTATCATCTTTGGCTCTATGGAGGGGATTCCATTGGATAGGAGGGACATCTCTATGAGAGTAATCTTTGAGATTCACTTTGGTCGTAACACCTAAGTGCTGCAGGTACAAGGAATTGGTTCCCCAGTCCTGTACCACTTGCAACTGTCGCATAAAGGGTCGTCCCAAGATCATTTCATAGGCATGATTTTTGCTAAAATCACATATAGCAAATGTATGCTCGAACTCAACACTAGATGTGGTGAGAGTTATTCCTTCTAACAGCCCTAAGGGTCTCTCTATGTGACCATCGGCCATTTGCAATTTCATCCTCGTGGGCCTGAGTGCTGGCTTGCCCCAACGCTTCCATAGGGAAGTGGTAGCAATTGCAACTCCTGCGCCTGAGTCTAAAATGGCCTTGGTGGTGTATCCTTGATGGGTGATAGGAAGATATGTGTTTCCCTCTTCGCCCTCACTCATGTCTCCTATCTTGTCCAATGGTATTTCTGGCACTGTTCTCTGGGATCCTACCTGGGAACGAGGTTTTGCTATCTCTAGTACTTGTTTGGCTACATTTTTCCATATCTCTAGTCTTACTTTGAGTAGCTCTTCTAAGGTGAGGTTGCACTGTACTTTAGTGTTTTTCACTACCTCTATGTTCCTAGGTATGACTGAGTCCTCATTTTGTACCATGACCGTGGGTGCTCTCATACAAGTAGACTTAGCTTCCCATGGGCCTGTGAAGTGGGGTAATTCTTGCAGAGAGTTAGACTCAAAGTCTAATCTTTCCTGAGATTGGGTGCTCTCCTGCTCCTCATAAATGGATGGGATGTCTTGTGGGAATTGGTCGTGTGCATCATCCACAAGTTCAATGGGAGGAGGGACTTCACTCTCTTTAGCCCATTTGTCTTCTTGAATCTCTCGTAGGAATTCTGGTGTGAACCGATTCATAGAAGATGATGTGTCTGGCTCCGTAGAGTTAGACACATAGGCTTCCTGGGCAGGAAGACCTACTCTTTCACTTGCCTTGTCCTTGTGTTGAGAGGCGGGTTCCTTTTCTGATTGTGCAATTAGCTTCTCTATTCTTTCCAACAGTCCTTCAAAGTGCAGCTGCGTCTTGGCTGAGCTAGATATGTTAAAAAGGCGACTGGCTTCAAACATGGTTTGAGCCAACTCCACCATCTTAGCACAAATTTTAGTTTGTTCAAGCTCTAATTCTGCTCTAGGGTAGCACTTTCCATGATCAGTTACGTTTGCCCCATCTTGGATTCTGGCCTGATATGCTTTGAGCATCATGTTTAGGTCCTCGAGAGTGGGATCTGCTAGAACTGATCCTACTCTAGGGGGTGGTGGAATTAGGTGAGGTGGGTTGGAAGGTGGCAGGTCGGATGGAGTTGGGAATGGTGGAGGAGGGGTAGTGTGAGAGGGAGTTTGAGATGTGAGTTCAGTTATCCTGGCTCTTGTTTCTCTTAGGCTTTCCTCAAGTTCAATCATCTTCTTTGCCCATTGTCTTTTCATTCTTTCACGACTATCTCTCCAAGCTCTAGTCCTCTTCTTTGTCATGCTCTCCATTTCACTAACATCTGGGCTCTTTTCTTGGCCTACGCTTTGGTTCTGTTGCAAGGCTTGGGCTCGAGTGATCACTTGCACTGGTGTAGTGGACGTCACACTTCTTGTGGAGTCTACAACTAACCCTACGACATTGATAGGAGTGATTTTCAGCATATTATTAGGATTCTTTGGGCAGTCTCGTAAAAGATGCTCTTTTCCACACTCCTGGCAATAGCCCTGGATCGTCACTGACTGGGGTTGTGTAGGTGGAGGTAAGGGACAATCACGAATGAGATCATCTCCCTGACATCTGTAGCATGGTCCTCTAGGGAACGGGGGCCTTACTTGCCTAGGTTGAGGTCTAGAGTTGGGGTTTGCGTACATCACATTAGCATACTCTGGCTCCCAATTAGGTTCACTCGGTTCCTCACTGTAGTAGGACTCACCATGTTCAGGAGACTGCATGTAGTAAGCCTGGGGGCTATCAACATGCATAGAATCAAAGCTATGGTCACTGGGATCACTTTCTGAAATTAATGGTGTTACTGGGACTATAGCTCTATTCAGGTTTTCTTCTACAGCAGCATACTTTATCGGAATCACATTAGTAGGAGCAGGTGGTTATTGTGCTAGCACTGGCTGGGGTCTCAGTTGGGTCTGATATTGTGGTTGGTGATTTTGCTGAGGCCTAGTATACTGTTGTGGTGGGTATTGACTCTGGTATCTGCCTTGTTGGTATGGTTGAGGGTAGGTTTGCCTAACCGCTTGCTTATTGTATGGGCAGTCTTGTGCTGTGTGATTTGTGTATCTTTGTTCTACGGTGCAGTACTGGCTACTAGGATTTACTTTGGGTTGAGCCATAATGGGACATACATTCGCCATATGGTCACCTCCACAAGTATAGCATCTTTTCACAGGGGCAAATCTTGGGATTTGTTTGCTAGTGACACCTAATTTCTGAGCTACTTTCTCTGCAAGTTCCTCAATTGATGTGGATTGCAAGGAAGAGAGGCTAGAGGCACTATCTGAGTCTTTGTAGATTTTGGAAAGCTCTAGTTCTTCCCCTAGGTTATCCTCGATGTCAATGCACATGCGTACACACTCTTCTATGGTCCTAGGGTCCTTCAAGTACACATATGATCTGAACTTGGTACTTAGCAATCCATCCAAGAATAAAGCCACTTGCTTAGCTGGTGTGGGTAACTCAGGGATAGGGCATCTCTCTAGGTATTGCCTAAATCTTCTTCCAGCAAGTATCACGGTTTCTTGAGGGGTTTGATTGAAGCTGTGAATCGGCGAGGAAGTGTTATGTCTTATGCCACTTTTAGAGAATTCGATAATGAATGCCTCTAGAAGTTGGTCTATGCTCCTGAACTGCCTCTCGTTTAGTGGCTGAAACCATGTCAGGGCGGTGTTCCTAAGGGTTAGACCAAAGGCATTGTACTGCATGAGCAGATCTTCAACTTGTTTGGCTCTCAAGACTTGCCTAAACTCAGCCACATGATCATATGGATCTCCAGTGCCATCGAAGTAGTTCTTCATGGACTTAACTAGCTGAGTCGGTCTCAAAGTCCTTGTGTGCTCTCGAGGTCTTGGTAGAGGGAACTCATCCGCATTTCTTTGATTCATTGGAGCTCTAAGTACCTCATGTTCCACTCTATTTGTTTTAGTTCTCGTTCTTTCTCTGCCCCCTGGGTTGGCAAAGATTACTTCTGGTCTATCTCTACTTCTGTCTCTTTGAGCTCCATGAGCTTGGGATGCTCCAGCTCCCGGGTGACCATAGGACACGTTCGATCTTGGTTGGGGGAAAACAAATTCACCCTTCCAAGTATAAGCATGCCTGTCATGTTCTGTAACCACAAAGATCCTCTCTGAAACGTGATCTAAGTAGGTCACTCTGCCTGGGCTATCAGGATCTTTGAACTCATAGATCAGGATTGACCCTACATCATTTGGCCTATTTGATTTATACCTCCAAAAGGCTTCATTGGTTTCTTGGTTTAGGAGCAGATCTATACTCTTATTGTCTTGGGGAACCCACTTGGGATTGAGGATTCGAGTAAGAACAGATTTCCCTCGAGGGGTCCTAGGCTCTCCTCCTACGTTCCCTTGTTCTAGGTCATCTATGTCCGTCTCAGGGATCACATTCCCGAATTCATCTGTCCTATCCGTGTGACTGGTGACTATGTATATGGTTCCTTCTTTATCCAGGTATGCTCCATTTTCAAACTTTATAGCTGGGTGTTCTAGTCCAATGGATTGGTCAGGATTTTTAATCTGGACCACGGATCTTCCTAGGCCGTCCTCATAGATGCTAGCACCTAATCGGTTGGTCCTAAGGTATTCCAGTTGCGTCTTGTAGGGGCCTTCCACCCTATACAGATATGGCACACCTGAACTCCCCGCAAGTCTCTCCATACCTTGAGACATCTCTGATTCACTAGTCTCAGAGCTAGGGTAATGCGAGTGGTGGCTCAACTGCTGGGCCCAAGACCTAGCAGTATGATTAACACTAGCCTCTTAAGATCTAAGACTTTGTCTATCTCTTACTAGATGTCGTCTTGATCTAAGGTTCATATGCCTATTTAAGTAATCCAACTTTTGCCCAAAGTACAACCTCGTTGCCGATCAATTGGTGTCAGTCACTTGATTCTTTTTTAGTGTGTTATCGTGTTTATGATCTTGTCTGATATCGCATCGTCAGGAATATTTGATTTGATTTTCCGCACTTGAGTTGATCATCCCACGTTAAGTTCTTTTCCTTTAAAGTTCTCGGTCACACACAGGTTATCTCTTGAACTTGATTTCTTAGATAGTCTTTGACTTGTCACGTGCCTATCGTTGTCCTGACTTACTCCTAGCACTACTCAAACTTAGCCTAAGCTAGGAATTGACAAAGGGAGTTGAGAATATTCCGACCTTACTTGTTGATCCCTTGCTTTATGATGTTCTCAATTGCTCTCAATGGACCTGTGAAAGTCCCAAAATTAGCTCAAGACTTAAATTCAAATGACAGACAGATCACGTTCATGCATCTAATTTGGATATCAATTATGTCCCCTGTCTTTATTGCAAACAATTCTAGGGATCCCTTGGTTTTGTTCCCCCTAGGTATGGTATTTGATACACAGGATTTTTCTCAAGACACACTTGTAGGGACCTCACAAATCACTAATTATTTGATGAGTATGCCAAAAATTACCCCAAAAACTTGGTATTAAAAACCCTAGAAAATTGGCTGAAAAAGCCTGTCAATCGCGATCGACAGGTCTGTCAATCGCGATTGACAGAGGTGTCCGTCGGGGCCTGTCGATCACAATTGACACGTCAATCACGATCGACAGTTTCAATCGCGATCGACAGAGTCGATCGTGGGTCCTGTCAATCGTGATCGATGGTGTCAATCGCGATCGACATGTTTTCCGGTATTTTCTCCATAAATTCAATCGATTGGGGCTGTGTCCGTCGCGATGGACATGTGGCAACGCGCGAAATTCAGTCAATCGTCAAAATTCAGTCGGTCTCGATCGACGATGTCAATCACGACTAACAGAGGTGTCGGTCGTGGCTGTCGATCACGATCGATGGTGTCGGTCGCGATCGACAAGTTTGTCGGTCGCGATTGACAGAGGTTGTCGATCGTGGCTGTTGATTGCGATCGATGGTGTCGGTCGCGATTGACAGAGAAACACAGAATTTTTTTACTATTTTAGGTGACTGAGAGTGTGCTCCTTATGTGTATCC
Source organism: Ceratopteris richardii (assembly GCA_020310875.1). Classification (NCBI taxonomy): domain Eukaryota; kingdom Viridiplantae; phylum Streptophyta; class Polypodiopsida; order Polypodiales; family Pteridaceae; genus Ceratopteris; species Ceratopteris richardii. The sequence continues at coordinate 161,452,783 of CM035414.1, read as the reverse complement.
TTATGGTGTTCTTTGTTTTACCAAATGGCCGAATTTTCTATCGATCGCGATCGACAGACGTCGGCGACACAGAGACAGTTTCGTGATGTTTCGTACCTGCACGGAGTGCTGGAGATGATGATGCAGTAAGTACCTGCAAGAAAGCTCAAGAAACATGCAAGAACAATGCACACAATATCGCTCTCTCGCTCTCTCTCACAAGTGGAATGAGGGAAATGAGGTGGAGAAGGTGATATGGTCAAAAAAACTAAAAATTTTCGCGACGATGGAGATGGAGATTGGATATGGTGAGGATGATGATGGTGATGATGGCGGTGAGGTAAGAAAGAGAAAAATAAGAAAAGTAAAGAAATTACCTACAACGCCAACGTTTCAAATCTACGTCTTACCATCACACGCTCGTCCTCAAAGCTCGATCCCCGGCAATGGCGCCAAAATTTGGTGTAGCTCAGTGATGAGTAGCACCTCCTTTAATGTCAATCCGAGAAGACGTGAGGATGGTATGATGACCTCGAGCAAGTGAAGACACAAGTGCGTGAGTGAGAAGCACACTAACATGCACACACATACACACACGCGCACACAAGGTAAGACAAAGAGTGAGAAGCAATGGAGTTCTTTAGATTACTTCCAAAATGCTCATACAAGTTTAGATCAATTACAAGCTAACCTCAAAAATGAGGTCTCTAGCTCTATTTATAGTTTTTGACTAGGTTTTGGCCGTGTCCAGACCTAGTGTCCGGCCTAGTTAAAAATTAAGTTCTAGGGCCTATTTGAAGACTCAAACGAAGTCTAAAAATTATGAAAATTGGTAGGTAGCTACTTCGAATGCTCCTCAAGCTCAAGGACTCCTTGGCTTGCACAAAATGGAGCTACAAAAATATGAAACGATATCTACAATGGCTTTTAGTGATGAAAATCACTATTGTTGTAGAGATTTCTTCTAACGATTTGACATACACGTCTTCGAGCTCCCTACTTGCTCCTTCTCCTTGTGTGTCCACCTCTTTGATATGCTTTAGTGTCTTGAAAAAAATAATGGCCTACTTGCCAGATCATCGTTGACTGCTGTGTCTGCTTGTGCCTTCTCTTCGCTCTGACTCCCTTCGTAAGCTTCCTTGCCTTGTGAGTCCTTCAGTTCCTTGACCGCCAACAGAAGTGCTCTTGTGATATATTTCTCTTCTTCTTGCATATTTGAACTTTACTTCCATTCTTTCATATACTCTAGTTAGCAAATGCTGAAAGGGTAGTAAAACATGGAATCTAAAGGTAAACAGGTAGTTGAAAACACTTCTCCATCTAAAGAGCAACTAAAGGATCCTGATTCTAGAATGGAAGAAGTAGAATTAGGGCAAGAATTAAAAGAGAACCTAGAAGAAAAAGAGCCTTTGCAGGAAGAATATACATATGAGGAACTTATAGATGAATTTGTCACTTGTGACCAATTCATAGATTTGAAAGAGCAAACCCTCAAATTAGAGAGAGATCTTGGTAGCATTACATCTCTCATACAGTAGCTTAAGTCTCAAATGATCTCACTTGAGACTAGTGTCACCTCTTTTCTAGCTAGGAAGGAAAGAGAGACTTCTCCTATTCCTTTGGAGCTCACTAGGAAAGATACTTCTCTTCCTAGTAAGCACAAAGGAGAGAGCTCTACGAAAACTCCACTCCTGAAAGATTTGAAGCCACCCACCTTTACGGGGGATGACCGAGATAGGAGCAAGGATGCTATCTACACTTTTTTACAAAAGTGGCATGATTTGCATCAATTGAAGGGCACCCCACCTGAGTACCATGTGCTAGAGGTGAGTCTTTCCCTCGACCCACGTGCTTATAAGTGGTGGATGAGTCTTAAGGAGGCGAACTCTATCCCTACTGACTGGACTCAGTTTGAGACTCTTTTTCTAAAAGAGTTTCTTCCTGAGAATGAGGAGGAGAGGAACTGGGATGAGTGGGATAGGATTACACAGAGAGGTAGGCCTCTTTCGGTCTACCTATCCCACTATAAAGAGATCATTTTGAAACTTAAGGGCTTAGATTATTTTTAGAAGACCAGAGGGTTTGTTAGGGGCTTGGATAAAGCCATAAAGAGGAAAGTCAGAAGGAATGCACCTAAGACGTTTGAGGAGGTGATCAAGTATGCACAGATATATGAGGACCATAACTGTCCTCAGTATACTCCTATGGAGACGGATCAGCCCCTCAAGCCTCTTAGTATGACTAAATTCAAAAAGAAGTTACCTTTTGGGAAAAACAAATCTTTTATTAAAAAACAAAGATCACAAGGGCCTAGATTATCCACAGACCATATTGAGAAGGCAAAAAGAGAGAACCTGTGTTTTAGGTGCCTATCTCCTAGCCATTCACATTGGAACTGTCCACTCAAGAAGGGGGAAGAAAAGAAAAAGGGACCAGAGTCTAGTACGACCCCCAAAAAGGGCAAAAATGTGGTCCACCTAGTGTAGACCCTTCCTATTTATGGTAGCTCTAGCTGCAAGGGAGTGGAGGTGATACACGAGGATACAGAGCACAACTGTTGTTTGACTTAGTCATTGTGGTCACTGCACTTTGGACCACATGACCTTGTTAAATTGCATGGTAGTGTATACGGGACCAGAGTGCGGGTCATGATAGATGACTCTGCTACTCATAATTTTATAAACTATGCTTTGGTCAAGAAATTAAAGATTCCCCAATAGCCTAGTGCACATAAATACATTGTATCTATGATGCAAGGGCAAGATAAGAGGATATGGGATACTATGGTGTCCAATTTGGAAGTCAAGATGCAGGACTATACAGATTATATGGACTTCCAAATTATGAATATGGAGAGGACAGATCTAGTCTTAGGAAGAGAGTGGATATGGGGGTTGGGAGACACACTTAAACGTAGCTATCAAAATAACACACTCTAATTTGAAAAGAATGTAAGTAAAGTTTTATTCAGGGGGAGAGATATGTACCTAGTGCACCTCTCATTTCATCACTAGAGTTGTATAGTCTTTCTTATTCTGAGCATGTACAGGACATGTTTTTATTGTATAGTCATGATATGGAGCATTGTACAGACAACTCATCTGATGTATATTTTCATGCTAGGAATGTAAATATGAACAGGGCTTTCTACTATTCTTTTTTCCAAGAGTGTGTGGTTAAAATTTTTAAGGATCTTATGTTGGAGTATAAAGATGTTTTTCCCACTGACTTACCTAGAGGGCTACCACTTAAGAGAGGGGACATTGACCATGTCATTGAGGTTGTTACTAACACTAACCCTATTTGCAGACAACCTTATAGGCTTAGTTTTCTCAGCATGAGGAGGTTGAGAGGCAATTGTAGGATTATTTAGATAAAGGCTTCATTAAACCTAGTAACTCACCTTGGGCATCGCCAATGCTCCTAGTTAAAAAAAAGATGGCTCTATGAGACTATGTATAGATTATAGAGCACATAATAAGGTAACTATCTGTTGGAGTTAGACGTCTGCACGAGCACGCGAACAGCACAAGGAAGAAGAAGAAGCTTGGAGCACAAACACACAATACTGAATGTATTACTAGAGAATGTACAAAGATAAGTAGCCCATTAGGGCAATAGGCGTATATACAAGCCGAGGGAAAAAAACCTCCTAAAGGGGGAAAAAAGTGCCCCGATGGTCCTAGTGTGTTCACACACATCACTACCTAAATATATCAACAAATCCCCCCTGGGAGTGATGCAGTGAACAAGGAGCTGGCACTCATGTATAAGGAAGTGCCAAGTTTTGTTGAAATCACTCCACAAAAGGAAGTAAGCCCAAAGCTTTGCGGAAAGCTTCAAACGTCTCCCTAGGTAGAGCCTTCGTGAAAAGGTCTGCAATGTTCTCCTGCGTGGGCACATATGCCAAGCTGATCTCCCCAGCAGAGAACCTCTCCCTGACATAGTGATAATGCACCTCAACGTGCTTAGTGCGAGCATGGAACACAGGGTTCCTCGCAACTGCCAATGCGCTTTGACTGTCAGTGAAGATGGTGGTGGCAGAAGACTGACCAACACCCAAATCAGCCATAAGGCATCTGAGCCACACATACTCACAGTCGCTGTGAAAGCTGCCCTATACTCAGCCTCACAACTGGAAGTGGCCACAGTAGGCTGCTTCTTGCTTAACCAAGATATACATGAGCTACCAAGCATGAAGCAAAAACCACTGGTGGACACACGAGTGTCATAGCAACCAGCCAATCTGAGTCAGAAAAAGCATGCAAATCTGGCGGTAGTGATCCCCCCTTGGGATAAAACAACCCAAGTAGCCGAGTACCACTCAAGTAGCAAAAGATGCACTTAACCACCTTCCAATGCGTGACTCCTGGGCAATGCATAAACCTGCTCATCTGTGAGATAGCAAACTGAATATTTGGCCGAGTAATGCATAAGTAAATCAAGCATCCAACAGCCTGCTGATAGAGAACAACATCAAATGCATCTCCAGCATCATGAAGACTCAATTGTAAACCTATCTCCATAGGAGTGGCAATAGGCTTACAGTCTTCAAGGCCAAAATGCTGCAATAATGTGTCAATATATTTCGTTTGACACAAAGCCATTCCACCATCAACTTGCAGAAACTGAATGCCCAAATAGTGATGCAAATGCCCCAAATCAGACATCTCAAATGAGGCATGCAAATCAGCCTTGAAATCAGCAATATGCTTCTCAATAGGACCAGTGAGCAGCATGTCATCAACATAGACAACAATGATCAGAAGCACATCATTAACACGCTTAACATATAAGGTGCTTTTAGTTGGACTGTTCACAAAACCATGTGCAGCCAGATAGGCATGTATCTTCTCATACCAAGCACGTGGTGCTTGCTTTAAACCATATAATGCCTTCTTTAACCTACACACTTGGTTTTCATGCCCTTTCTGCACAAAGCCACGAGGCTGAAAAACATACACTTCTTCATGCAAGTCACCATTCAGAAATGCTGTTTTAATGTCCAACTGATGTACATTCCAACCATGATGGGCTGCAAGTGCACAAATGCTCCGAACAGTAGTCATACGGCATGTAGGTGCAAAGGTCTCATCAAAATCAATGCCTCTTTCCTACGCATAACCCTTTGCAACAAGCCTAGCCTTATACCTGTCAACTGTACCATCAGGTTTACGCTTCAACTTGTATACCCACTCAGTGCCAATGGTCTTCTTGCCAGGAGGCAAGTCACATAAAGACCATGTACCATTCTTCATTATAGCATCATATTCCGATTGCATGGCGGCCATCCAATTTTTTGAATTCTGTGCTTCATCAAAAGAAACAGGCTCATTCTCATCACAGAGACTAGATGCACCCATAGCATAGCAATCTGATACAAAGGAGGCACTATGAGAGCCTGAACGAGTACGATATGACAAAGGTGCATCTAATTTGCTATCACACAAAGTCTGCACCAGCCATTTTGGCATAGTTTTTGCCTACTCAATATCAGCTCTCTCATCAACAAGTGCATCATGTAAATCTGCATCAGAAATAGAATGATTTGCATCATCATATGAAACCTGCAAAGGCTGAGAAGTTGCCTCATTAGGACCAGCACTAGACTGTCCACCTGTAAAAAGAGGCATCAACGTATCATACATGTCTTTGGAGCTAACAAATGTCTCCTTAGTACATGAAAGCAATGGCTCAATAACATCTTCCACAAAGACAACATCACGGCTAACCAGAATGCGTTTAGTCTATGGATGATACAAACGATAGCCTTTAGTTTCAGAACTGTACCCAACAAAAGTACATTTTACTACCTTATCATCCAATTTTCTGCGATGTTGTTCAGGCACTAATGCATATGCCAAACAACCAAAAACACGCAGATGAGCAACAGATGGCTTGCGGTTATGCCAAGCCTCATATGGAGTGATAGACTGCAGCGCTTTAGTGGGACACCTGTTCAGTACATATGCTACACACATGACAGCCTCAAGCTAGAAACTATGTGGTAAAGCCTGACTCTTGACCATGCACCTCGCCATCTCCATGAGTGACCTGTTCTTTCGTTCAGCAACTCCATTCTGTTGAGGTGTATACGGCACTATACATTGGTGTTTTATCCCACGTTCAGCCAGAAATGCATTAAAATCAGAAGACATATATTCCCCCCCTCGATCAGAACGGAGGGTGCCCATTTTACATGCTGACAGATTTTCAGCCAAAACCAAAAACTGTTTAAAGCACATGAACACTTTGGACTTTGCTTTGAGTGGATATACCCATGCATGCCTGGAAAAATCATCAATGAAAGTCACGAAGTAAAGGTAATTCCCAAAAGAGGGTGTCTGCATAGGACCACAGACATCACTATGTACAAGCTGCAATTTCTGCATAGCCCGAACTGAACCATCTTTTGGAAAGGAGGAACGCTGCATTTTGCCCAAAATACAGCCTTCACATACATGTTTTTGAGGTGCCTCAAGCTTGGGCAAAGAAGACACCATATCAGATTTCTGCAGGTGTAGCAAACTAACAAAATTCACATGACCAAAGCGTGCATGCCAAAGCTTTGCATCTGACATAGCCTGAGAATCATGAACTGCACATGCCAAATCATTCACAGATCTTTCATAGTCTATGAGCTTATACATCCCACGACATAAAATGCCAGAAGCAATAATCACATCGCTATTTGATAGATCATGAACTGTACACCTGTCATCAACGAATTTCACAACCAAGCCAATCTTGGCTAATGCAAAAACTGATAACAGATTCTTCTTGATCCCTGGCACAAATAAGGCATCTGACAAGGTGAAAGAACTACCATCAGCAGTAGTCAGAATGATCTTACCAACTCCCATAACAGGATAAGAGGAGTTGTTGGCGCATGTGACAGTATTCCCTGTAGGGGCAGGCTCGAGTGAAGAGAAGAAACTGCGCTGCAAGGTAATATGTTTGGTCGCCCCACTGTCAAAGTACTAAACATCTGAGTCCACTACAGACATGCACTGATCATGAGAAGATGGGTCAAAACTGCAAACAGTAGTAAACGCCCATTCTTCTTCCTGCACAAGATTAGCAGACTCTGTTTTTGGTGTAGAGGCTTCTGCAACAACCATTCCAGCCTCCTTTTTCTTTGCCTCTTTTGCAGCCAGTTTTGGACAGTTCTTTATGATATGATCAATCCCTTTACAGTACTTGCAAAACAATTTTTGCTTTTCTGATTTCTTCTCATCTTTATCTTCCTTCTTTGAATATGCAGAATTAGCAGATTTCTGCTTACTAGTTGAAGAGCTCCATTTTCCTTTGCCTTTCTGACTAGCCAGGAAAGCTTGATCTGCAACTCGCATAATGGACCTGTTTTGCCTGGACTGATCTTCCTGCAACAGAACAGAGACTAACTCCTCAAATGATAAGGCATTCGGATTGCCTTTCATCATCAATCAAAGAGTAGAAGCAAAACTCTGATATGAGTCAGGAAGACCATTCAGAACGGTCTGCACAAGTGAGTTATCTGGTATAACCTCATCAGCAGAAATCAATTGTTCTTTCAAGTCTTTGATCTTTGTTAGGAAATTGTCCATAGAATCACCTTCATTCATGTGCTCACTCTCCAACTGTTTTTGGAGGTAAGCAACACGAGCCTCATTCCTAGCTTGGTACAATGTGGTAAGTGTATCCCAAGCATCCTTAGCTGTTCTGCAAGAGCGAATATGAGGAATAATGGCACATTTGACAGACAAAGCTATCAATGCATGTGCCTGGGCATCTCTGCCATCCCAGCAAATCTGCTCTGCAGTAGGTGCAGCAAAAAAAGCAGCACGAACAGGAATCTGCAGAATATCATCTTCGACACCATCTTCATCAGCTCCAACACCTGTATTTGCAGTACCTGTAGTCAGGGGTGTAACAGGACGTCTTTCAACACCCTGCACAATGTTCCACAATCCTTTTGCAACCAATACATGTCACATCATATAAGCCCATAATGGGTAGTTGGTACCATCCAACTTATCCTCAACAGCCAACATACGGAATACATCACTGCTTTCAGCCATGGCCGGTGACTAAAATACCTTGATGCAGAAAATTGATTGTATCTCAAAAAGTTGAACAGGACTGCCCAGACGAGTTCTGTAAGACCTGTAGCAGACTTCGAGACGCTTAAACTAGCGAACAGAAACTGGTATATACCTTTGGCATAAAAAGACGAAATACCCTACACAAGCGCTACGATAGTGCATTCGGAGGTCAAAACAAGCTGTTGCAGAGCTAAAGGAAGTACAAAGCAGAGAAAAAGACGGGCCCCAAAATTTTTCCGATTTGGATATCATATTTTGTATCATAACCACTCTTGTAATATATTTTCCTTGGTAAATGCACTAGAGGAGTCCTCTAGATGCATCCCCACAGAAGATTAGAGATCTACCCATGTAAAATAGTAGGAAATTAGTCTTTTAGTGAATAAAGTGCCGGTCTCTTGTGTGAAAGGACCAAACTTAGGGCACTAGTATATAAGTCACTTTGTGACTCTTTGTAAAGACTTCTTGCCATTGTGAAGAAGGAGCTCTTCAAATTCTCGAGTTTGCCTCTTCCTTGCTGATTTTGATCTTCATTTCGCTCTTGTATGTGTGTGTTATGCTTGTAATGCATGTGTAGGACTGTTGTCTACCCCTTCCCCTTGGTTTTGAGCTGCTGTAGTGCGTGCGCAAGCTAGGAGAAGTTGTGGCGTGGGTATTTGTGATTCCCGCTATTCACTGTTTTTGCCATAACTTGAAGCAGAGTGGTCAGAATTGAGTGAAACCACCACCGTTGGATGCGTCTCGTCGAGAGCTTCGAAACGAGTACCGTATTGCCTATATTCGGAGTTCTGAGCTGGGAGAAAACCTCAAAATACTAAAAACTGCTGTAAGAGGCTTGCGGCAAACACTTTCAGTATTTCAGCGAGTGTGAGAGGTAGTAGTCTTTTCTCATGCATGCTAGCTAAACCACTTCATTTTCCATCACGTGTGCACACGTCTTCATACACTTGGTACGTCGCTCCTTAGGATTGACAATTAGATGTGTGTTAAAGTACCCACTATATGCACTTGTGTGGCAATTGAGGTATAGTCTCATTGGCACAAGTCCTTGAGTCGTCTCGGCTCAAGTACACACGTTTTTGGCGCCGTTGCCGGGGAACACTCAACCAAGGTGCCTTCGTGATGGTTATAGATCGAGTGTGATAGAATCGTACTTGTAGAGGTAAAATTGTCCTGTGGCAAGTAGTCAGTCACTTCAGCACTTGTTACTTCACATCCCCGAGGTGTGTGTGATAAGTTTCAGGTTTAGGTTTAGGAGGAGGGAAGAGTAGGAAGAGTGAGGGAGTAGATTAGAGTAGCTTTCATCTTTTGTCTTGTTGTTTCATTTTCAGTAGATAGGAAAAAAACCAAGTATAAAAGCCAAAAAGTATCATTTTGAAAATCACTTGTTTTGAGCAAGTATCGTGAGAGAGACTGTCGAATATCGCGAGCTGCCGAGTATCGTGTGTCGTGTCTGAGCTTGTGGAGCTGCTTTAAGCAAGAAAAGGTGCTAGAAGAGTGAGAAAGAGCATCAAAGGTGAGCCACTCAGTAGCTAGATCTTTTTGAACACTCAAATATTTCCATATCTGTGTCAAACGATCTGCGTCAGGTATCGTTTAGAGCTTTCAGGGGGTAAAAAGAGTGATTTGATTGATACAGAGAGTGAGGAGAGGAGAGAGGAACTAGGAGAACAAGGGAATCAAAACCAAACTTAAAAAAACATTTCTCAAAAATTGTCTAAGGGTCAAGTATCGTTTTACTCCCGCGGTCGAGTATCGCGATACTTAGCAAGTATCGTGACCTCCTGTGGTCGAGTATCGTGATATTTCCCGTCGATCGTGTATCGTTTCATATCGATCGCGATACTTGGTCAGAGATCGTTTTGCCAGCGATCGTCTATCGTGTATCGTTGATTGTGTATCGTTTCGTGCCGGTCGCGATACTTGAGAAGTATCGTTTTGGTCAAAGATCGCGATACCTAATAAGTGTCGTGTATCGTTTTGCCAGCGATCGTTTGCGAGAGATCGAGTATCGTCTGTGCCGAAGTATCGTGTATCGCTTGCTAGTCCAAGTATCATGTATCGTTTTGTTCAAGATCGCGATACTTGTTGCCGATCGTGTATCGTTTTGTTTGAAGATCGTGTATCGTGTGTGCCAAGTATTGTTTGTCTGAAGTATCGTCTCGTCGAAGTATCGGCGATCGTTGGTCGCATATCGTTTGGGTTAAGTATCGTGTATCGTTTCTCAGAGATCGTGATACTTACCAACTATCGTGTATCGTCGATCGTTCCAATTCAGAGATCGAGTATCGCCTGCTGCAAGTATCGAATATCGTCGGGATTGAAGTATCGTGTATCGTTTCCCCCAAGTAACAAGTATCGTTTTCCTTCGAATATCGTGTATCGTTGTGACCCAAGTATCGGGTATCGTCTAAACCCAGAGATCGTGTATCGTGGATTTTTTGGAGACAAGTATCGTGATCTGTAGAAAATTCTTCTTCAGTCATTTTTTTTCTAGCCAAAGGCTTCTATAAATTTTTGACCTGTAGTGAAGAGTGCCAAAGGCCCAAGGGTAACAAAGACTGATCAGAGTTTAGAAGTGGATGAACCTGAGATCCGGAAGAACCCTAGGAAGCCGAAGAAGTGTAATTTCTTCCGTAGGTAGTGTAGCAGAGCCAAGTAACCATTCACATTACTCTGAGACCTCCAGTGAGTCAGAGGAAGAAATTCCCATGGCTTCAGAGGATATGCAGAACACAGTACCCATGATTGGCATGATGTCAATCATTGAGGGAGAGTACAGAACCTCCTTGGAGTATGTGAACACCAACCACAATGAGGTCCCCATTTATCTGGATGGTCTAAACAGATCTGTGGCCAGGTTAAAGAAAGCGTCAGAGGCTTACATAGTGCCTAGACCCGCAGTCAAATACGTAGGAGGACTTTACATGGACAAAAGAGATATCCAATATGTTGTCACAGAACACCCAGAGAACATTAATGAAATTGGTGAAGAAAATAATGCTTCAAACTTAAATGGAGGAGGGAATGAAGAGCAAGTAACTACACCTAGAGGAAGATCTACAGTCGCAAGGATATGGAGAGGAGATCTTTAAATTCCCCAAGATGACACCTTAATGGATGTATATTTGATAAATGGGATGGAGCATCTCCTTAGAGCACATTCTTCAATTTGGGAAGCTGCTCCTAATCCAGTCACCATTTATGAGTTGCAAGATCCTGATTTTTCCATCATTATCACATATCTGGATAAAAATCAAAGAAGATATTGGCCCATAACAGAAGCGGAAAGAGCTGAGTTGAAATACCAGAACATCCCAGTGTTCCCACCTAGGGACCAAGCCACTACTTCAAGAAACCCACTGGGAACGTCCCATAATGATTCATACCAACAGTCGGGCCAGACACAACAGACACAACAGACACAACAGACACAACAAACACAACAAACGCAACAAACCCAAATCCCCTTCAGACCTCCTGCACAGTTCGCAATGCCTGTAAATAACCCTAACTACCGACCTCAACCAACTAATGACCCAAGACATGGAGTTCAGGCTCCAGCCAGACCACCGGTAGTAAGAGGACCAGGCATACCAATAGGAAGACCTATTTTCCCAGTGATGCCTAGACCACCTGAAGCAGGAAGACGACTAAGGCCAATCCAAGTTGCCAAATGTATGAGAAATCACTATGATGGCTCTAGCGAACCTTACAATCATATAGCGGAATTTAAACAAGTAATCAGAGCCGAACAGGTAGAAGACTTTTTGATTCAATATGAGTCCTTTGGTCTTACACTATCAGACACAGCGTTAGCATGGTTTCAACCATTGGACCCTAATACCTTTCAGAACATGGAGCAAGTATACCAAGAAATGATTGAGGAATTTACTAAATCAGGAATTAAAAACAATTCTTCATCATTAATCCATAGCTTCAAGCAAGTCCCTACCGAGTCAGTGAGATTGGCTGCCAGAAGATTCAAGCAATATGTAGACAGATGCCCAGTGGAAGAGAGACCGACACAAAATAAAATGGTGTCATTATTTTTGGAAGGACTATTGAACGGATCCTTGAGATCATTGGTGTATGTAAAAAGGGTTCAGACCTTACAAGAATGCATGAAGGAATGCATAGATCTGGAAGACAACCTAGCAGAGGACCTGAAAATACCTCAAGGAAGCTTGAAGAGTGAAGATTCGACCAGTAACGCATCCATTCCTAAAAATAATGTAGAGGAAATAGCCGAATTGTTAGCGAAAAAGTTGAACGTTCAAGGATAGAGAAACTACCCCAATAACCCAATGAGAGTACCCATGCTTAGAAGGTGTATGCATTGCGGAGGTGATCATCCTTCTCACTTGTGTACTAGGGGAGTAGTTCCACCACCAGCTTATGGTTATAATAGACCCACTATCCCAGGACCTCTACAATATTGCAGTGTGGAACAAAAATACACAAATCACGGCACCGAAAATTGTCCCTACAATAGGCAAGCGAGACCTGCACAACAATACATGAGACCGTACGGATACCCTCAGAATCATCAGGGAGGTGAAGCTTTTAGGTATCCCTCTTATCAGCCACAGGCCCCAGCACCGCGACCATATGCATATCAGGGATACACCCAACCACAGCCAGTACTAGGACAACAACCGCCCCATCCTCAGAACGTTGTCCCAGTCAAGATTGCCCAACCTGAAGAAAACCTAGAGAGAGCTATAGTCCCAGCCACACCTTTGACTAGTAATGAACCATATGACTCGTTTTATGACCCTAGTCAAGGAGCATACCCTAATTATGAAAGCTCAATGACAGAATATGGACAACTGTATGAACCATATGCCTATGGCACGGAAGCACCAGATAGTTCATACGGTTATGAGCAGGATTATGTGTCATTAATGTACACAGCTCCTAGAGCAACCATACCACCCTGACCCATGAACAGACCGCCTGTACCCAGAGGACCATGTTACAGGTGTGGAGGTGATCACTATATCAAGGAATGCACATTGCCAAACCCACCACCACCACAACGAGTCTGGGAAGGCTACTGTAGTGATTGTGGTAAGGAACATCTTTTCAGAGACTGCCCCAAGAATCCCAACAAGGTTACATCTAATGTACAAATCAACGTAATAGAGGTAATTGAATCATCAGGGAGTGATAAAGAGTACACAGTACCATTGAAAGCAATAACGAGAGCCAAAGCCAGAGAGACCCCTGATAAAACGGATGACAACAATCAAGGTGACAAGGAGAGGGACACACCCATCCCTCAAAGAGTTGAAGACTCAGAAGAGCCGGAGAAAAGTATTGCAAGTAAAAGGTCCCAGAGATGGAAGCACCGAAGAGAGAGGCTAAAAGAAAAGAAATTACGGCAGAAAAAGGAAAATGAAAGGAATGAACAAAATTCAAAAGAGGAGCAGAGAAAGAAAGAAGAAATTAAAAATGAACAATACAAAAAAGAAGAGGTAGGATCAGTGTTAGCAGATCCTATGCTTGAAGAATTAGCCATGTGGATTCACGCATATAAGGCACGAATAAGAGCAGGACCTACCATAGAGCAACACGAGAGAGAATAACCGAGAGGTGACTTGAAAAAGAAAGACTGGAGATCTGCAAGAAATTGATAGAAGTTGCACAACAAACATTAGAAAAACCTGCATCGCCTTTACCCAATACCCGAATTTCTGAAGGAGAGTTCCAAGAGTGTGTGAACACTCATGAAAAGCCTGAAGTAAATAGACCACAGAATGACGGATGTGGTGTTGAGAGAAGGGAAGGATCCATAGTCCCTGAAGTAGAAGGAGAATGGACTAAGGATCTATGGGCACGAGTTCAAGAAGACAAATGGAAGAAAGTGGAAGGAATCGAACCGCCCTTTGAAGAATTAGCAGCAGAGAACGAAATAGAGGGTTCAATACCTGAACTAAATTCAGAAGAAATTCTTCCAATGGATGCAAGTGACAAAGGAGAGGAAGATGTAAAGGAACTACCCAATTACACAAGGGAGTACGAACACAATTCAGAATTGTATCGCATTCCATCAATGAGGAAACGAGAAACGAACCCATCAGTCCAAACATCGGAGATCATACAACGCCTTAGAGAGGTAAAAATCCCATGTACCCTAACATTCGAAGAACTGTTAAAGGTAAAACCACATTTAAAAGAGAAATTAATCAATCAATGGGAAGTCAAGGAGGAAAAGAAAGAGATAGCTGACGAAGTAAACAAAGTGAGAATTCTAGTGGATAAAGTAGGAGACTTTAGTGAGGGAGATGAAGGAAATACCTGCCTTCCAATTACTTACAGGGGTTACACTACCAAAGCCATACTAGATTCAGGAGCTGGTGTTGGTATTGCTACCAAAGAAATCTGGGAGAAATGGGGAAAACCAGCATTAAGACCAACACGCATGAAAATACAAATGGCAGATGGTCATACGGAGAGACCCTTAGGATTGTTGGAACGAGTAGTCTTCACTACGTGTGGAGTGGAATTCGAACATACTTTAGCAATATGTCACTTTGAAAGGCCAAGCAATTATGAAATGATCCTGGGAAGGCCTTTCATGAGACAGCTAAAGGTCGTACAAGATTGGGGAAAAGACGCGGTATACTTACAACACGCAGGAACCACCACTAGAATAAACCTACATACGTACACATATCAAGATGTTCCACCTCTACAATGGAATCAAATCCATAAGGAAGGAGACGATCAATCGATTCATAGTGTAGGTTCTAGTGATCAATCCTGGATGAACGAGGACACTCATCTATGGATATGCCAAGCTGCAAAGAAGGAAGAGGAGAGAAGAAAAGGTTGGCAGCAAAAGCAAGGAATAGTGAGGTCTGTACAAGATCCATCTTATATGCCACAAGTATTTCCGGATGAAGAATTTGAACCTCACGGTTGGATGGAAATTTTAGCGACCCTCGATGTCTGTGTAAACGAAGAAGTAGTGACCATGAACGAATGTATCGATGAAGAGGGTTATGATGTTAGCCTGTATATGGTAGTCCTTCAGGAGGCTGAAGAAGGAGAAGTGATCGAGAAAGACTGGAAGGAGGACTACGAGAGCATTGAAATGGAGCCCGAACCAATGGATCTAGGGAATAGTGCCACCAACATAAATATCACCGCCAATGAAAAACACCAGGAACTCACACAGAAAAGGGAATTAGAATGTGAAAGAGAATCAGAAGATGAAGAAAATAAACCCCAAGACCAATTTGAGGTACCAGCTCATTTTAAAAAATATGAAGTGGAGGAGAGAAAAATTGCTATTCAAATGCCGAAAAGAGAAGCACAGCCTGGAATAGCATATGATAATAAGGAACAAACCAAGAAGATAGTTGTAACTGTAGAAGAAGGAGAAGAACGATGTACCTTCATAGGACAAGATGTCTCATTAGAGGAAGAACAAGAGTTAATTCGTCTCATAAGAGAATATCGGGATGTCTTTGCTTGGACCTATAAGGACTTGAAAGGAGTCGACCCTTCTATATGTGGGCATAGAATCCCCATGACATCCGAAGCCAAACCTTCTAAACAAAGACCATACACTTACAATGATGTGTATTCAACCAAAATAAAGGAAGAAATAGACAAGTTACTAGATGCTGGATTCATCTATGAAATTGAGCACACGGAATGGGTGTCACCTTTGGTGGTAGTACCAAAAAAGAATGGAAAGTTAAGAGTGTGCATCAATTTGAAGAAGGTAAATGCTGCGACCATAAGGGATAGTTATCCTTTACCAATCACGGATCATCTCTTGGAAAGGGTAGCAAGGAAGGAAGTTTATAGTTTTCTGGATGGCTTTTCAGGGTATAATCAGGTAGCCATTGCTCCTGAAGACCAACATAAGATAGCATTCGCAACTGAATGGGGAGTATACGCCTTTAGAGTCATGCCTTTTGGTTTAACGAATGCCCCAGCTACCTTCCAAAGATTGATGTGTCATGTGTTCAAGGAATTTCTGAGAAAAAGTATGGAGGTATACGTGGATGATCTTTGTACTTATTCAGCTATACGATCAGAGCATATCCCTGAACTAGAAAATTTTTTTGCTAAATGTCGACAATTTCGAGTATGTCTCAATCCTGAACAATGTGTCTTCATGGTTAGACAAGGAAAAATCTTAGGACATATTGTCTCTAAGAACGGAATCTCAACAGATGAAGACAAAATTAAAGTAATTCTGGATTTACCAAGACCTAAGACTGCTAAAGAAGTTCAAGCATTCATGGGACATTGTGGATACTATCGAAGATTCATACATATGTACGCCATAATTGCTAGACCTCTTTATGCATTATTGACTCTATTTAATTGGACCGAAGAATGTGAAAAAGCTTTTAATGAGTTAAAGAATCGATTGAGTTCAGCACCAATCCTTCGAGTCCCTAACTGGAATAAACCGTTTCACATTCATGTGGATGCTTCCAAGTTTGCCATTGGTTGCATCTTAGCTCAACCTGCTGACACAGGAAAATTAGACCACCCTATAGCCTATGCTAGTAGACAATTAAATCAAGCGGAACGAAATTATACCACCACGGAGAGAGAAGGCCTAGGGATGGTATACGCAGTCAAAAAGTTCAGACATTACCTGTTGGCAAACAAATTCAAATTCTTCATTGATCATCAAGCCCTACTGTACCTAGTCAACAAGCCTTGTAATACAGGACGACTAGTACGATGGTTTTTATTGCTAATGGAATTTGATTTTGAGGTAATAGTCAAGAAAGGAAATACCCACATAAGAGCAGACCACTTATCAAGAATGACCCATGGAGAACCACCCATAGGAGTACCAGATGATCTGCCAGATACGTACCTTTTTAACCTGGAAGTATGTCCTCAATGGGCAGAAAAATTGATCCCTATGCTTACACATGGACCTAAAGATGGGATCACACCAAACCGAACCCAAGACCTCTGGAGGACTAAAAACCTTCACATTATAGCGGGAAGTTTGTACCACCAGGATTCGAGTGGATTATTGATGAGATGTGTGGAAGAAGAGGAACAAGAAATGTGGCTTCACAAAGCACACATAAACCAATGGAAAACTCATTTGAATGCAAATGGAACGTGGCAAACACTCAAGAGATTTGGCATATACTGGCCAACCATGCAAAGAGATGCACATAACTATGTGTCAACCTGTCAAACCTGTCAAGAACAAATCCCAAATGAGAACTCTACCTTATGCTATTCTACAATAGCACCAAGATGGAGCATGCCTCTAGTAAAGTTCTTGAAAACTCAAGAATACCCTGACGGAGCTACTTTAGCAAGGAAACGTGCGCTTGAAGAACAAAGTAAGGATTATGCCATCATAGGAAAACAACTCTTTAAACGAGGGAAAGATAACCAATTACGAATGTGCATTCACGAAAATGAATATCTTTCTGTTTTAGAGATGGCTCATACAGGAGCTGCAGGAGGACACTTCTCTGCAGATAAAACAGTAAAAATGATCCTCTTTGCTGGAATGTGGTGGCCAACTCTACACCAAGATGCCATAACATATGTGCAACGGTGTGATACTTGTCAACGAACGAAATATCCAATTAGAAGAGATGAGATGCCACTTAGACCCATGATGAGTGCTAGAGCTTTCACAAAATGGGGAATAGACTTCATAGGACCTATTAGCCCACCAGCAAAAGGATCCCATGCTGAATATATAATTGTAGCCACAGATTACCTGACCAAATGGGTTGAAGCAAAAGCAACAAAGAAAAATGACGCAAGAACCACAGCCAAGTTTCTCTTCGAGAACATTTTCACTAGATTTGGACTACCTATAGAAATTGTGAGTGATAGAGGTACGCACTTTGTTAATGAAGTGATAGAAGCCTTATTGAATGAATTCTTAGTAATTCATAAAAAATCAGCCCCTTATCACCCACAAGCAAATGGACAAGCAGAAAGTTCAAATAAAATCTTATGTACTGTTCTCACCAAAATCGTTAACAATGGTAGATCAGATTGGGATAAGCAGTTACATCATGCTTTATGGGCATTTCGAGTAGCCTATAAAACCGCCATAGGCACTACTCCTTTTAACTTAGTGTATGGACAAAATGCTATTTTGCCAATTGATTTCTTGATTCCCACTCTAAGAGTAGCAACTACTTATGAGTGGACAGGACATGAACTATCAGCCCAATTGGATCAAATAGAGAAGCTTCATGAAACTAGGTTACAAGTAGTAGCAGGTATTTATGCTGCTAAAAGGCGACAGAAAGCCTACTTTGATGCGCACATAAAGGACAAAAATTTGAAGGAAGGAGATTTAGTTCTGGTATACACCTTGAAACAACATGCTAAGAAGTTGCAGAAGAGAGGATATGGTCCATTAATCATTAATCGTATATCTACAAGTGGAGCCATTAGCTTAGCAACCTTAGATGGAGATGTGTTACCAAACTACATCAGTGGGTGTAGAGTGAAAAAATATCTAGAACCATTAACCGAAGAAACTATGTCTCGATTAATCAAAGGCAAGAATAGACGCATAGAAGACGAAAGAATACGAGAGGAAGCGAGACAGGAAGCATTGGAAAGAATAAAGAAACGGAAAGAGTGGATGAGAGAGCGAGATGAAAGATATCGACTAGGAGAAGAACTCATCCCAATGGCTAATTTTAGAGCCACTCAAAGCCTAGGATCGCAGAGAACACAACCTTATTTAAATTTGGGAGCAGGAAAGACGGAGTACCACTTGGTGGATGCTCTCATTGACACAGGAGCCGCTGTAAGCTGCATCAAGCTTTCGTTGACCCAAAAACTCAAGGAGACAGTACGCCCATCGATGGCCCAGTTGATAGGAATAGGAGGAACAATTACTCAATGCATAGGTGAGATCACCTTACCGTTGCATCTTGGCAACAACACTATGGAACAAAAGCTGTTAGTGTGTCATGACCAAGATTTACTTGAAGAGGTAGTGTTAGGTCAAGACGGGATTTACGAATACGAAGTGACCATTCAATTGGCATTAGGATACATCTCAGCCAGGATAGGACATTGTGAAGTATTCAGTCTGCTAGACGAACGACCAATCAAATCTGTGAGCATGGAGCAAACAGTTCATTCTAATGAACAAAGTCCTGAATGTATGATCACTAGCACTATAGAGACACCTTCATCGAGTACTATATGTGCGGACACTTCGAATTCTGTTTGCACACCATGTTCTAGTCTAGCAAGCCAAGAGAGTATCAATCTATCTGAAACCCACCTCACCGAAACACCATGCATAAGAGAGACTAGTCCTCTGAGTAATTCAAAATCTGTACCCATTAAAATATACCCTATTCCATACTCTAACCAAGCGTGGATAAAGAAAGACCAAGTGGAGGAGTATCTTCGACGACAGAAGCACAAACGACATCAGAACAAACAATCAAAGGAGAAACCAACTCAGTCTGAACAACGAAGTCATCGACGAATTGCTACAATATGGATCCCAAAGAAAGTAGTAGCCGCTCAACAGGATCGTTCGCAAATCTGGATTCCTAAGTCATGCGCTACAAAGAAACCAAACCGAAATAATGATCCTCAGCACAAGAAGAACCAATATGGTCCGCAGGCAAAACAGCCACAAAGAAAGGGTTACTGGAGAAAGAAGAAGTCTGTAATGGCAACCCGAGCCATTCCGAGATTCACAAATCAGATCAAGCAGACCTACAACAAGAAGAAAAGAGCCACTTTCAGTGGAAGTGGGCAACATACAACAAGGCCCAGCACAAGGAAGCAGATTTGGATACCGAAAGACAAAACAGACAGCTTGCATCAACCAAATACTTCCAATTGCACACATATGGAGCTTTCGAGACCCCAAATATGCATGATAGGGCCACATTACAAGGCCAAGCATTCGGCACATCCTTCTTCTATTTCTGGATAGTCAAGCACATTTTCCTCTTGGGAAATAGGAGAGCACTTGTACATATACTAAGAAAAATACTCCAAAAAATTTAATAACCGCTTCGGCTATAAACTAACTTTTCTGTTTTCCTTTTCAGATGAAAATATAAAAATACATAAAAATGTGAAAAAATCCAGGTATTACCTTTCTCACACACACGGGAAAGGGACGACACCATTCACTCGGAGCAATATCAAGCTTATGACAAACAAATAAAGGAGGATTTATGATAAGATATGGCAACTAATTCATGCTCTACATTGAGTGCAGATGGCGTCTACTGATTCAGGATCTACGCAGCAGGAAGAGGTGCAGCTTCTTCCACTAGAATCAGTAACAAAAGCAAGAGGTCACTGGTTCCGAGATGATCAACCAGTGGAAACAAGATAATGGATACAGATCATTATTTTCCTATCATGTCACAGGACTTCAAAACGATCATAGAGGGGCTACCTCATATTGAAGATGTATGGACACAAGCAGGAATCGAGGCATTTCTCAAACTGCCTATCTATGTTCCAGACTTTCAAAGATGTGCACAAGTCATGAATACCATGCAACCGGCTGCAACAAAAATATCAGTCCCAGAAGCACGAGTACTGGATAAAGTGGGGACTTGGAAAACCATCCAATTCACACATGAGTTAATCAATAAAGCTTTTGGATGGAATCAAGCAGGTATTACTAGTGTGAAAGAAGAATGTCATGACCCTAAGAAGAGATCTTTCCTGGAAATTAACAGAATTGACATAGAAGATGCTGTCCGTTTCGTACATCAACACTTTTGTTTCCCCAGCATGCACAGATACACAACTCCACAAAAGATAGTAGTTCAATTATTATCGCATGCCATGAGACAAATAGGAAACAGAATCAATTTAATAGGGTATGTCCAAGAAAGATTATTTGAAGCCCAGAAGAAGTGGGGACAAAAGAAGTTTTTGAATGGCAGTTCTGCATTAACACTATTGATATATGAAGCTCTCGAGATGAAAAACTGCTTACGGGAGATGCCGAACTCAGAAGGACTAGCCAAGTATGCAAAATCTGCTACGGTCCCTAAGAAGAAGAAAGCAGTAGTTATGGTTGAAGAAGCTGGACCGAGCACACAAAAACCCATGAGGGGTATAAAGCGCCTACGGGAGGAGGAAGCCCAAGTTACACCACAGTCTAAGAGAACTCATCTCTTACCGAAGATCACGACGGCTCAAGTGCCTATTACAAAGAGAGATCTGTCCGCTGCCCTCGAAGAAACACATCAATATATGCAAGGGCAGGTAAATTTAAACATTCAAGGTCATCATTATAGACAGGCTAGTCAAGAGAAACCACAACGGAGTCCAAAGAAAACACCAAAACAAACTGGAAGGTACAAAGAACTAGGGATCGATGATTCCAGTACCAATACGGACTCCAGCCCTGAAAAAGACACCTTGGATACTGATATACGGACAGAAACTCAAGAAGATGACTGGAATGAGATCGATCAAGTGGACAGGACGCCGGGAAATCAGGAAGAAAAGGAAAAGAGAGTCGAAGAATCTATGGAACCGGAGCATGTCATTCAATTGAATGACACTACAAAGATAAGCATCAAAGAAGATACAACCAGTGTTACACATGTAAAACAACCTATTAAAGAGGAAGAACAAACTCCAGTGAGTAAGGAAACGGAGGGGCTACAAAACCAAGAACAGACTGTGATCGAGGTGCCCGATGACACACCTCAAGAAGATAAAGCAAACATGGGGGCTGAGCCAAGGATCCAACTTCAGATTAGGCAGCCCCATGACAATACATTACATATCGCTCAGGGCAAAGATGTCACAACCGGCGAAGAACCAAGCATTCCAAAAACATGGCTGAATGTGGATGTCACTCAGCTGAAGCCGGTAGTCAAGCAGATGATTCAAACAGCGATGGATACCCAACAACAGATGATGGAAACAGATGCAGATTATGATAGGGTCATGCAAGAAAAAAGTCAATTCCAGATAATGAGTGAACAACTGTCATCCCAACTCATTCAAGCGCAAAAGGAGATAACGGCCAGGAACACGGAGTTGATCGAAATCAAAACGAAATGTGATATAGTAGTGACTCAGCATCACCAACTCCAAGCACAGCTCGCAAATTTACAGAGATCATATGATGCAAGTGAGGCAGACAAAGAGAGAATGCGAGCTAGAAGTACGTTGCTCGAGACACAGCTAAAGGTATATATGGAAGAAAATGACACATTGAGAAACAGGAATAAGGACTTAATGAAATCATTATTATATGATCAACCGATCGAGCAACAGGAAGCAACAGAAATCAAACAAAAAGAATTAAGAGAGCAGATAGCACAACATGCAGATTTGCTGCGACAAGAGCAAGAAATAAGAGAAGAATCAGAACGGAAGTACACTCAGGAAATATGTGAACTAAAAAGACAGTTAAATACAGCACATGCTAAACTTACAGCCAGTTACAGTGAGAACATGGACAATGTGGCTGAAATCGGAAATGAGTTACTTGCAGCAAAAGAAGCACTCAGGGCAGCCATGCAAGAAGTCAAAGATAAAGATGCATGCATAGAACAGTTGAAGACTAAAATAAAAGAGAAAGCACCGATCGGGACACCAGTAGTGCCAGATAAGGAACATCCTACTGACGAGGTAGAGGTAAGCCCTCTATCTCACCCGATCTATAATTCCCCAATACGTGAGCAGATGGCGGATATACATGATGATCATCCTATGCCATATACTGCAGAAATAAGTCAGAAGGAATGGGCACTAGTGGTGTCCCGATTGATAGAAAATTTTGAAAATGAAGTGGTCAAAGTCATGAAAGAGGCCAAGATCAAAGGTAAAGACCTGGACAAAATTATGAAGCCATTCAATATTCCATACGGACTCTTGAAAGAGAAGACAAGACGTTATATAATGAAGATTACACAGAAGAGTCCAGATGAGCAGCTGAATTTCAAACACGATACGTTCGCATACACTCAAGCAGAGTTTGAAGCTGCACAACCAGTGTGGCGACGAGAATTTTTGGAGAAACATCCCACACTACGAGTGCATTGGCAAGCAGCGCCATATGCATTCCAGGTAAACCCTTCATTTTGTCCAATACCACGCAGAAGGGATACCAGGGAATTTTTGGATTTGCAAAGAAGCGGCACTATAAATAAACAGTGGCTCAATTATCCTATGCTTCCGAGCCCGCCACATAACTATTTGCCAACGGAGGATTATATGGTCAAAACCATAGAATTTTGGCTACAAAATTACGCAACAGTACCTGATTTAACTGTAAAAATGACAAACAAAATACTTAGCATGATCCTCACAGTCTTGAAGGTATTCAAGCATGCGGCATACACATTTTTGAACTTCATAGGCATTAATCAAGGCACAAAGATCCTCATTTTTGATCTATCAGTTATGCCTAGCAGACCAACAATTATGGCATATTATTCTAGAATTATTTTCTTGCCAAGTGTATATATGCAGACCTTCGAAGAAGCTTTCTTCACAGGATTTTTTGAAATGGATTCCGAAATTTTTTTGAAGATGTCATCTAATTTAAATGCCAGATTAGTGGCATATGAACTCAGCTTCTTCCCAGATCATAGACAGCCACCCAATGACGGTGTGAAGGCAGAACAATGGAAACAACTCATGATACGTGAAGCAAATCTGCTGAATAATACAGAGCAAAGAGTATATCAAACATATGCCCGTCGCTTATCAAAGCCTGTCGGGGATGACAGAGTCCAGGAGGGGGGCAGTGTTGAGGGAGAATCGAGTAAGAAGAAGACAACGAAAGAAGCAGCTTCACTAAAAAGCAGATATCTGAAGATATATCTCTACATTACCCATCTCTGCACAGAGCCCCGCAGGGGCACGCATCAGGCAAAAAGGCAAAACATCCAGTTCCTGCACGGTGGAAAAAAGCAAACAGCCTCAAAGCAATACAACAGGGTCAGATGTGTGCAACCAGGACAAATCAGAGGACCAAAAGTTAGAAAGGGGTAGAGGCTGAAAAGTTTAAGAGGGTGACTAAGAACAGCACATTCCTAGTCACTGGTGGCATGCGTGGCAACCCAAGTCAACAGGCAAGACAAATGCAATAGGCTCTCGAGTAGTAGAGCTTGAATCAAGAAGGCCATCAAATCTGCATGTCTGTTTAACTACAGGCAATACTGACCACTGGATGCGTGCGGACAACAAACGGATGACAAGAAGCAAAGTCTGTCAAGGGACGACAGAGACGAAGAGGGGGAGAGTGTTGCAGAGCTAAAGGAAGTACAAAGCAGAGAAAAAGACGGGCCCCAAAATTTTTCCGATTTGGACATCATATTTTGTATCATAACCACTCTTGTAATATATTTTCCTTGGTAAATGCACTAGAGGAGTCCTCTAGATGCATCCCCACAGAAGATTAGAGATCTACCCATGTAAAATAGTAGGAAATTAGTCTTTTAGTGAATAAAGTGCCGGTCTCTTGTGTGAAAGGACCAAACTTAGGGCACTAGTATATAAGTCACTTTGTGACTCTTTGTAAAGACTTCTTGCCATTGTGAAGAAGGAGCTCTTCAAATTTTCGAGTTTGCCTCTTCCTTGCTGATTTTGATCTTCATTTCGCTCTTGTATGTGTGTGTTATGCTTGTAATGCATGTGTAGGACTGTTGTCTACCCCTTCCCCTTGGTTTTGAGCTGCTGTAGTGCGTGCGCAAGCTAGGAGAAGTTGTGGCGTGGGTATTTGTGATTCTCGCCATTCACTGTTTTTGCCATAACTTGAAGCAGAGTGGTTCTGGGCTGGGAGAAAACCTCAAAATACTAAAAACTGCTGTAAGAGGCTTGCGGCAAACACTTTCAGTATTTCAGCGAGTGTGAGAGGTAGTAGTCTTTTCTCATGCATGCTAGCTAAAACACTTCATTTTCCATCACGTGTGCACACGTCTTCATACACTTGGTACGTCGCTCCTTAGGATTGACAATTAGATGTGTGTTAAAGTACCCACTATATGCACTTGTGTGGCGATTGAGGTATAGTCTCATTGGCACAAGTCCTTGAGTCGTCTCGGCTCAAGTACACACGAGCTCAGATCGCGATTTTGGCACCACAGAGCGAAGCCGTTTTGATATATGAAACACCGTGAGTATGCTCACCAAATCGCGTGCGAATCTGAGACTACAAACGGAGGAGTGTCAACGGCACCCTAGATGAAGCGACGACCTGCTCTGATACCAATTGTTGGAGTTAGACGTCTGTAGGAGCACACGAACATCACAAGGAAGAAGAAGAAGCTTGGAGCACAAACACACAATACTGAATGTATTACTAGAGAATATACAAAGATAAGTAGCCCATTAGGGCAATAGACGTATATACAAGCCGAGGGAAAAAAACCTCCTAAAGAGGGAAAAAAGTGCCCTGACGGTCGTAGTGTGTTCACACACATCACTACCTAAATATATCAACACTATCAAGAATAGATTTCCAATGCTTAGATTGGAAGATCTATTTGATCAGTTACATCAAGCTAGGTATTTTACCAAGCTTGACCTGGGCAGAGGATTGTTACCGTTAGTGTCCATGTGAAAGGCCAAATGGCCACCAAACACTTCTTTGTATATGTTCTTTAATAAAACATATAGTGGCCTGGTCAGTCACGGACTGTAAGTTCGACCGCATTTGTAAGACCTAAGAAGTCAGTTTTCGTGCTCCCCTGAGTACTGTGTTTTCTGCGTATCCAACAGCCTCTGCGCGAAGTACTGTGTGCGGAGCATATCGTCGTGGAGCTCTCGAGAAGGAGAGCGCACTGTGGTGTATCGCCATCGAATCACTTCACTGGTATCAGAACAGTTGGAGGCAAAAGCTGTGTTCCTTTTGTGCGAGCGAAGCGAGCAGGCTTCCCCCAGGCTTACGACTAAGGCAGCGACCAAGGCATAGACCTTGGCATACCTTGTCATCCGAGTCACCGAAGTCACCGTTGGCGCCGTTGGTTGCGCTCCTCAACGATCAAGGAATATAGAGGTTCCCGGTACTTCCCGGGAGGTCACCCATCCCAGTATTGTTCCCCCCAGAGCTCGCCTAACCGTGGCAATCTCTTGCCACTAAGCTACACTCTTGTGGTGTTTGAAGAAGGGGAAAGACTAAGGTTGACATTACCTTGAACAAGTTTTGGTCCCTCAAAGCTTCATTTTTTGCTTTCAAAGCCTATTTCTGAAGCAATTTTGGGGTGTTTTTGGAGCCATTTCGGAGTACTTTCGTACATAGTTCTCTTTGCACAGGTCCAAGAACATCAAGAAGAGTGTTCCTTGTACTTCTCAGACAATAAGTATCAACCTTTGGGGCTGTATTTTCAGCCACACTCGTAAAACTACAAGTTCCTCGAGGGGTTTTCAGTTTTGGTGGGAGTAGTCGCTGCAAATTTATGCAGGTTTTAAAGCCTAAAACATCAGAGTTGACAGACACTTGCAGGTGTTATTGGCTAGTTTTTGGGCTGTGTATTCAGCTTTTTAGTGTCAATTTTACTGCATATATCGAGCACATACACACCATGTACGCTTCTGTGGATACCGCTTATGTACGTCCATGTGGTCATTGATATAGCGGTTACGTTCTTTGCATAAAGCCTTTTACGTTTTGATAAAGAGGGTCATGGTGAGGTTTTTCTTAACTGGGAGACACCAAGATGTCGGGGTCTCTTCGGTGATGCAGGTGGAAGACTTACCCAGCCTCGCCATAGGAGATGTATGATAGTTGTTCATAGGTGCTCGATAAGCCTAGTTGGCTTCTATTGGGTAATTGATTATATGCAGTGGAGTCAGTGATTCACTATGCAGGTAGACATGTCAGTACTTGCAGTTTTATTATACTTTGACACTGGTCATATGCTAATTTTGCAGAGGATAGTCTGGCAAAATTTTTCTAGATTTCTGTTTTAGTCAACTATACAGTGGTCGATTTACTCCTTGATACACTTATTTGTTGGTGTTTGGACTCTTCTAGCTCCATTATCATTCTATTTAGTTCTCTACGATCATGGCATCAGAGGTCTCAGGCACATCCGGTGGATCAGGGTCTAGTGCTAGTGTTCCAAGGAGGAGCTATAACTTGCAGGGCAAAGACCATTTTGAGATCCGAAAATTTGATGGCACAAACTTTGCTCTATGGAAGAATCAGATTAAAGATGTGCTGATTCAAAGGAGGCAATGGAAGCCAGTAAATGGGATTTCAAAGAAGCCTGCTGACATGGATGAAGATGATTGGGATGAGTTAGATGAAATGGCCAGGTCTACCATTCGCTTGCACCTGCAGATAATGTTTACTTTATAGTATTAGACTGTGAAAGTGCAGAGGAGCTTTGGAAAAAGTTATGCAATACATATGAAAAAGAGACGGCATCAAATAAAGTGTATCTGATGAGAAAATTATATGACCTTCGCATGAAGGACACAAATAGTGTTGCTGCTCATCTAAATGAGTTTGATGCTATATTCTCCCAGTTACAGGCTCAGAAAATGGATATGGATAATGAAATGAAAGCAGTATTGCTGTTATGCACCCTGCCATCATCATGGGATACGTTTTGCACAGCTATTAGCAATAGTGCACCTGGTGGTAAACTCGTCTATGATGACATATGTGGAGCACTCTTGAGTGAGGAGATTCGTAGAAAATCTATGGTTGGCACTCAGAGTGGAGATGCATATAATGTTCGTGATTCTTACCAAGGAAAGAATCAACAACGTGGCAGGAGCAAGAACAAGGAAAAGAATGGTCAACGGAATAAGAGTAGAAGTAAATCAAGGAAGAGGGATATTGAATGCCATTATTGTCATAAGAAAGGACACATGAAGAAAGACTGTTATGCATTAAAGAATGCTAAAGGTAAAGCACAGAATGTTGATGGGCATGTTAAACAGTTACCTGCACCATCTACTTCGACTGTGAAGATTGAAGAAATTAATGCTATTTCTGATGATGCTGATGTGTTGACACTTGATAGTATTGTGCCATCTGAGGCACTTATGGGTGATTCTCTTTCCCACACCTGGCTGCTAGATTCTGGTGCTTCTTTCCATGTGACACCACATAGAGAATGGTTCTCTAATTATGCAACAAAGTCTCTTGGTACCGTGAGACTTGGTGACTCTTACCAGTGTCATGTTGTGGGGATTGGAGATGTGGTTGTGCAGTTCATTGATGGTTCAAAATTTACTATGCATAATGTACGTCATGTACCTCAGTTATCACGCAGTTTGATGTCAGTTGGTCAACTTGATGACCTTGGTTACAAGGTGGTCTTCTATGCTCAGTCCTTTCGTATATCAAAGGGCAATATGGTTATTGCAAAAGGAAGCAAAGTTGGCTCACTTTATCCTTTATTTGTATCACAGAAAGAACACTTGTTACCTGTTACTGAACAGCCTATGGCTTGTATTTGGCATGGTCGTTTGGGCCATATATCTCGTAGTGGAATGGAAAATATTTCTCGTTTTGGCTACTTACCTGTGTTATCTTTCTCTGATTTTTCATTTTGTGAGCATTGTCAATATGGAAAGAAAACCAGAAATGTGCATAGAACGCACATTGACTCTTCAATTCAACCTTTAGATCTTGTTCATACAGATGTGTGTGGTCCTATGCCCACTAGGTCCTTAGGTGGTTCTCTTTACTTTGTCACTTTCATAGATGATGCTACTAGAAAAGTCTGGGTATATCCTATCAAATCAAAGGATGATGTATTCCCTACTTTCAGAAAATGGCTTGCTTTAGTTGAGACTGAAAAAGGAACTAAGCTTAAGGCTTTACGTTCAGATAATGGGGGTGAGTATACCTCACATGAATTCAACGTTTTCTGTCAGTCTAGAGGGATTCGTAGAGAGTTTACAACTCCTTATACCCCAGTACAGAATGGTGTAGCTGAGAGGATGAATAGAACTATTCAAGATAGAGTAGTCTCTATGTTGCATCATGCAAACCTCTCACAAGGTTTTTGGGCAGAAGTAGTATTGACTTTAGTTCATGTGATTAACCTTTCACCTAGTACTGCAAAGGGTCTGAAAGTGGCACAAGAGTTATGGATAGGGAAACCACCATATTATGATCATCTTCGAGTTTTTGGGTGTGAAGCATATGTTCATATACCCAAGAATCTTAGACAAAAGTTGGACCATAAGTCAAAGAAATGCATTTTTCTTGGATATGGTCGAGAAGGACAATTTGGATATCGCTTATGGGATCCTGAAACACGGTCAGTGATCAGAAGTAGTGATGTCATTTTTAATGAGTCTAAGATGCATAAACAGCCCATAAAGGAGGTTGAAGTGAGAAGAGTGGTGTTTGAGGATACTAGTCCTCCGGTTAGCATGCATAAAAATGCTGCACATAGGGATGTTCAAGAGAATGTCCATTCAGATCAGTCTGCACATGTTCTTGTTCAGCAACCATTGAGACGTTCTGCACGTGTCTCATATCCACCTGATAGACATGTTCTAGGTTTAGATTTTGTTATGCTAACAGATGCCGGTGAGCCTTCTTGCTACAAAGAGGCTATGCAGACAGAGGATCATGTCAAGTGGGAGCGTGCCATGAAGAGTGAGTTGGATTCTATTCACAAGAATGGTACGTGGGACTTAGTACCTTTGCCAAAGGGCAGGAAAGCTTTACCATGTAAATGGGTATATAAGCTGAAATTCACATCAGATAGTGCTTCTCCAAAATATAAAGCACGACTTGTTGCAAAGGGTTTTAAGCAACAACATGGTGTTGATTTTGAGGAAATCTTCTCTCCAGTGGTCAAGATGACTACTTTGCGCATGTTGCTTGGATTCGTTGCAATGGAGGACTTAGAGCTAGTCCAAATGGATGTGAAAACAGCTTTCTTGCATGGAGATCTTACAAATGAGATCTATATGGAACAACCAGAGGGTTATGTAGTTCCTGGCAAGGAAAGTCTAGTTTGTAAGCTCAAAAAGAGCTTGTATGGACTTAAACAGTCTCCTAGATAATGGTACCAAAATTTTGATGCTTTTATGAAGTCCCAAGGCTATTCTCAGAGCAATGAGGATCATTGTCTCTACAGAAAGAGATGTTCTGATGGCAGCTTGATATGCTTGATACTTTACGTCGATGATATGTTGATTGCTAGGAAGTCCTCTTATGATTTGTCACTTCTCAAAAAGAAGTTGAGTCAGACATTTGATATGAAGGATTTGGGGGATGCCAAACATATTCTTGGCATGCACATTACTCGTGATAGGAGTAAAAGATGCATATACTTGTCTCAAAGTGAGTACATATCCAAAGTACTTCACCGATTCAATATGCAGGGTGGAAAGGCATTGAGTACACCTTTACCCACATATGTGAAATTGAGCAAGGATGACTACCCCAAATCAGATGAGGAAAAGGAATTCATGACCAGAATTCCCTATCAGTCTGCTGTTGGTAGTCTCATGTATGCTATGGTAGCTACGAGACCAGACATTGCATTTGCAGTGGGAGTTGTGAGCAGATATATGTCTAATCCTGGCAAGAAACATTGGGAAGCGGTCAAAATGATTTTGAGATATCTGAGTGGCACTAAGGACAAGTATCTATGCTTAGGTAGAGGGAAAGCATCCATTATTGGTTACACAGATTCTGACTATGCTGGTTGTGTAGACAATCGTAAGTCTACATCAGGGTACATTTTTCATTTTGCTGGCGGTGCTATCTCTTGGAGATCTCGTCTTCAAGAATGTACAGCTATTTCCACCACAGAAGCAGAGTATGTTGCAGCAAGTGAGGCATGTAAGGAAGCATTGTGGCTTTCTCGTCTTGCTTGTGATATGGGTTTACCTCAGCATGTACCTCACTTGCTCAGTGATAGTCAGAGTGCCATTGCTTTGGCTAAGAATCCGGTCTATCATGCAAAGACCAAGCACATTGAGGTGAGGTATCACTTCATTAGAGATTGCTTAGCCATTGAGCGCATTATTCTTGAGAAGGTTCACACTCGAGATAATGCTGCAGATGCTTTGACTAAAGCTCTACCACAGGATAGCTTTCGACACTGTTGTCACTTGATGGGGGTTACTTGATTCTTGATCTTACGTAGTCACTTGTATATTGTGTAACATGCCCATCAGGTGGGAGGTATAGTTTGTATACTTACACTCAGGTATCCTTTATCATTCTTTATTTTTCTCCCATAGTTACTCTAGCCATATTGGCCTTTAGTGGGAGATTGTTACCGTTAGTGTCCATGTGAAAGGCCAAATGGCCACCAGACACTTCTTTGTATATGTTCTTTAATAAAAAATATAGTGGCCTGGTCAGTCACGGACTGTAAGTTCGACCGCATTTGTAAGACCTAAGAAGTCAGTTTTCGTGCTCCCTGAGTACTGTGTTTTCTGCGTATCCAACAGCCTCTGCGCAAAGTACTGTGTGTGAAGCATATCGTCGCGCAGCTCTCGAGAAGGAGACCGCACTGTGGTGTATCGCCATCGAATCACTTCAAGGATGTCCCTAAGACTGCATTTAGGACTAGATATGGGCACCATGAGTTTTTGGTGATGCCTGTTGGTCTCACCAATGCTCGTGCTACTTTCATGAAGCTCATGAATAGTGTTTTACGGCCTTATCTAGGACACTTTGTGGTAGACTTTTGGGATGACATTCTGATCTATAGTGCATCAAAAGAGGAACACTTGGAACACTTAAGAAAGGTATTGCAAGTGCTAAGGGAAAATTCGATCTTTGCTAAGGAATCAAAGTGTGAATTTTTCAAGACAGAGGTTAGATACCTTGGGCTTATAGACTCCCAGGATGGAATCCAGATGGATCCTAAATAAGTAAGGGCTATTATGGAATGGCCACATCCAAGGAACCTAGAAGAGCTGCAGATCTTCCTAGGTTTATGAGGTTTCTATCGAAGATTCATTAAGAACTATGCCAAGATTGCTGTCCCGATGACGAAAAAACTTAAAGGGAAAGGGAAAGCCTTTCATTGGGGAGAAGAATAGAAGCAAAGTATGGAGAAGTTGAGAGTAGCAATTGCTACAGCTCCACTTTTACATATAGCAGATCCCAACAAACCATTTGTGGTTGAGACTGACGCGAGTGACTTTGCTATAGGAGCAGTTCTAGTTCAGGATGATCGACCAATAGCTTCTGAGAGTAAGAAACTAGAACCGGCTTAGAAGAATTACTCCGTCTTTGAGAAGGAATTGTATGCAATAGTCCATGCTTTGAAGAAGTGGTGTCATTATTTATATGGTGCCAAAGTCACGATAGTGTTTGATCAAGAGAGCATTAAGTGGATTTCTAATCAAACAGACCTTAAAGGTTGTAAGGCCCGATAGGCAGAGAACCTTCAGGAGTTTGATTATGAGCTTAGGTATAGGAAGGGAAAGTTTAATGTAGTGGCTGATTCACTTAGTCACATGGCTATGCTCAATGGACTCAGTTTCACTCAGATCACTAGTGAGCTACTTGAGTCCATTAGAGGGAAATGTAGGCTTGATCTTGCATATTCTGAGATTTGGGAAGCCATTGAGAACGGGGATAGTGATATATGGGTTTCCAGTGAGGATGGAGTATTGACGGGTACTCAAGAAGGTTTCAAGTGGAAGAATTACACTGTCCATGATGGATATCTGTTATATAAAGGAAAAGTGGGTGTCCCTAGAGATATTGAGATGAGACGACATATTTTGTATGAGTGGTATGACACACCTAGTGCGCGACACCCAGGAGTTAACAAGACTTATGATCTTGTTAAAAGGCACTTTTATTGGCTTGGACTTCATAAGGACGTCCTAGAGTATGTGCTTAAAAGCAACAAATGTCAGGTCAACAAAGTTGAGAGGTTGAGGATCGGAGGACTACTCCACCCATTGGATATTCCTAATGGGAAGTGGGAGAGTATCTCCATGGACTTTATAGTCGGATTACCTAAGACACAAAGAGGGCACGACTCGGTCTGGGTAATTGTGGATAGGTTAACCAAAATGGCTAGGTTTATTCCGACATGTACTACAGTGAAGACACCAAAGTTGGCTAGACTTGTTGTGGAGAACCTATACCGGTTATATGGTCTTCAATTAGACATAGTTTTCGATCGGGATAGGAAGTTTACTAGCCACTTTTGGAGAGCGATCTTCAAAAGTTTGGATATGAAACTTAGCATGAGTATGGCTGAGCATCCACAGTCGGATGGGCAAACAGAGAGGGTTAACCAAATCCTAGAGGATATGCTTCGAGCATATGTGAATGAAAGGCAAACTAATTGGGAAGATTACTTACCTATAGTAGAGTTTGCATATAATAGTGCCAAGCACTCTTCCATTGGGCATAGTCCACTTATGCTTATGTATGGGTTTCAGCCAAGAGCTCCTTATGTAGTAGGCTTGCAGAATGAGAAAGTTCAAGCTGCAAAGGACTTCTTGGAAGAGATGAACGATATGCTTAGACTTGTTAAGGATAGCATTAGGAAAGCTCATGATAGGGCTAGAGCCTATGTTGACCTTCAAAGGAGAGATATCAACTTTGAGGTAAGAGAGTAGGTCTATTTTAGAGTTCCATCTAGGTCTAAAACCATGAAGACGGGACCTTGTCCAAAACTATCTCCTAGGTACTGTGGACCTTTCCAAATACTTAAGAGAATAGGAAAGATGGCTTGCCAACTCCAACTTCCAGAGTATAGTCAAATCCATCCAATTTTTCAGGTTAGTCGACTTAAGAAAAGGCTGGGTGAATCTGACAACCTCATTCCAGATAGTGAGGTAGTAGAGCCTATTTCTATTCAATCAATTGCACATGAGCCTGAGAGCATACTATGCACTCGAGAGAAATGGACAAGAAGTCACTTGTATAAAGAGTGTTTGGTAAAGTGGAAAGATAGTTCAGAAGATAGTGCCACATGGGAGCGGGTTATCACCCTTCAGAGACAGTTTCCCAAATTTAGATTACCTTCCCAAGAGTTTTCTTAAGGGGAAGGATATGGGAAACAACACAGAGGCAGGACCATGTATTTCTATACATGGTAAAAATAAAAAATTCCTATAAATACATACACTAGGTGGACTATTAAAACAAAGTGCATGGGGGGAGATTGCACTCAAGACTGCATTCTGTCTCGTCTCCTGGCATGTCTATTTTTTTGTGTGTTTTTTGCATTTGTAATCTCTACGTGCACGTGAGCAAGATCTTGATAATAGTGGTTTCAGAGCCTTGCATGCGTTGTCGGAGAGGAGGCGATGCATGATAGGAAAAAGGACGGCTCGATCATCAACTTAAAAGAGGATGGCTGGCAGACATGGAGGGAGGCCAATTCATCATTCCTTATCTGGCATATCTCAAGGCCCCGTCGTTCAAGGGAGAATGAGAGGCCAAATACACTTGATTATTTGTGGCACAGGGAGATTTTGAGACAATGGAGGAGGTGCAGGTGGAGCCTCAGAGAGGTCGAAGAAGGTCATTTATTTGGAAATCTGACAAGAGAACAAGGAGGGAGATTCGAAGAACTCATGGCTATCTTCTGGGCCTATGTCGAGAAGGGCAATTCACATAGTGGAATCTTCTACCATGCATTTTGATTCTGATGATGCTGTGTGCGCTCAGATTTCATCATTAGCTCATAGATCATGTTATTCTTTGTTCATTTTGTCCAACGTGATGATGTAGATCTTTTGCATCATCATCTTTTGCATTCTTAATCACAGGAAAGTTTGGATGGGAAAACCATATAAGTTTGCATATCTTGAACTGTTGGCAAAACAGTATGAGGTTTTTGTATGAATCAATTTTTCTCTGCATGGTTTTGATCGACTTCAGAAATAAAGATAACATGCTTGTTACACGCATGTAAATATTGACTATATCATACCTATTTATATGTTAAGTTATTTGTAAAAATGGAACTGTACCCACATCCTTTCAAATATAAGCATATGGAACTTTCGATGAATTCAATTATATTTTTTGCTATAGTCTCTTGTGCTTCACGAACTCTATTACAAAAGTGATTAATAAGATTGTGTTTTTTTTTCCTGATATGACTGATATATTGTTTTATATCATAACACTAAGAAATCATCAGTTCTTTTGTAAAATTGATCTATTAACGTCTTCACACACGCATGGTGTAGTGCATTGCGCACATGCAACTAATTCAATCTATGTTGTTATATATATTCAAGACAATGTGATGAACAACTTTGCTATAGTTTGGTTCAGAAAATTATTTTAGGAAAGAGATCAATTGAATTTCATTTTGAAATGATAAAGAATCACTATCTTCACGAAAGTATTCATGTGTCATTTTAATTCCAGAATATAAAAGATATACTTTAATCTTGAAAGTTGATTCTATCTGCGTTTGTTTTCTGCTTATTAATTCAAAACATCATTTTATTTTTTCATATAAAAAGTTGATAGTGATCCATCGTAAATTGCAATACCGCCATCGGAAATTGCAATACCGCGAATCAACAAGTGGTTTTTCTTGTCAAATAAACCTTTATAGTTACACTGAGGAGTTCTATAACAACGAAATGCCATAAACAAGAATTGAGTGGATTTGAGAAGTATGAATTTAAACTTGCATGAGCACACTTATATGTTGATATTCATTTAAAAGTAGAACAATTTTGACGTGAATGAAACCTTCTATGTGAGTCAAATTTGTGAAAGTATAAATAAATCATTTTCTTGAGATTGATTTGCTCTTTATATCTCCTCATCACTTGAGATTGCTCCAAGCACCCGATGTGCGCTGTAATTCTAGCGGTTGGCTTGATCCACCAGCCGTCGCTTTCGCTCCCACAGCGTCACTACGTAGGGGTCTGTTTCTATTCGTTTTGGTGATTAATCTCTGTTTTGATACTCTCTGTTTGGGATCTGATTTCAATTCTGATTCCGATTCTGATTCTGGTTTCAATTTCAGTTTTGGTTCGAGATCCAACAATGCAAAGAAGTACTCTAGAAGATGCAAACTGATGAAGATAACCTTACAAGGGTGGTCAAAGTTATTGTCTCTACCCAATTGGATGGCACACATTCAAAGGTTGTTGTTAAGAATTACCAATTGTTACAATTTGATGGCCGTAAGGATGGTCCTTTAATCATTTCATGATTGTCACAGTTTGATTATTTTTATACTGATGAACCATATCAACACCAACCAACAAGAATCTTGGGGAAAAGTCTATATATACTTCAGTGAAGAAGGCATGGACATAGGTTGAGCTCTCACACACTTCAAGAGTTCTTATCAATCTTTCCTCATGACCATAGGAGTCTCCATCCAAGAAATCTACTTTATACCAAAATCTCTCTGCAACACTTCAGCAAGAACTAGGCGGCCACTCTCGGGCCTAGTTTTTCATCATGCGGAGTCCAAATTCACTTTTTTCACTTGGGATAGTCTCAAAGTCTTGAAGTGCAGGTGCTGGGCTATATTTCTTGGACTGGAGAGGATTGTCACATCTCAGAAGTTGGTCAGTTTCACTCAGTTTGCTCAGTTGGGGCTATTCCCACGTGGTTTTGGCATTGTTTTGATGGTTTTTGGTGTTTAGAACCTCCCCGAACCAACCAGACATTTCCAATTTTTCTTTGGGTCTGGCGAGGATTCAAAATTAGTGACTTGAAGCTTCAAGGACCACTTAGATTTCGCTTCCGCAGCTCTATTTTGTAACAAGGAAGTGCTCTTGTGATATATTTCTCTTCTTCTTGCATATTTGAACTTTACTTCCATTCATTTTCATATACTCTATTTAGCAAACGGGGGAAGGGTAGTAAAACATGGAATCTAAAGGTAAACAGGTAGTTGAAAACACTTCTCCATCTAAAGAGCAACTAGAGGATCCTGATTCTAGAATGGAAGAAGTAGAATTAGGGCAAGAAATAGAAGAGAACCTAGAAGAAAATGAACCTTCGCAGAAAGAATATACATATGAGGAATTTATAGATGAATTTGTCACTTGTGACCAATTCATAGATTTGAAAGAGCAAACCCTCAAATTAGAGAGATATGTTGGTGGCATTACATCTCTCATACAACAGCTTAAGTCTCAAATGATCTCACTTGAGACTAGTGTCACCTCTTTTCTAGCTAGGAAGGAAAGAGAGACCCCTCCTATTCCTTTCGAGCTCATAAGGAAATATACTTCTCTTCCTAGTAAGCACAAAGGAGAGAGCTCTAGGGAAACTCCCCTACTGAAAGATTTGAAGCCACCCACCTTTACGGGGGATGAACGAGATAGGAACAAGGATGCTATCTATACATTTTTACAAAAGTGGCATGATTTGCATCAATTGAAGGGCACCTCACCTGAGTACCGTGTGCTAGAGGTGAGTCTTTCCCTCGCCCCGCGTGCTTATAAGTGGTGGATGAGTCTTAAGGAGGCGAACTCTATCCCTACTGACTGGACTCAGTTTGAGACTCTTTTTCTAAAAGAGTTTCTTTTTGAGAATGACGAGGAGAGGAATTGGGATGAGTGGGATAGGATTACATAGAGAGGTAGGCCTCTTTTGGTTACCTATCCCACTATAGAGAGATCATTTTGAAACTTAAGGGCTTAGATGATTTTCAGAAGACCAGAGGGTTTGTTTGGGGCTTGGATAAAGCCATAAAGAGGGAAGTCAGAAGGAATGCACCTAAGACGTTTGAGGAGGTGATCAAGTATGCACAGATATATGAGGACCATAACCGTCCTCAGTATACTCCTATGGAGATGGATCAGCCCCTCAAGCCTATTAGTATGACTAAATTAAAAAAGAAGTTACCTTTTGGGAAAAACAAATTTCTTATTAAAAAACAAAGATCACAAGGGCCTAGATTATCCACAGACCAGATTGAGAAGGCAAACAGAGAGAACCTGTGTTTTAGGTGCCTATCTCCTAGCCATTCATAGTGGAACTGTCCACTCAAGAAGGGGGAAGAAAAGAAAAAGGGACCAGAGTCTAGTAAGGCCCCTGAAAAGGGCAAAAAGGCTGTCCACCTAGTGTAGACCCTTCCTATTTATGCAGCTCTAGCTGCAAGGGAGCGGAGGTGATGCATGAGGATATAGAGCACACCTGTTGTTTGACTCAATCATTGTGGTCACCGCACTTTGGACCACATGACCTTGTTAAACTGCATGGTAGTGTATATGGGACCAAAGTGCGGGACATGATAGACGACTCTGCTACTCATAATTTTATAAACTATGCTTTGGTCAAGAATTTAAAGATTCCCCAATAGCCTAGTGCACATAAATACATTGTATCTATGATGGAAGGGCAAGATAAGAGGATATGGGATACTATGGTGTCCAATTTGGAAGTCAAGATGCAGGACTATACAGATTATATGGACTTCCAAATTATGAATATGGAGAGGATAGATCTAATCTTAGGAAGAGAGTGGATATGGGGGTTGGGAGACACACTTAAGCACAACTATCAAAATAACACACTCGAATTTGAAAAGAATGGAAGTAAAGTTTGTATTCAGGGGGAGAGAGATGTACCTAGTGCACCTCTCATTTCATCACTAGAGTTGTATAGTCTTTCTTATTCTCAGCATGTACATGACATGTTTTTATTGTATAGTCATGATATGGAGCATTGTACAGACAACTCATCTGATGTATATTTTCATGCTAGGAATGTAAATATGAACAGGGCTTTCTACTATTCTTTTTTCCAAGAGTGTGTGGTTAAAATTTTTAAGGATCTTATGTTTGAGTATAAAGATGTTTTTGCCATTGACTTACCTAGAGGGCTACCACTTGAGAGAGGGGACATTGACCATGCCATTGAGGTTGTTACTAACACTAACCCTATTTGCATGATTATTTAGATAAAGGCTTCATTAAGCCTAGTAACTCACCTTGGGCACTGGCAATGCTCCTAGTTAAAAAAAAAGATGGCTCTATGAGACTATGTATAGATTATAGAGCACTTAATAAGGTAACTATCAAGAATAGATTTCCAATGCCTAGATTGGAAGATCTATTTGATCAGTTACATCAAGCTAGGTATTTTACCAAGCTTGACCTTAGATCAGGATATCATCAAATCAGGATTAGGACAGAGGATGTCCCTAAGACTGCATTAGGACTAGATATGGGCACTATGAGTTTTTGGTGATGCCTTCTGGTCTCACCAATGCTCCTACTACTTTCATGAAACTCATGAATAGTGTTTTACGGCCTTATCTAGAACACTTTGTGGTAGACTTTTTGGATGACATTCTCATCTATAGTGCATCACAAGAGGAACACTTGGAACACTTAAGAAAGGTATTTCATGTGCTAAGGGAAAATTCAC
The DNA here is from genome assembly GCA_020310875.1 of Ceratopteris richardii. Classification (NCBI taxonomy): domain Eukaryota; kingdom Viridiplantae; phylum Streptophyta; class Polypodiopsida; order Polypodiales; family Pteridaceae; genus Ceratopteris; species Ceratopteris richardii. Next base: position 161,413,453 of record CM035414.1, on the reverse strand, counting down.
TCTTTGCTAAGGAATCACAGTGTGAATTTTTCAAGACAGAGGTTAGATACCTTGGGCATATAGTCTCCGAGGATGGAATCCAGATGGATCCTGAAAAAGTAAGGGCTATTATGGAATGGCCACATCCAAGGAACCTGGAAGAGCTGCAGATCTTCCTAGGTTTATGAGGTTTCTATTGAAGATTCATTAAGAACTATGCCAAGATTGCTGTCCCGATGACGAAAAAACTTAAAGGGAAAGGGAAAGCCTTTCATTGGGGAGAAGAATAGAAGCAAAGTATGGAGAAGTTGAAAGTAGCGATTGCTACAACTCCACTTTTACATATAGCAGATCCCAAAAAACCATTTGTGGTTGAGACTGATGCGAATGACTTTGCTATAGGAACGGTTCTAGTTCAGGATGGTCGACCAGTAGCTTTTGAGAGTAAGAAACTAGAACCGGCTCAGAAGAATTACTCCCTCTATGAAAAGGAGTTGTATGCAATAGTCCATGCTTTGAAGAAGTGGTGTCATTATTTATACGGTGCCAAAGTCACGATAGTGCTTGATCAAGAGAGCATTAAGTGGCTCTCTAATCAAACAGACCTTAAAGGTCATAAGGCTCGATAGGCAAAGACCCTTCAGGATTTTGATTATGAGCTTAGGTATAGGAAGGGAAAGTTTAATGTAATGGCTGATTCACTTAGTCACATGCCTATGCTCAATGGACTGAGTTTCACTCAGTTCACTAGTGAGCTACTTGAGTCCATTAGAGGGAAATGTAGGCTTGATCTTGCATATTCTGAGATTTGGGAAGCCATTGAGAACGGGGATCATGATATATGGGTTTCTAGTGAGGATGGAGTATCGACGGGTACTCAAGAAGGGTTCAAGTGGAAGAATTACACTGCCCATGATGGATATTTGTTATATAAAGGAAAAGTGTGTGTCCCTAGAGATATTGAGATGAGACAGCATCTTTTGTATGAGTGTCATGACACACCTAGTGCGGGACACCCAGCAGTTAACAAGACTTATGATCTTGTTAAAAGGCAGTTTTATTGGCTTGGACTTCATAAGGACGTCCTAGAGTATGTGCTTAAGTGCAACAAATGTCAGGTCAACAAAGCTGAGAGGTTGAGGATCGGAGGACTACTCCACCCATTGGATATTCCTAATGGGAAGTGGGAGATTATCTTCATGGACTTTATAGTAGGATTACCTAAGACACAAAGAGGGAACGACTCGGTCTGGGTAATTGTGGATAGGTTAACCAAATGGCTAGGTTTATTCTGACACGTACTACAGTGAAGACACCAAAGTTGGCTAGGCTTTTTGTGGAGAACCTATACCGGTTATATGGTCTTCCTTTAGACATGTTTCCAATCGGGATAGGAAATTTACTAGCCACTTTTGGAGAGCGGTCTTCAAAAGGTTGGATATGAAACTTAGCATGAGTACAACCGAGCATCCACAGTCGGATGGGCAAACAGAGAGGGTTAACCAAATCTTAGAGGATATGCTTCGAGCATATGTGAATGAAAGGCAAACTAATTGGGAAAAGTACTTACCTATAGTAGGGTTTGCATATAATAGTGCCAAGCACTCTTCCACTGGGCATAGTCCACTTATGCTTATGTATGGGTTTTAACCAAGAGCTCCTTATGCAGTAGGCCTGCAGAATGAGAAAGTTCAAGCTGCAAAGGACTTCTTGGAAGAGATGAACGATATGCTTAGACTTGTTAAGGATAGCATTAGGAAAGCTGAGGATAGGGCTAGAGCCTATGTTGACCCTCAAAGGAGAAATATCAACTTTGAGGTAGGAGAGTAGGTCTATCTTAGAGTTCCATCTAGGTCTGAAACCATGAAGACGGGACCTTGTCCAAAACTATCTCCTAGGTACTCTGAACCTTTCCAAATACTTAAGAGAATAGGAAAGATGGCTTACCAGCGTCAACTTTCAGAGTATAGTCAAATCCATCTAGTTTTTCATGTTAGTTGGCTTAAGAAAAGGCTGGGTGAATCTGACAACCTCATTCCAGATAGTGAGGTAGTAGAGCCTATTTCTGTTCAATCAATTCCACATGAGCCTGAGAGCATACTACACACTCGAGAGAGACGGACAAGAAGTCACTTGTATAAAGAGTGTTTGGTAAAGTGGAAAGATAGTTCAAAAGATAGTGCCACATGGGAGCGGGTTAGCACCCTTCAGAGACAGTTTCCCAAATTTAGATTACCTTCCCAAGAGTTTTCTTAAGGGGAAGGATATGGGAAAACAACACGGAGATAGGACCATGTATTTCTATACATGGGGATATAGTGGGAGTGGTGGTTCTAATATTTTTCTCTCTATCAGACCTTCAGTACCATTTTTGAGGACAAAAATGGAATTAAGGCGAAGGAAATGTCACATGGAGTATCATATATGAATAGGAAGTAGAGGTGAGAGCCTCCTCTAATTCATATAGAGTATGATACTCATATGAGTGCCAAGTGGCACTCATATGAGGAGCTTTGACTATGACCCATTTTGGGTATGTATGAGAGAGAGTATCTTTTAGAACTGCTATGCAGCTGGGCGGAATTCAGGACATCGGTCTCCGTGTAGAGAGATGGTGCGCACTTTAACTGAGTGACGAGCTCGTACCCTCTGCAGGCATACCCCAAAAGAGAGGGGACTCCTCGAGACACCAAAGGCTTCATAGTGTGAAAGGGTGGACATTAATAATTTGACTTTAGGGCGGACATCAATAATGTGATTTATAACTTAGATTGTAAATAAACCCGCGTAGAAGGTTCTATTATTAGAATCAGTTAGAAAAGTGCTGGTTAGAATAAGGGTCATTGTAGACCACAATTTCTGATATTGAAAGTAAAGGCTTTCTACAAAAGTTACCAACTTTTACTTTCACGCATGCTTTTTGAAGCCATTCTCATGTAACCACTATTTCGACATAATAAAAAATTCCTATAAATACATACACTAGGTGGACTGTTAAAACAAAGTGCATGGGGGGAGATTGCACTCAATACTGCATTCTGTCTCGTCTCCTAGCGTGTCTATTTTTTTGTGTGTTTTTTGCATTCATAACCTCTATGTGCACGTGAGCAAGATCTTGATAATAGTGGTTTCAGAGCCTTGCATGCGTTGTCGGAGCAGAGGCGATGCATGATAGGAAAAAGGACGGCTGGATCATCAACTTAAAAGAGGATGGCTGGCAGACATGGAGGGAGGCCAATTCATCATTCCTTATCTGGCAGATCTCAAGGCCCCATCGTTCAAGGGAGAATGAGAGGCCAAATACACTTGATTACCTGTGGCATAGGGAGATTCTGAGACAATGGAGAAGGTGCAGGTGGAGCCTTAGAGAGGTCAAAGCAGGTCATTTATTTGGAAATCTGACAGGAGAACAAGGAGGAAGATTCGAAGAACTAATGGCTATCTTCTGGGCCTATGTCGAGAAGGGAAATTCACATAGTGGAATCTTCTATTGCATTTTGATTCTGATGACGGTGTGCAAAGCATCACTCTGTTGCTCTGTACTATCCTCTTGAAGAGAAGAAGACACACGGAGAAGCGATCACGCGCTGATAATATCTTATAACTATGATTTCAGTCTAAAGAAATATGGTAATGAGTGCGCTATTCTCCGATGCCTACGACTGATAAATATCATTGAGTCCATTAATTTCTGCCAACAATACTGATTCTATTTTAATCAATGTTTTGATGACGTTATGACTCCATTTGGTTTGTCGCGTGACAAGCTTTGTGAGAGTAGCTGATTATCATGATGAGAATAATTGAATTTATGCAAAGATTAGTCTTTGCTCTGTTAGAATGTTTTTGAATTTGCGCCATGAGGTTTATGAAAAAGTTTTAAGAGTGTGATAGATTTTCAACTCCACTTGATGTGGCGTGCGATCATATTCTATGGGTTGTGCATCCATTGCTTCTGTTTTAATTTTCGTGCGTCCAGATTTCATCATTAGCTCATAGATCATGTAATTCTTTGTTCGTTTTGTCCAACGTGATGCAGATCTTTCGCATCATTCAGCAACAATGAAAATCAGTTGTCTGTGAATGCTACAATAAAATACGCTTAGATTCCAGATAATAAATTCATATAATGAAAACATAGGAATAGCATGCATGTATTTCACTGTGAGATCTACACAGGTATCTGTTTTTCTTGCTTTGAACAGGATCACATTCTTCTAATATGACAACCGTTGTCTAACTTGTGTTCTGCTTCGTCCTTCTAATCAATGAAATTATCTATGCTCAACTCTGTTTTCGTTGTCAAAACATTGTGACTTATGCAGGTGGTAAGAGCTCGGAAATGCGCCAACGTTTCTGCATTCTTAATCACTGGAAAGTTTGGATGGGAAAACCTTATAAGTTTGCATCTCTTGAACTAAGTTTGGATGGGAAAACCTTATAAGTTTGCATCTCTTGAACTGTTGGCAAAACAGTATGAGGTTGTTGTATGAATTAGTTTTTCTCTGCATGGTTTTGATCGACTTCAGAAATAAAGATAACATGCTTGTTACACGCATGTAAATATTGACTATATCATACCTATTTATAATAGTGCCAAGCACTCTTCCATTGGGCATAGTCCACTTATGCTTATGTATGGGTTTCAACCAAGAGCTCCTTATGCAGTAGGCTTGCAGAATGAGAAAGTTCAAGCTGCAAAGGACTTCTTGGAAGAGATGAACGATATGCTTAGACTTGTTAAGGATAGCATTAGGAAAGCTCATGATAGGGCTAGAGCCTATGTTGACCTTCAAAGGAGAGATATCAACTTTGAGGTAAGAGAGTAGGTCTATCTTAGAGTTCCATCTAGGTCTAAAACCATGAAGACGGGACCTTGTCCAAAACTATCTCCTAGGTACTGTGGACCTTTCCAAATACTTAAGAGAATAGGAAAGATGGCTTACCAGCTCCAACTTCCAGAGTATAGTCAAATCCATCTAGTTTTTCATGTTGGTCGACTTAAGAAAAGGCTGGGTGAATCTGACAACCTCATTCCAGATAGTGAGGTAGTAGAGCCTATTTCTATTCAATCAATTCCACATGAGCCTGAGAGCATACTATGCACTCGAGAGAAATGGACAAGAAGTCACTTGTATAAAGAGTGTTTGGTAAAGTGGAAAGATAGTTCAGAAGATAGTGCCACATGGGAGCGGGTTATCACCCTTTAGAGACAGTTTCCCAAATTTAGATTACCTTCCCAAGAGTTTTCTTAAGGGGAAGGATATGGGGAAACAACACGGAGGCAGGACCATGTATTTCTAGGAGGAAGATAAGAGTAGAGAGTTTTTCTACTACACAAACTCACAACAAAGCAAAGAGCAGACCAAAATGGAAACATGAGCACCCATGATGGTTTATTGGGAGATTTCAAATAGGACTCCATTCTTCTCCCTAGACACCACATTATCGAAGTTTGAGCATTCTCTCAATGTTGAACTTCTTTAAGAAGTATCTGTATTCAAACTTTATTTGAGACCGTATCAGAGGAAAATGATAATAGTAGAGAGATTTTCTACGACACAAACTCTCAAATGAGCAAAGAGGAACACAAAATGGAAACATGAGCACTCATGATTTATTGGGAGATTTAAATTAGGACTCTATTCTTCTCAATAGACACCAAATTCTCAAACAATTCAAGGCCCTATCTTTACTTGTGCAAAAATGCACCTTCTCATCATTCTCTCAATGTTGAGCTTCTTGGAGGGCTATCTTTACCCAAACATGCTTTGAAACCCTATCAAGGGAAGAAGATAAGATTAGAGAGCTTTCTACTGCACAAACTCACAACCAAGCAAAGAGGAGCACACAAAGATGGATGCAAATAGTCTAGCACATTGAATCTCTTCCCATGCATATTCCAGAACCTCAAAGAGTGTAAAAGACGTTCATATCTACTTTTTAGGAGTCGCTTAAGTTTTCAAAAATTCAATAATGCACCATTATTAAAGTGGCCTTATTGGATAAACAGATACTTCGAAGTTGATTCTACATAAAATCTTTGGGTGGAAGTTAATTCAATGCTTGGAAACTTTACACATACCCTCTTTAATAGTGCTAATTAATTGACATCACAATGTGCTAACGAGTGCCTCATTCTTTCACATGGAGAATTTGTGACCTCTTAAGCTATCACATAGAAACAAGTAATAGAGCTATCACATAGAAACAAGTAATTGAGCTATCACATAGAAACAAGTAATAGAGCTATCACATAGAATTCGTGACCTCTTAACCTAACGCATATGAAGATCTCAAGATTCTTACACGATACAAATTTTTAGACATTTACAAGGAAATGCAAAAAAATGGGCATGAAAGTGTGATTTTTCAAGAAATACCAAAACTCTCCATTACCAATCCTTCAAAGTGGGTCTAAACTATTTGTTTCAAGCATTAAAATATATTTATATGTTCAAAAATCAATTATCTTGATTTGAAAACATAGATGAAGTATGTAAGAAAGGATTTTCACAAGAAAACACAGGAGCAATACTAGAGAAGAGGAAAAATAGTAGAATTTCCAAAAATATCAACTCATAATAAGTAAGAAGATGATGGCATTTGCCATCCATGTGCTCTCAAGATAGAGATTGAATGGTGACCTATGCAATAGAAAGTTACAAGGTAGAGGTATGCTAGCTCACTTGAATGTGTGGGGTAGTGTAGAAGTCACACACACACACACACACACACACACACACACACACACACATATATATATATATATATATATATATATATATATATATATATATATATATATATATATATATATATATATATATATATATATATATATATATATATATATATATATATATATATATATATATATATATATATATATAGGTCAAATAAGAGATGTGGTGTTTTGTGGATGGCAAATCATAGGTAATATGGGTGGCCACTCCCCACCTTATCCAGATACACCACTTAGGTCTACTCAAAGAAACTAGTGAATATGAATTATGTGTGAGTTCAACAATGAATATTCCAAGGAATACTCCCTTTATCATCACCAGTTCGAGTTGCTCACTACCACCATGAACCCCACAATTAGAATTGAGGGACCCTGGTAACTCCCTATACTTACAATACCTTAGATTGTCCAATTTGACCTTCATCCAACATGTAAGTTGCGATTCCCATCAACCGGGTAATGCACAAATGGCTTCTCCTCATAATAGGGGCCTTATACAACATACAATCATGAGTGGTAGACATTCGTTACATACCAAAAAAAGTGTTCATGAACTTCTTTTATAACTATTAACATCTACAAAATCCGTTCTTATGCCACTACTTGCACAAAGGCAATGTTCAGCAATTACACTACTCATATAATTCAAGAATCAAGGACAAAGAAGCAAAATAAAGACGATAAGATCATGAAAAGAGAAAGTGACAAGATTTGATAAGGAATGGCTCTCTAGAAATGATGCAAAAATCCTTCAATAGGAGTTTTAAATTGTCTTGTATACAATTTCGAGTAAAAATGTAGAAATTCTTGAATAAATTTTTATGAGGTTTCGAAGAATTTGCGAGGGATTTTTGAAGACTCTTCCTTTCTTTCATGAAATTCCGGCTATAAAAAATGTATTAATGTTTTTGAAGAATTTTTCTTCGTTTTGATTTAATTCTTCATCATATTTCCCACGCAACACCAATCAGTTATCGCAAATTATTTTTCCTTTTATTCTTTTCTCTTATATAATTTTTATACATCTTGTTAGGCTACTATGAATGTATTTGCCCTTTAAGAGTAACTAACCGTATAAGCCTCCTCAAAGGTCTACATGTATGGGCTTGACATGAACGTCAAGGTCGTGAAACATGGCATTAGATATTTATACTCTACACCATAACTTATACCAAAGGGACAATCTCTTGTTCATGTACCAAAGCTTAGTAATCTCATTGTAAAAATGTTTACAATGATAATTAAAAAGACTTTTAGCATGCTTTGATGATCATGCTAAACAATTTGATGTGTATTGCAAAAATATTCACAATGATAATAATGCTCTCATGATGCTAAACAATTTGATGTGTATTGTACAATTTCCCATGCTAATTAATTGACACACACCTTTTCAACAGAGCTAATTAATTGACATCACAACATGCTAACGAGAGCCTCATTCTTTGACATCGTTGCAAATATGGTTTTCATATTATGTTTCAACTAAAAAGAGTATGCGAAGATAAATAGATATGTAATCCTAAATCCTTAGCAATGCACTTAGGCTTGCTAATTGCGTGAGTCTTCATTCCTTCAATATTTTCTGTAATCCAATCATTGATTTAAATCTCAGTAATTTGCTTCCATCCAAGGCCTTTTTTATCATATCTGCACATTGTTGATGAGTTGATACATATGAGAGTTGTCCAATTCAAGGAAGGAGTCGTTGCAAATATGGTACACAATGAAGACAATTGGTACACAATGAAACATATTTGGTACACAATGTCATTGTACTTGAAGTTTTGTAAATGATAGGAGGACATATAAACATGTTTGAAATTCGAGAGTGTAAAAGTATTATTTCAATTGAATTTCCTTTGAACATCTTCACGATTAGCTGTCTGCATTGCATTAGGTACCCGATTCTGCCGACGCCAGCTGGGACCGTCCAATTCAGGGAACGAGTCGTCAAGATCACGTTTGGCTTGCGCAGAATGGAGGAGGCTGAGGAGATGGGCTGATTGAGGAGACGTACTACGGTCTGCCAATCCTACCACACTTGAAGCCGAACGTGATCTTGCAATCGGGACTTTTTTCTTTTGCTGTGGATTGAGGAGACGTACTACGGTCTGCCAATCCTACCACACTTGAAGCCGAACGTGATCTTGCAATCGGGACTTTTTTCTTTTGCTGTGGAAAGCCAGACGAATTAAGGGAGGAGGTTACGCTATCCCATTCTTCAAGCGAAGGCTTATGACGAAGTATTTTCTATCGTTCATTACTGTTCGTTCATTCTGAAGATTCTTACCCGCTTAGGAAACCCGTTCTTCTTCAATCACTTGAATAGACTTAGGGTATTTCGGAAGCTGTGTCTACCGTTTAGAGGAACGCTGAAGCAGTGCTCCGTATCCGTGTCTGGAAATTCGATTGTTTCCGGTTCCAGTCATGCCAACTTCCTTTCTGACACGTAGTATTGGAAAATGTTTCCAGTTATTCGGAACTCCTTTCTGACACAGAGAGTCAATCTGATATCTGCCTAGATTCAGACATTCTTTTTTGCTGCGGAAAGCCAGACGAATTAACGGAGGAGGTTACGCTACCCCATTCTTGAAGCGACGGGTAATCAGGAAGTATTTTCTATCGTTCCTTACTGTTCCATCATTCTGAAGATTTGGACCGACTTAGGAAACCCGTTCTTCACTTGAATAGACTTCGGAAGCTGTGTCTACCATTTAGAGGAACGCTGAAGCAGTACTCCGTATCCGTATCTATCTGGAAATTCGATTGTTTCCAGTTATTCTGACTTCCTTTCTGACACATAGTATTGGAAAATGTTTCCAGTTATTCGGAACTCCTTTTACAGTTATTAGGAACTCCTTTCTGACTGTTCGTTCGTTCGTTACTGCTCTTTGGAGATTATGCGTAGGTGTTGGTTTTTTTTTTTTTTTTTTTTTTTTTTTTTTTTTTTTTTTGCCTATAGTTCACAGAGGTTCACTCTCTGATGTGCAAGTTTTCATAAGCTTCAATCATCAATTCACATGTTGACATTACAGAACTCATACCATGTCCCAGCTGTAATTATATCTGTAATTATCATGATTGAAAAGTTTTTATATCTGTAATTATCATGATGAGCTGGAAATCAGAACTCATACCATGTCCCAGCTGTTCCGTTTTGCCCAAGGCATATACCAAGCCGCTCATTTTGACATCAGAATACAGGAAAGAAAAAAACGTCACTGCCATGCCATGAACACAATCCAATTCCATGAGGTATCATAGCACAAAAATATTCACTCTTACGCAGTTTGGGCATGTGCTTTTCAAACCTCTCTGATATTTGGGCATATGAGCATGCAAAGGTCAGACTCTAAGCAAGATAACCAAATAATAATATTCATGGTAGTTTCTTAAGTAGAGGGTGTTTCATTGTAGGTAACTAAAGAAGGTAACTTCGCCTTCCCATTCTAGATTCTTCAAACTAAGCTAAAGTTGAATAACCAAACCTGCAGAAAAACATTTTTTTACCGCTGCATGCAAAAAACTAGAATTATAATGAGAGAAATGGGATTTTCTCTTGTCTTTCTTTCAGACATACCGTTGACTCAGTAAAGCGTCTTAATTGTCTCACCTGCTGTTCGTCATAGGAATAAAGAAAACATACATACATATAGCAACAGAATACATGAAGAAAAAAAGGTCACTGCCATGCCATGAACACCCTTCAATTCTATGAGCATTGTGTTGTTGGGATTCAGGTTTCATAGGACAAGATCTATTTCTTTCTTCTAGGCTTCATTCGAAGCTGATAAAGTTACACAGTGAGTTGGCTGAATGCACTAACGAGCTATATAAGATCACATTCTTTTTTGCTTGTATATTCTAAGTATTTATTCGGCTCTACTTCAAGGATTTATTTTCGACTCATAAACACCCTAATATGTGGATGATTAATATAATTCAATGATTTTAGCCCATGTTCCACAGATAATCTCATCGATTTTCATTCTTGCTTCTCAATCTTCTTTCAATTTCCTCATCAAAGGAACAACATTTTCCTTCATTGTTTGTATTTATTTACGTTCCTCTGACGAAGAAGTTTCTTGATAGAACTTTTTACATCTTCCATTACGATGTTTGGTAGTTTCTTTAATTCTTCCACTTTTTTTCTTCAATAACTCTATTTTCTTCTACCATCATGTTCCTCTCTTCTTTCCATTGTTGTCTTTCTCTATCTTATCCATTGTTCAAAGTCATCTTCATCTTAATCAGCTACATTCCACTTAACAGGTGGCATATCTCTATATGAGTGATTTGCAAGGTTGATCCTAGTGGTATTTCCTCTATAATGGAGGGAGATAGATTTACTTCCCAAAACTTGAACTATAGTCATCTGTTTCACGAAGGAATAACCTAGCCACGTTTCATAATTGATAGATTTGTTAGAGTTCGGATTGCTAGAATTTCTTCAAAATCTACTCCACATATCATCAATTTAACAAATTTTAGCAATCTTATTGGTCTTTCTATATGTCCATTGGCCAACTATAGATTCACTTGAGTAGCCCATGAGCTCCGTTTTCCCATTTGTTCCACATGTCTTTCATAGAAGTTTCCACCTTTGCTCCATTATCCAATATTATTTAGTTATGAGCCCATTGAACTCAATAGTGAGGCATGCATTCTCCTCATCTCCCTTACTATAGTCACCTACTTTATCTATTGGTACTCGTTTTACATCTCGAAGGATTTTTTAGATCTTGTACCCAAGTTCTTTGCCTAAGATGGTTTGACAACTTTGCTCGCCAATGTTTTCTATAAATTGTGGTCTAAAAAAATTGTTTGACCATCAATGCACACTTCACCCTCACACGCAATAGTTCATTTCTGCTATTTTGATATGTCTTTGGGTATTCATCTTCCATCAAGAATGTTGTTTTAAAGATCTCCTATCTAGTTTCGTAAGGCTTGTATAGTTAATTGGAATCTTCAAACTAGAATAAACTTCACTAGCCTTACAATAATGATAGCAAAATCATCAATTAGTGGGATCTCAATGCCATATGCGCCATGCAAGTGGTTTCTCGTGGAAATAGCAAGATGTTTGGTCAAGTTTTAAAAATTATCTCAGAATGTCTAGCTTGATTATTGCTTCAAGTCATAAATCGGAATGAAACTATTTCTCATGGCATGGATGGCCAAATTGATGGTCAAGTGTTAAGAATTACCTCACAATGTTTGGCTTGACTATTGACTTGAGTCATAGAATGGGCTTTGTATTCTAGTAGTTGTTAGACTTCCGACCCCTTCTTTGTGGGATTCAAGGGGTCCCATGGTGCTATGCATGCAGTTAATTGTAATGTCAAATTAATTCAAGTAGTTCACAATAGTAGATCTCAATTATCAGTCCTCGTTTAAAAAAGACCATAGATCTTGAAGAAGGAAATAAAGAAAGCCATATATCATGGAGATTGGAAGCAAGAACATTTTCGAATCTCCAATTTATCATGAATGATACATATAACAAAATCAAATCTTTCTATTAGAGATAAATGGACAGTTGGAGCAATGAAGGAAAGTTTACTCATGAACTATATCTATAAATTTTACTCATGTACTATATGACAAAGAAAACTCATCGTCTAAGGACAACCACATATGCCATAACTATAAAATGATGCATATAAATATTTTCAAAGCTTCAATGGATATATGCTAGAAGGACCTTTGTATGTTGCACCCAGAAAAGCTTCTTTCCAACCTCTTACATTGCAAACATGGAAAACATGTAATAGGGCTATTGCGTGGAGACTAATGCATACGATGATTTCAAGAGTATTAAAAGATACAAACATTTAGACATTTATGAGGCAATGCAAAAAAAATGGGCATGAAATTGTGGTTTTTAGTTGATTAAAGTATCTAAAGTGTTTGCTTCCAAGAGCAAAATATAGCTATATACTCAAAAAATACTTAACTTGATTTTACAACATGGATGAAGTATGTAAGAAAGGAGTTTCACAAGAAAACATGGGAGCAATACTAAATAAGAGAAGAAAAATAGTAGAATTCCAAAAAAATCGGTACTCACAACAAGTAAGAAAATGTTGTCATTTTTCTACCATGTGCTCTTAAGGTAGAGATTAAATGGTGATCTAGATAGCTCTAGATAGAAAGGTACAAGGTAGAGGTATGCTCGCTCACTTGAATGTCTAGGGTAGTATAGAAGTCATATGTACATACACACACACACACACACACACACACACACACACACACACATACATATATATATATATATATATATATATATATATATATATATATATATATATATATATATATATATATATATATATATATATATATATATATATATATATATATGTGTGTGTGTGTGTGTGTGTGTGTGTGTAGAGACAGAGAGAGAGAGACCAATTAAGAGTTGTAGCCTTTTTGGATGGCAAATCATGGGTGATAGAACATGGGTGGCCGTTTCCCACCTAATCCCCATATGCTAGCAAATATCAATGATTTATGAAATAGGGAATATCCCATAGAGTATAACCATTACCATCCCCGATCTGAGTTGCTCACCATTATTGTGAACCACACAATTAGGGACTTATAAAATGTGTGATATGACACACAATAATGAGTGGTAGACATTGGCTACATACTAAAAAAGTGTTCATGAAGTTTTTTATAACTATTTACATCTACAAAATCTGCTCTTCTGCCACTACTTGCAAGAGTAGTTTTTAGTTGATTAAGGTATCTAAAGTGTGGTTTTTAGTTGATTAAGGTATCTAAAGTGTTTGGTTCCAAGAGCAAAATATAGCTATATACTTAAAAAATACTTAAACTGATTTTACAACATGGATGAAGTATGTAAGAAAGGAGTTTCACAAGAAAACATGGGAGCAATACTAAAGAAGAGAAGAAAAATAGTAGAATTCCAAAAACATCGGTACTCACAACAAGTAAGAAAATGTTGTCATTTTTCTACCATGTGCTCTTAAGGTAGAGATTAAATGGTGATCTAGATAGCTCTAGATAGAAAGGTACAAGGTAGAGGTATGCTCGCTCACTTGAATGTCTAGGGTAGTATAGAAGTCATATATACATACATACATACATACATACATACATACATACATATATATATATATATATATATATATATATATATATATATATATATATATATATATATATGTATGTATGTGTGTGTGTGTGTGTATATATATATATATATATATATATGTATATATATATATATATATATATATATATATATATATATATATATATATATATATATATATATATATATATATATATATATATATGTGTGTGTGTGTGTGTGTGTGTGTAGAGACAGAGAGAGAGAGAGACCAATTAAGAGGTGTAGCCTTTTTGGATGGCAAATCATGGGTGATAGAACATGGGTGGCCCTTTCCCACCTAATCCCCATATGCCACTTAGGTTTGCTCAATCAAGCTAGCAAATATCAATGATTTATGAGTCCAATAGGGAATATCCCATAGAGTATAACCATTACCATCCCCGATCTGAGTTGCTTCCCATTATTGTGAGCCACACAATTAGGGACCCTGGTAACTCCGTATCCTTACATTACCATGGATTGTCCAATTTGACCTTCATCGAACATGCAAGTTGAGAATCCCATCAACTAGGTAATGCAAAATTGGCTTCTCCTCATAATAGGGGCCTTATAAAATGTGTGATATGACACACAATAATGAGTGGTAGACATTGGTTACATACTAAAAAAGTGTTCATGAAGTTTTTTATAACTATTTATATCTACAAAATCCGCTCTTCTGCCACTACTTGCAAAACGACAATGTTCATCACTTAAGTTGTAACCCTTTGCACAAGGTTCAAGACTCATATGACACAATAATCCATGAAAAAGAAGAAAAATGAAAACGATAAGAGCACAAAAAGATAAAGTGATAATATTTGATAAGCAATGGATCTATAAATACTCTCAAAGGTCTTAGTTACATAAATGATGCAAAAATCCTTCAAGAGGAGTTTTAAATTGGCTTGTATACAATTTTTGTAGTAAAAGTGTACAAATTCTTGAAGGATTTTTTAAGACTCTTCCTTTCTTTTATGAAATTTCCGCTTCAATGCAAAGGTGAATTACTGTATAAAAATCAATTACTTAACCCTATGGTTTTTCAAGAATGTTTCTTCGTTTTGACTCACTTCTTCATCTTCGTTTGCACCATTTTGGAATTTGAGGAGGAATCTCCAACACCCTCCCTCTCCGTGTCTTGTGTCTTCTACTGTACACTTTGCAGCACTTGCATGTATCTTTTCTTCTCTAAAGAATCAACGTCATTTACCACCAATCGCTTATCTCAACTTATTTTTCTTTATGTTCTTTTCTCTTATATAATTTTTATACATCTTCTTAGGCTAATAGGAAGGTAACCTTCATGAATATGTTTCTTTCCCTTTAAGAGTAACCAATTGTATAGGAATCCTTAAAGGTATACACGTATGGGCTTGACATGAACATGAAGGTCGTGAAATATGCCAATAGATACTTATACTCTACACCATAACGTATATCAAAGAGAAAATTAGTAATTTCATTGCAAAAATATTTACAATGATAATTAAAAAGCATTTAGCATGTTCTGATCATGTTAAAAAATTTGATGTGTATTGTACAAATTGGATCCTTCATGTGTTCATTTCTTCATGTTAAAAATTTAGCATGCTTTGATCATGCCTTCATAAAGTTTAGCCATGTTTCTAGGATACCATTCATCATCTCTCACTTCTCCTAAAATTCCTTTTAGCTTCTTCTTCTTCTTCTTCTTCTTCTTCTTCTTCTTCCTCTTCTTCCTCTTCTTCTTCTTCACACAAGGCAATATGAATGGTTAATATTTAGGGTACCAGGGGCTGTAGCCAAAATTATATATACTCTAGGTTATTCAAAGAGATTAATTTGATCTTTAGGTTGGTTCTCTAAAGAAGTTCCTCTATAATATGTACTTCTTTGTTTTCATATTCTAATTATTTATTAGTTTCTACTTCAAGGATCGATGTTTGATATTTTATGGCCTCCTCTAGTAATCTAAGTGATATTAAACAGCCATAATATGAAGTTCATTAAAATTACTCAATGATTTTACCCCATGTTCCATAGCTACCTTAACTAATTTTCCTTGATATTTATAATAAAGTTATCTATGTAATTTCACTCTTTCCTCTCAATATGCATTCGATTTCCTCATCAAAGGATCAATATTTACACTTCTTATCTGTATTCATTTAGGTTCCTCTTAGGAGGAAGTTTCTTGATAGGGCTTTGTTGTATAATTACATGGGTCTAGGGGTAGAACCCTTGGGTTTCTAGGTGTGAAACCCTTTGGATTTATGGTTTATTTACCCCTTTTAGATGGAATTCCATAGCCTCCACACAAGTGAACTAAAAAGTCTAAGAGAACTAACTAGCAAGGCCACACACTCGGAGAGAGATGTGTTTCCACCCAACCAACCCCTCCAATATATCGCTCCAAGACCAAGGGGGTAAGTCCTTCTCAAGAGGACATGTGTACCTTCCATCACATGGGTCCCTAAGGTGTTCACATGGTTTCCAAGCTTCACATGAAATCACATGGCTTCTAAAAGAATACTCTCCAAGCTCTCACGCACAAACCAAGTGGCCAGGAGAAGCTTCCAATCAAGCCTAAGGTACTGAACCTTAGAGAATTATCCCTAAGGTTCAAGACCCATCTAAAAGGGGTAAATAAACCATAAATCCAAAGGGTTTCACGCCTAGAAACCCAAGGGTTCTACCCCTTAGACCCATGTAATTATACAACAGGCTTCTTACCTCTTCCATTACTATGCTCCGTACTTTCTTTAATGATTCCACTTTTTTCTTCAATAACTCTATTTTCTTCTAGCATTATGTTCCTATTTTATTCAATAACTCTATTTTATTCCATTCTTGTCTTTATATATTTTATTTGTCATTGTGTCAAACGTTTTGTAAACTTTCTTTCTTTCTTATTCTTTAGAGCTTTGATTGACTCTTTTAGTTTGCTATATTTTTTTCTTGTTTTTGCATCTTCTTCCTTTGACTTACCTTTTGTTGTCCAATGCAGAGATTTCTCTATTCCAAAATCACTCAATAAATCTTTATTGCGCTATTTTACTCTCCTAAAAGATGAACGTAATAAACATAAATCTTTTCTAATTTCTCATTTTTCTCTTTGTGTGTCTTTATGATCGCTTCAAAATCTTTGTTTTCCTCTTGTTGTTTCCTTGCCTCTCTCTTCCATGCAAATAATTCATCAATGGCTTTTATTATTTTATACGAACCATAATTTGAAAACTTTTATACCTCTCTTCTACCTTTCTAGAATCAATTTGGAACTATATTCATGAAATTCTATTCCTCTACCTGGTACTTCCTAAATTTTCAAGACTCTCAGAGTCTTATGATTGTCATTGGCCCATCTTTTCGATCCTTGTTTTCTTTTAATTCTTTATATACTTTGCCTCAATAACGGTTTCTATGTTAAATAGATTTTGCTCAATCATAATCTCATTGAATTTACCTCATTCCTATCCTTCTTAAAAAATCAAGTTATTTTTTACAAATAATCCAGAACTAATGATTCTCCCTTCAATTCCTTTGATTCTTCTTCGGATTTTATTATTTCAATTTCTAGTTCCTATAGAATGTCCATCGTGAACATATTCATGAGACCATAGCCATCCTCATCATGTGATAACAATGCTTATTCATATTTTTCTCCTTGATGACTACGTCCCATGTGGATAAAACCTTCTAGTCAAATGGCACAAATTCCTCTTCAAGGCATAGTGTCTTTAGATGTTTTGCATGCCTTTTTGGTCTTTGTTAGATTCCTACATACTAATAATGACTATTTTTCATCTTCTTTGCTACTCTAGATACCCAAAGGTTTGAGTCTTTTCTCAATCATGATTCAACATATTTTCTTATAAAATTTTCTTCATTTTAATCAACTACATTCTAGTTAAGAGATGATTTGTAAAGTTGATCGTAGTGGTAATTCATCTATGTTGAAGGTAGATAGAGTTGATTTTCAAATCTTGAAAGATCTTCATTTGTTTCATGAAGGATTAAAGTTTTAAATTTCTAAAATGTCTTCAAATTATACTCCACATGTCACAAATTTAACATCTTTTTAGCAATCTATTGGTTCCTTCTATGTGTCAACTAGCCAACTATAACTTCAATTAATTGCAACGTCTTGAGATAGGATCCAACGTACACTAATCCAAATTAATCTCCTAAACTAAGATTTTCTTGCATAGGAAATGATACTAGGTCTTGGTGTGCTTTTTTTGAGAATGGACGAGTGGATTCTTGACAATGCCCAAGGCTAATAGACTATCGGTGTGGATGTACCTAGAAATGTCCTACAAAATACCAATGTTAGATAATAAACATTCAAGCCAATTCCATGATGCCTTAAATTTTTCATTCTACAATCCCATTTTATGATGGGAGTGTGAGGTTGAGTAACTTTTTGTTTCTTCCCCTTTTCCTTAAGGAAGGTTTCAAACTCATGGTTTAGATATTTGCATCCCCCATTGGAGCAGTTGTTCTTCAATCATACAGATGATTTTCTCCCGATTTGATTTCTCCAATCTTTGAATTTTGAGGAAGCTTCTTAAATTTATTTAAGGAAGAATACCCAAACGAATCTAGTGTGGTCATCTATAAGGTGATAGAAGTAGAAAGAACCACTTAAAAATGGGTTATGCATTGGACCACAAAGCTCCATATGGACAAGAGCTAGTGGTTTATTAGCTTTTGAGTGGATGCCTCTTTTGGAATAGGGGAACCACAAAGGTCCATATGGACAAGAGCTAGTGGTTTCTTAGCTTTTGAGTGGATGCCTCTTTTGGAATAGGGGCCCTATGTTGTTTGCTTGGATACATGCTTAACAAACAACTCTAACATGAATGGTTTTAGGCAATCCTTATGCAAGTTCAGATGAAGAATTCTTCATAAGATATTGTTTCCATATTATTTATGCCATTCATAAGAGAACCATTCTTTGATGAAGAAACAACACAGCTTGTAGGACCTTTGACTTCCACTCCTTCGGATATGATGTCGTGTGGAGAGAGATAAATCACCTTAGGAGATTTGTTTTCAAAGAGAATATATTTGGTGTTCTATTCTATCCTTTACTGATAGTAAATTCATGCAAACATTGGGGTACAAAAAGTATGTTTCTCAATGCTATTCTTTCTCCCTTGAGGTTGGTAATCCTAACCTTTCCTTTCCCTTCTATGTGTAAAATCTTGTTTTTGCCTAAGTAAACTTATCCTGGGTGTTCTTGCACTTCTTCAAATAAATCATGATCCTCACACACGCAATAAAACTCACAACCCATCAAAGAAGAGCACACAATGGAAACACGAGCACTCATGATGGTTTGTTGGGAGATTTCAAATAGGACTCTATTCTTCTCCCTAGACACCACATTCTCTAACAATTTAAGGCCTTAGCTATACTTGTGCTCTAGGCACCTTCTCATAATTCTCTCAATGCTAAGCTTCTTTAAGAAATATCTTTATCCAAAGATGCTTTGACACCCTATCAGGGGAAAAAGATAAAACTCACAACCGAGCAAAGAGGAGCACACAATGGAAACATGAGCACTCATGATGGTTTATTGGGAGATTTCAAATAGGACTCTATTCCTCTCTGTAGACACCACATTCTCTAACAATTTAAGGCCCTAGCTTTACTTGTGCTATATGCACCTTTCGATAACTCTCTTAGTGTTAGACTTCTTTCAGAAATATCTTTATCCAAACATCTCTAACACCCTATAAGCGGAAAAAGATAAAACTCACAATCTAGCAGAGGACCACTCATGATGTTTTGTCGGGAGATTTCAAAATAGGACACTATTATTATCTCTAGAAACCACATTCTCTTACAATTTGAGGCCCTAGATTTACTTGTGCTATATGAGCCTTCTCATCATTCTCTAAATATTGAGGTTCTTTAAGAACTACCTTGATCCAAACATGCTTTGACACCCTATCAGGGGAAAAAGATAAAATTCACAATCCAGCAAAGAGGAGCACACAATGAAAAAATGAGCACTCATGATGGTTTGATGAGAAATTTAAAAAAAGAATCTATTCTTCTCCCTAGACACCACATTCTTTAAAATTTTAAGGCCCTATATTTACTTGTGCTATATGCACGTTCTCATCATTTTGTCAACGTTAAGCTTATTTAAGAACTATCTTTATCCACACATGCTTCGAAACCCTATCACGGAAAAAAGATAAGACTCACAACCAAGCAAAGAGGAGCACACAATGGACACATGAGCATTCATGATGGTTTATTGAGAGATTTCAAATAGGACTCTATTCTTCTCCCTAGAAATTGCATTCTCTAACAATTTAAGGCCCTAGCTTTACTTGTGTTATGTGCACCTTCTCATCATTCTCTAAGTGTTAAGCTTCTTTAAGAACTATCTTTATCGAAACATGCTTTGACACTCTATTAGGGGAAAAAGATAAAACTCACAACTAAGCAAAGACAAGCACACAATGGAAACATGAGCACTCATGACGGTTTATTGGGAGATTTCAAATTCGACTCTATTCTTCTCCCTAGACACCACGTTCTCTAAAAGTTTAAGGCCCTAGCTTGTGCTATATGCACCTTCTCATCATTCTCTCAATGTTCATCTTCATTGAGAACTATCTTTATCCAAACATGCTTTGACACCCTAAGAGAGGAAAAAGACAAAACTCATTACTACACAATGAGAAACACACAATCAAAACATGAGCATTCATAATGGATTGTTACAAAATTTCAAATAGGACTCTATTGTCCTCCCTAGACATCACATTCTTTAAGATTTTAAGGCCCTATCTTTACTTGTGCTATGCGCACCTTCTCATCATTCTCTCAATGTTAAGCTTCTTTAACAACTATCTTTATCCAAGCATGCTTTGACACCCTATCAGGGAAAAAAGATAGAACTCACAACCAAGCAAAGAGGAGCACACAATGGAAACATGAGCACTCATGATGGTTTATTGGGAGATTTCAAATAGGACTCTATTCTTCTACCTAGACACCACATTTTCTAACAATTTAAGGCTCTAGCTTTAGTGGTGCTATATGCACCTTCTCATCAAGCTCTGAATGTTAAGCTTCTTTAAGAACTATCTTTATCCAAACGTGCTTTGACACCCTATCAAGGGAAAAAGACAAAATTCACAACCAAGCAAAGAGGAGCACACAATGGAAACATGAGCACTCATGATGGTATGTTGGGAGATATGGAATAGGACTCTGTTCTTCTCCCTAGACACCACATTCTCTAACAATTTAAGGCCCTAGCTTTATTTGTCCTATATGCACATATTCATCATTCTCTCAATGTTAAGTTTCTTTAAGAACTATCTTTATCCAAACATGCTTTGATAGCCTATCAGGGGAGAAAGATAAAACTCGCAACCAAGAAAAAAGGAGCACACAATGGAAACATGAGCACTCATGATGGTTTGTTGGAAGACTTCAAATAGGACTCTCTTCTTATCCCTAGGCACCAACAAGTTAAGTCCCTAGCTTTACTTGTGCTATATGCACCTTCTCATTATTCTGTCAATGTTAACCTTCTTTAAGGACTATCATTCTCTAAACATACTTTAACAGCCTATCAGGGGAAAAAGATAAAAATCACAACCGAGCAAATAGGAGCAAAAAATGGAAACATGAGTACTCAAGATGGTTTGTTGGGACATTTTAAGTAGGAATCTATTCTTCTCCCTAGACACCACATTTTCTAAAAATTTAAGGCCCTACCTTTACTTGTGTTGTATGCACCTTCTCATCATTTTCTCAGTGTTAAGCTTCTTAAAGAACTATCTTTATCCAAACATGCTTTGACACCCTATCAGGGGAAAAAAATAAAACTTACAACCAAGCAAAGAGGAGCACATAGTAGAAACATGAGCACTAATGATGGTTTGTTGGGAGATTTCAAATAAGTCTCTATTTTACTCCCTACACATCACATTCTTTAACAATTTAAGGCCCTAGTTTTACTTGTGCTATATGCACCTTCTCATCGTTCTCTCAATGTTAAGCTTCTTTAAGAACTATCTTTATCCAAAACTTCTTTGACACCCTATCACGAGAAAAACATAAAACTCACAATTCAGCAAAGAGGAGCACACAATGGAAACATGAGCACTAATGATGGTTTGTTTGGAGATTTCAAATAGGACTCTATTCTTCTCTCTAGACACCAACCACATTCTCTAACATTTTAAGTCCCTAGCATTGCTTGTGCTATATGCACCTTCTCATCATTCTCTCAATCTTAAGGTTCTTTAAGGACTATCTTTATCCAAACATGCTTTGACACCCTATCAAGGGGAAAAAGATAAAACTCACAACCGAGCAAACAGGAGCACACAATGGAAACATGAGCACTCATGATGGTTTGTTGGGAGATTTCAAATGGGACTCTATTCTTCTCCCTACACACCAACCACATTCTATAACACTTTAAGGCCCTAGCTTGACTTGTGCTATATGCACCTTCTCATCATTCTCTCAATGTTAAGCTTCTTTAAGAACTATCTTTATCTAAACATATGCTTTGACACCCTATCCGGGCAAAAAGATAAAACTCAACCGAGCAAAGAGGAGCACACAATGGAAACATGAGCACGCCTGATAGTTTGTTGGGAGATTTCAAATAGGAATCTATTCTTTTCTATAGACACTAACCACATTCTCTAAGAATTTAAGTCCCTAGCACTACTTGTGCTATATACACCTCGTCATCATTCTCTCATATTTAAGCTTCGTTAAGAACTATCTTTATCCAAACATGCTTTGACACCCTATGAGGGACAAAAGATAAAAGTCACAACCGAGCAAAGAGGATCATACAATCGAAACATGAGCACTCATGATGGTTTGTTGGGAGATCTCAAATAGGACTCTATTCTTCTCCCTAGACACCACATTCTCTAACAATTTAAGGCCCTAGCGTTACTGGTGCTATATGCATCTTCTCATCATTCTCTCAATGTTATCCTTCTTTAAGAATTATCCTTATCTAAACATACTTTGACAACCTAAAAGGGGAAAAAGATAAATCTCACAACTGAGCAAAGAGGAGAACACAATGGGAACATGAGCCTCATTATGGTTTTATGCGAGATATCAAATAGAACTCTATTCTTCTCCCTAGACACCAGATTCTCTAACAATTTAAGGCCCTAGGTTTATTTTTGTGCTACATGCACCTTCTCATCATTCCCTCAATGTTAAGCTTCTTTAAGAACTATCTTTATCCAAACATTCTTTGACACCCTATAAGAGGAAATATATAAAACTCACAACCCAGCAAAGAGGAGCACACAATGGAAACATGAGCACTCATGATGGTTTGTTAGGGGATTTCGAATAGGTCTCTACTCTTCTCCCTACACACCACATTCTCTAACAATTTAAGGCCCTATCTTTATTTGTGTTATATGCACCTTCTCATCATTCTCTCAATGTTAAGCCTCATTTAGAACTTTCTTTACCCAAACATGATTTGACATCCTATCAGGGGAAAGAGACACAACTCGCAACCTAGCAAAGAGCAGCACAGAATGGAAACATGAGCACTCATGATGGTTTGTTAGGAGATTTCGTATAGGACTCTATTCTTCTCCCTAGACACCACATCTCTAACAATTTAAGGCCCTAGCTTTACTTGTGCTATATGCACCTTCTCATCATCGTCTCAATGTTAAGCTGCTCTAAGAACTATCTTTATCCAAAAATGCTTTGACACCCTATCAGGACCACACAAAGAGGACCACACAATGTAAACATGAGCACTCATAATGGTTTGTTGGGAGATTTCAAATAGGTCTCTATTCTTCTCCCTAGTCTCCATATTCCATAAGAATTGAAGGCCCTAGGTTTACTTGTGCTTTATGCACCTTCCCATCATTCTCTCAATGTTAAGCTTCTTTAAGAACTATCTTTGTCAAAACGTGCTTTGACACCCTATTAGGAAAAAAAGATAAAACTCACAACCGAGCAAAGAGGAACATACAATGATAACATGAGCACTCATGATGGTTTGTTGGGGGATTTCAAATAGGTCTCTATTCTCCTCCCTAGATACCACATTCTCTAACAATTTAAGGCCCTAGCTTTACGTGTGCCGTATGCACCTTCTCATCCTTCTCTCAATGTTAAGCTTCTTTAAGAACTATCTTTATCCAAACATACTTTGACATGCTATGAGGGGAAAAAGATAAAACTCACAACCGAGCAAAAAGGGGCACACAGTGGAAGCATGAGCACTCATGATGTTTGTTGGGAGATTTCAAATAGGATTCTATTCTTCTCCATAGAGAGCACATTCTCTGACAATTCTAGGCCCTAGCTTTACTTGTGCTCTATGGACCTTCTCATTATTCTCTCAATGTTAAGGTTCCTTGAGAAATACCTTTATCCAAACTTGCTTTGACACCCTATTAGGGGAAAAAGATAAAACTCACAATCGAGCAAAGAGGAACACAAAATCAAAACATGAGCACTCATGATGGTTTGTTGGGAGATTGGGAGTAAGTCTCTATTCTTCTCCCTAGAGACCACATTCTCTAACAATTGAAGGCCCTACCTTTACTTGTGCTTTATGCACCTTCTCATCGTTCTCTCAATATTAAGCTTTTTAAAGAAGTATCTTTATCCAAACATGCTTTGAAACCCTATCAAGGGAAAAAGATAAAAATCACAACCGAGCAAAGAGGATCACACAATGGAAACATGAGCACTTAGGATGGTTTGTTGGGAGGTTTCAAATAGGACTCTAATCTTCTCCCTAGACACCACATTACATAACAATTGAAGGCCCTAGCTTTACTTGTGCTATATGGACCTTCTCATCATTCTCTCAATGTTAAGCTTCTTCAGGAACTATCTTCATCCAAACAAGCTTTGACACCCTATCAGGGGAAAAAAGATAAAACTCACATCAGAGAAAAGAGGAGCACACAATTATAACATGAGCACTCATAATGGTTCGCTTTGAGATTTCAAATAGGACTTTATTCTTCTCCCTAGATACCACATTCTCTAACAATTTAAGGACCTAGCTTTACTTTTGCTAAATGCAGCTTCTCATCATTGTCTTAATGCTAAGCTTCTTTAAGAACTATCTTTATCCAAACATGCTTTGACACCCTATCTCGGGAGAAAGATAAAACTCACAACTGAGCAAAGGGGAGCACACAATTGAAACATGAGCACTCATGATGATTTATTGGGAGATTTCAAATAGGACTCTATTCTTCTCCCTACACAGCACATTTTGTAACAATTTAAGGCCCTAGCTTTACTTGTGCTATAGGCACCTTCTCATCATTCTCTCAATGTTAAGCTTCCTTAAGAAATATCTTTATCCAAACATGCTTTGACACCCTATCAGGGGAGAAAGATAAAACTCACAACCGAGCAAAGAGGAGCACACAATAAAAACATGAGCACTCATGATGGTCCATGTAGTTGAGTGCCACTCAAGTAGCAAAAGATGCACTCGACTACCAGCCAATGCTTAAGACATGGGCAATGCATAATCCTGCTCATTTGTGAAACAACAAACTGAATATCTAGCCATGTAATGCATAAGTAAATCAAGCATCCAATAGCCTATTGATAGAGAACTACATCAAATGCATCTCTAGCATCATGAAGAATCAATCATAAACCTATCTCCATAGGAGTGGCCATAGTTTTGTAGTCTTCAATGCCAAAACGCTGCAATAATGTGTCATTATATTTCATTTGACACAAATTAGACATCTCAAATGAGGCATGCAAATCAGCCTTAAAATCAGCAATATGCTTCTCATAAGGACCAATGAGCAACATGTCATAAACGTACACAACAATGATGAGAAGCATATCATTTGCATGCTTAACATATAGGGTGCTCTCAGTTGGACTGTTCTCAAAACTATATGCAATCCGATAGGTATGTATCTTTTCATACCAAGCACATGGTGCTTGCTTTAAACCATATAATGCCTTCTTTAACCTGCACACTTGGTTTTCATGCCCTTTCTACACAACACCATGGGGCTGAGAAACACACACTTCTTCATGCAAGTCACCATTCAGAAATGCAATTTTAATGTCCAGATGTACATTCCAACCATGATGAGTCGCAAGTGCACAGATGCTACGAACGGTAGTCATATGGCATGTAGGTGCAAAGGTCTCATAAAAAACAATGCCTCTTTCCTACACATAACCCTTTGCAACAAGCCTAGCCTTATACCTGTCAATTGTTCCATCAGGCTTACGCTTCAGCTTGTACACCTACTTAGTGTCAATGGCCTTCCTTCCAAGAGGCAAGTCACATAAAAATCAGATACCATTCTTCATTATAGCATCATACTCAAATTGCATGACAACCATCCAATTTTTTGAATTTTGTGCTTCATAAAACGAAGCAGGCTCATTCTCATCATAGAGACTAGACACAGGCATCTGATGCAAAACGAAGCAAGCTCATTCTCATCTGATGCAAAACAGACACTATGAGAGCTTGAACGAGTACAATATGATAGAGGTGCATCTAATAATCATGCAAAGTCTACACCAACCATTTTGGCATAGTTTTTGCCTCCTTAATATCAGGTCTCTCATCAACAAGTGCATCATGTAAACCTGCATCTGAAATGAAGTGATTTGCATCATCACCTGAAACTTGTAAAGGTTGAGAAGTTGCCTCATTAGGACCAACACTAGACTATCCACCTATAAAAAGAGGCAGCAAAGTACCATACATGTCATTGGAGCTAACAAATGTCTCCTTAGTACATGAAATTAATGGTTGAATAGAATCTTTCACAAAAACATCACGGCTAACCAAAATGCATTTAGTATGTGGATAATACAGACAATATCCTTTGCTTTCAGAACCGTACCCAACAAAAATACATTTCACTAGTTTATGATCCAATTTTTGTGATGTTGTTCATCCAGTAATGCATATGCCAAACAACCAAAAACACGTAGATTAGCAACAAATGGCTTGCAACCATGCCAAGCCTCATATGGATTGATAGACTACAATGCTTTAGTGGGACACCTATTAAGTACATATGCTTCACACATAATAGCCTCAAGCCAGAAACTATGTGGTAAAGCCTGACTCTTGACCATACACCTCACCATCTCCATGAGTGACATGTTTTTCTGTTCAGCAAATCCATTCTATTGAGGTGTATACGGCACTGTACACTAATGTTTCATCCCATCTTCAGCCATAAATGCATTGAAGTCAAAAGACATATATCCCCCCCTCGACCAGAATGGAGGGTGCCCATTTTACATGCTAACAGATTTTTGACCAAAACCAAAAACTGTTTGAAGCACATAAACACTTCTAACTTTGCTTTCAATGGATATACCCATGCATGACTGGAAAAATCATCAATTAAAGTCACAAAGTAAAGATAGTTTCCAAAGGAGGGTGAAATCATTGTGAACAAGCTGCAATTTCTATGTAGCTTAAGAAAACCATCTTTTGGGAATGTGGAATGCTGCATTTTGCCCAAAATACAGCCTTCACATACATATTCACTAGGTGCCTCAATTTTGGGCAAAGAGGACTCCATTTTAGATTTTTGGAGACGTAGCAAACTAGCAAAATTCAGATGACCAAAGCATGCATGCCAAAGCTTTGCATCTGACATAGCTTGAGAATCATGTACTGCACATGCTGAATCATTCATAGATTTTTCATAATCTATGAGCTTATATAGCCCACGACATAAAATGCCAGAAGTAATAATCATGTCACCATTTGACAGATCATGAACTATACATCTGTCATCAAAAAATTTCACAACCAAGCCAATCTTGGCTAAAGCTTAAATTGATAACAGATTCTTTTTAATCCCTGGCACAAATAAAGCATGTGATAATGTAAAGGAACTACCATTAGCACTAGTTAGAATGATCTTACCAACTCCCATAAGAGGATAAGAAGAGTTTTTGGTGCATGTGACAGTATTCCCTGTAGGTGCATGCTCAACTGAAGTGAAGAAACTATGCTATGAGGTAATATGTTTGGTTGCCCCACTATCAAAGTACCAAACATATGAGTCTATTGCAGACATATACTTCTCATGAGAAGATCGGTCAAAACTACAAACAGTAGTAAATGCCCATTCTTCATTCTACACAAGATTAGTAGACTTTGTTTTCGATGTAGAGGCCTCTGCAACAACCATTCCAGCCTCTTTCTTCTTTGCCTCTTTAGCAGTGAGTTTTGGATAGCTCTTAATGACATGATCATTTGCTTTACGGTAATTGCAAAACAATTTCTGTTTTTCTTATTTCTTCTCAGCTTTGTATTCCTTCTTCAATTGTGTGGAATTAGCAGATTTTTGCTTACTAATGGAAGAGCTCCATTTTCCTTTTCCCTTCTGACTAGCCAAGAAAGCTTGATCTGCAACATGCATAATGGACCTATTTTGCCTAGACTGATGTTCTTGCAACATAATAGAGACTAACTCCTCAAATGATAAGGCATTTGGATTGCCTTTCATCATCAAACTAAGAGTAGAAGTCTAGTATGAATCAGGAAGACTATTCAGAATAGTCTGCACAAGTGAACCATCAGGCAAGACTTCATCAGTAGAAATTAATTGTTCCTTCAAATCTTTGATCTTTGTTAGAAAATTTTCCATAAAATCACCTTCACTCATATGCTCACTCTGCAACTATTTTCGGAGGTAAGCAACACGAGCCTCATTCCTAGCCTGGTACAATGTGGTAAGTGCATCTTAAGCATCCTTAGCTATTCTGCAAGAGCGAATGTGAGAATAATGGCACGTTTGACAGAAGAGGCTATCAATGCATGTCCTTGAGCATCTCCGCCATCCCAACGAATCTTCTCTATAGTAGGTGCAACACGAACTACAGCACGAATACGAATCTGCAGAATATCACCATCTTTGACTCCATCTACATCAGCTTCAGTAATTGCAATTGTAGGTGTAATAGGACATGTTTCAACACCGTGCACAATGTTCCACAATACTTTTGCGACCAATACATGATGCATCATATAAGCCCATAATGGGTAATTCATACCATCCAACTTATCCTCAACAACCAACATACAAAATACATCATTGCTTTCAGCCATGGCCACTAACTAAAATGCCCTGATGTAGAAAAATGTATGTATCTGAAAAAGCTGAATAGAACTACCTTGACGAGTTCTATTAAACCTATAGCAGACTTTGAGATGCTTATACTCGCAAACCAAAACGTGTATATATCTTTAGCACAAAAAGACAAAATAGACTTCACAAGCACTACAATAGTGCATTCAGAGGCTGAAACAAGCTCAAATTGCAATTTTGGCACCATAGAGCAAAGACGTTTTGATCTCCTAATCACCTTGAGTATGCTTACCAAATTTCGTGCAATTATGAGACTGTGATATGAGAGGTGTCAATGATGCCCTAGATGAAGTGACGACCTGCTCTAATACCAATTGTTTGAGTTAGATGTCTATGGAATCACGCGAATAGCACAAGGAAGAAGAAGAACCTTAGATCACAACATGCAATACTGAATGTATTACCACTAGAATGTACAAATATTAATAACCCGTTAGGGCAATAGGCATATATACAAGCTGGGGGAAAAAGACCTCCTAAAGAGCGAAAAAAGTGCCCCGACAATCCTAGAGTGTTCACACACATCACTACCTAAATATATCAACAAACTTTGCAAAATTATAAAAGTTTGATGAATGGAAGTCTATACTTTCTTCCACCCTAAAAAAGTAGAAGTTACAAAATTCTAAAGCAATACATTAATGGTGGCTAGTGAAGTAAACACATTTGAAGAAATTCAAGAAGCTAAATGAAGAAAAGACATGAAGAATTGATTTTGATCTTATAATCACTTCTTATATTATTCACATTGGGCAAAATGAGGTCGATTTATGCATGAGTGGAATTATTAGTATTTCTTGGATTTGTGTAAGTGCATTGCATGCAAATATGTATATTACGTGTAGATTGATAATGAAAAAGTAGATAAGGATAATTGTTTCTTCAAAGGAAAGCCAAGTTTATGATTGTATTTGAACTTTATTCCAAGTATTTGTTGAATGAAAAGGTTAACAATTTAAAATAGATTTGAAATTATCATATGCTAGGCAAAAAAAATCAATTACATTCATTGAGCATAAATTGATTCAATATATGATCACAAATAATTTTTTATACTCCTTTTACTTTTAATTTTAGGATTGGACCATCGAGGAGGATGTGCAACTTTAGTAGGGGTGGATGTCGAAAATATTTCCTCTCTTCACTTTGAAGAAAGATGAAGAAGACTCATCAACAAAGAAATTTGAAATTTATGAGCATATGAAGAAGGGTGATCGTTCATGAAGATTTTGAACCATTATCTATCATCCCAAGACTTGAATGAGAAGCATTAAGAACGTGAAAATAATGCTCTTCATATGATTTAAATATGAGAACGTTACTTTATATCTTCTATATACTCCTTTGGGAACCATATGCACATGGAAAAATCAAAATAATATTGAAAGAAGAACATGAAAAATATCACAAATGATCATAGAAAAACTACTTCACGAGATATAATTCATCTAGATGAGCATGTAGTGTAAAAAACAAGTGGAGTAATGCTATGAGCCAAAATCTTACAACCGTGAGGTCATGGGATCGATCCCCAATAAACGCAACATGAGAAGATTTTTTGAAACAAAGCTTCAATTAGCTTCTAGCAAACTAACTACAACAGACTTTTTGGAGATAGACGATGCATTTTAACTATATAATGAGGGGTTATACACCTCAATAGTTTTAAGATATTTCTCATAAGTTTTGGTGTAGATGCACAATTATCCTACAACAATGTTAAGGCATATACTTCTAAGGTTTTGTTGCCATCCGAACACATTTGACACATCCAAAAATGAATCTTTGTTGAGTCTTCACGACCTCCAACATCGTTTTATTGATTTGGCCTTTAACTTCTATGTGATGCCCATTCATATGTTCTGACTACTACCTTTTGATGTCAACCTTCGAATTCTCCTGATTGCTATTGAATGTTGTGTACCTATTGACCCGGTAACAAATTTCTGTGTTCTATCTTCAATGCCTCCAATACCTTCTTTTTTGACAAAGATTGGATTTCAACAGCTCAGACAAAGGTTACACATATTTCAATATATTTTGTGAGTTGTTTTTGTAAATGAATTCAAATCAATTCTGATGTAACCTTATCTAGTGTTGAAAGAGCATTTATTACCTAAACTCATGAAGTGTTGTATTGGTTGAAAACTTATTCTCTATAGCAACATCTCTAAGGTTCAAGACCTATACTTTGAAATTGTAAGTGTTTTTCCAAAAATTTCACTTTGAAAAGTTGATTTTGTGAACATATGTCAAAACTTCAATGTATTCAATAGCATGTTTGTTCTTGCTTATCTAGCTAAAGAGCTCGATTCACAAATGCGTTATTAAACTACAAAGAGTGTTTTTTAAAGTTAAATATTGAGAAATTTTATTTGAAGATTATAGATTTATGATTAGAAGTTCCCAAGTTTTGTATTGAAACAAACTTCTTCCAATAGAATTGACTAATGTACACATATGTACATTGCATTAAGGATCATTGACAAGTTGGCTCATCTTCACTTCAATCATTCATATTCAATCAGGCCCACAACTCTTGTAGATGAATGCATAAAAAATGTGAAGCTCTGCTTTCAAAATTGGGATTTCATGGTGGTGATGTTCATCTAAGAAGAGATCTAAAGCTTTCACAAAATACATGTGATGAACTATAGGATGTGTCAATGGGAGGTGCAAAAGCAAGAAGAATCTTCAGCAACAATGATGAAAAGAAACTAAATGCAATGTGGAATTGTTGGAAATAATTTTGGGAGGCTACAACCAATGTAAAAAGTGATCCAAAAATAACAAAGAAAACAATAGAAGTATGGGTAAGACTAGATAAATTTTTGACGATCATGAAGCAACAAGTAGCTTCTAATATGTATGTTATTGAATTCAAAAGGGTAATCACAGAGCTTATAGAAACCATCACTGAGGCTTGGAGTGTCAAAGACATAACTTACTACTTTTTCAAAGAGGTTATTTATTCCACCATTAGTTTTTGAAATAAACATCTCATGGTCTTTATCTTTATGTTTCTACAAAATATTCTCTTTTTGCATGGTCCATTCTTCATAGAAAATGGAACAGTTGCCACATGGAACACTCAAGGCATGGAAAACTATCATTATCAAGCAAGAAAAAGCTTCTTCAGATGCATAAGAAAAGGAGGAGGAGTCATAAAAGTAATCCACTCAAGGAGATTTTTGATTGGTTCTTTAGAAGACAAATACAAAGGAGCACATGCCAAATATTATTAATAGACAAACTATACATATCATGTCATTAAAATATCATTGAAAAGAGAAAAATAATTTCAAGAGAGATGGATAAAATACAAAAAGAATGACATTAGGTAGGATCTTCAAAGGGAAAAGTGCAAAATGAGGGTCCTCACTATAAAGCTTATGTACAACATAGAATAAATCTGGATTCAATTTTGGAAGATAGTGAACAATTGAATGTATATCCACTTTTTCTTTTCCTTTATTCTCTAAAGCTTTCCTTGTGCCCTTCCCTCTCCTTAGAAAATTTTCTTCATCTAGTATAGATAATTGCAAAAATAGCGACAAAGAAAGATCAATATTTATTATGGAAAATGAATCATGATGTATAAAAATTATAAACCATTAAAAACTCAAAAAATGATATGATTCAGGGAACACGACTAATTCAAGTAATAATGCATATCAGAAGATCTTGGATAAGCCTAATTGCTTGAATGGATCGCTCCT